>JAQISU010001244.1:2847500-3257500 GCA_029339505.1 Unio delphinus
ATAATGGACAATTGTTGTTTTGATATGTGAATCTATGGGTAGTTCAGTGTATTGCTGTATAGTATATTTTCTGTGTATTGTTTATCTATGATTATAGAAACCAAATCCAGTGAGATAAATATATCTCCATAAACATAATTGTTTTCCGTTTCCGATAGTGAAATAATTATTTTAGAATTACTGATACATAAACAATGGTTACACTCATTTGAGGTCCTTAAGAGTGGTCTCACTTTTCTGAGGTCCTTGATTGGAAGATGTCCCACTCTCTTGAGGAACTTGATTAGGAATGATCCCACTCATTTTTGAGGTCCATGATTAGGAGTGTAATTTACCTCCAAGTTATTTATGGACATCCCCTAAGGCACTGTATTCAACTGAAAACTTTGGCATTAAATTACTGGATGCCATTAATTTGTATCTTGATATGAAAGAATTCATGTCATACCATCAGAAATGGATAGCTATTTCATCACAGTAACATGTGCAGGTTAGATAAATGTACTGGGACGCCCTTATTATCCTTTTATTTTTAATACTTTGTGACATGGCATCGTAATATTAATTATGACCTGTGACAATATATTCACATTGTGACTGGGCATCATAATACTTCTTGTGACATGAAAACTTCAGAATAGCATTAAAAGCAATCCTTACACCCAGATTCATATAACATGTTCAGAAATGTAGCATATATACAGAGTTAATCCAACTGTAAACAGCACAGACCTGCCCTGTTGCATCATGGTCCTATTGTTACTTCTGTACATTGTATCATACATATCTGGAAAAGGTTAAAAAGATCAAACATATTTTGGGATTGTTATATTTTGTTATATATTGAATTGTATTCATTCAACTATTTTATTATTTAATAGTACTATTATTTTTGTTCTGTTTTATATTGATATGACAGAAAGGAAGAAATCAGTTCATTCAGACCAAATTTTATTTACATTGAACTTAATAGGATTTCATTGTTTTTATTTCTCTTCATGATGGTGGCATTGTGTTATTCTTGTCTGGCCATGTTTGTCTGTCAGACCTTTGGCAAGTTTTTTGGTTAAATTGTGTTTGGGCATGTGTGCTCTTTTTCACTTTTAAAAAATAAATATTTTATGTTTGTATCTGATTGCATAAATCAGATACACAAATATAGAATGTATTTTTATTTATTAACAAATTTTACAGGGGCCCTGAGTGGTCTAAAGCACACTCCATTACAGATCACTGCCATCTCACCTGTCTGCATGGGTTCGAGTCTCAGATTTAGCCAATGTAGGTATATGACAAAGCTTGCCAGTAGCATCTGGTGGGTCAGTGGTACTATCCATGGTTTTCCTCCACCAATAATACTGGCCACCACGTTTAGCTTATTGTTCACTGAAAAATGTTGTAAAATACTACAACAACAACAACAACAAATTCCATATAATTGTCAATCATTGTGTGTCCCAATTGTCATGGAAGTATTTTTTGTAGACTTTGCCTTTATACCAGTAGTTTTAAAAAGATGTATTTTAAAATTTTTGTTGGATCCTAAAATGAGGAAATGCATTTGTTTATATTTTCTCTTGTGATTTACAATCTTGCCTTGTATTCAACAAAAATGTTTGTGTTTTTTTAAAATTTCCATTATAATAAAATAATTGCTGTTATCTGATGTCACAGAAATAAATTTAGAACTAGATTTTGTTTAACTTTGCATTTTTATTTCTTGAACTTGTTAAATGGTTCAACTTTGAAGCTTCACAGTATTATTTAGAGCCCAGCAACATTCATAATAATAATGATGTTAGAAAAAGGTGAACTTAAGAGCCAGAAATTAAGAATGTAATTAGGGAAACATGGAAAAGGTACTTGCATAATTAAGGAATGGGTTGTATCTAGAAATGGACTCGAAATGAATTGTGGCCTGTGTGTTTACTTGCCAAAATTCTGGAAAGCCGAAAGATGTAGGATGACTGAGATGGAGCCAATTGTAATTATTGTTTTAAAACTGCAAATTAATATAATGTTTAAATCCTATATAGAATTATTTTACATAATGTTTAATCAACAATACACAAAAAGAAAATAGTCTTGAATGTAAAAATGTGCGATCTGTCACTTAAGCATTCTGTCAGATGTTAAGAATAATCTTGATCTTTTGATTTATGGTGTGGTAAAAGTTGAAATAAAAACATGAATTCAAACAATGTTCAGTATTCAGATCTCAATATTTGAAGTACAGGTTCATCGGTCAGAGCAGCATCAATGGCAACTCTGTTATCAATAGACATTTCCATGCTATTAAAAGCTTTAAATAAGGTCTGCAACTATAAAAAATTGATGATGCTATTTACGACTTTTTTTCTGTCCTAAAAACATACCATCAAAAGGTTTTAAAAATATCACCAACTTTGCTACTTTGTTTCCTCTTATTTGATCTGACACACATGTGTACACCAAACACATTTTAATAAATGTGGATTCTGAGTATGAAAATTATTTCTAATAGTTTTATTATTTGTGTTAAATTAAGTTGCTTTCACCTATATCAATTTATAATGCAAACATAATAAGAAAGATGAGACAGATTTTGAGCATATAGAAGATTTAACACGAATGTTTATTTAAAACAAATGAAACAAATTGTATAATTTATATCTTTTGTAAGCTTTGTTGAGCAAAAAATGAAATTATTCGACATGTTTTATAAATTTCATTTGAAATGAGCAAGAAAGTCATATATCACCGGACAAAAACAGCAGATGAATATTGAAATGACCTTTAAATACATTCAGATGCCTCCGTCTCTTAGGATGTTATTTGTGACATGCATTGTGGCAAATATGTCAACAATTGCAAATTGGCAAAATAGTACAGTGAAAAGATTTTCAAAACAATATTTTTATTGAGAGAGATTTGCAGGAAATGAAATGAAACTTAACAAAAGCTGTGAACAGTCGTGCAGAAAGACTGCACTGGAAGGTGGTAATGGCTGAAAGAACATCAGACGATTTATGTCAGAATTTTCTCAGTCTTTCACGCTAATGATACAGAAAAACTGGATGAACTATCTGGTGAAATTAGAGATTATGTTGAAACACTGATAAGAAGAAAACTGAAGAGATCTGGAAGGATGAGAACCGTAGTACAGGTCCAGTTTGATATATCTAGAATGCTCAGTTTGATGCACTTAAGCACTGCCTTGAACCATTCAGAAATATATTCCTTTCATTGTAATAGCTCTCATTACTTTTGAAACATTAGTCATCTTTGCAATGAATAGATAATAAATGACAATGATATATTCCCTCATACTATTTTTGGCATGGTTTGAACCAAATGACCCCGTATCAGAAAGTTTCAATATTATGCCACCAGAATTTTTTTATGGCTTTCCAGTTTCTACCTGTAACACCATTGTACATAAAACTAACACATAAAAGAAACCTCAACTTTATAGGAAAAACCACATGAAGAAATTTAACTCAAAGCATGCCTCAAATTTTCAAATTTTCTTGTATTCATCAAAATTTACATTTTTAAATAGATTTTGTTGCTAAAGCTAAAAAAGAATAAACTTGAACAAAAACAGGATGGTGTTATAATATAGTTGTTTATTTATAATAAAAATATTAGATTTAGTGTATGACCTTTTTCCAATTCCAATTTAGGAAAACAGTAAACTGGTAACTTAGCAAAAGAAATGGTATAATAAAACAAGAATAGCAAATATTTTAGCTCTTTCATAATTTTCTCCTATCCTTCATTTTTTATATAAAGAACTGCACACCATGAGACATTAAAACCAAAGCATATATCAAGCAACCAAAGTGGGTAATAAGAAAACTTTAATTAATGTAACTATATGGAAACTTTAATTAATGTAACTATATGGAAACTTTAATTAATGTAACTATATGGAAACTTTAATGTAACTATATGGAAACTTTAATTAGTGTAACTATATGGACACTTTAATTAGTGTAACTATATGGACACTTTAATTAGTGTAACTATATGGACACTTTAATTAATGTAACTATATGGAAACTTTAATGTAACTATATGGAAACTTTAATTAGTGTAACTATATGGAAACTTTAATTAATGTAACTATATGGAAACTTTAATTAATGTAACTATATGGAAACTGGTCGGTAGTTCTAAAATATTTATGGTCGAGTACTGGTTTCTTCAGTAGAGGCTTTACAGTGACAGTTTTGAAAAATGATGGGAATTCCCCCAGATGAGAGAGAGAGAGGTATTAATAACATCAGTTAGTGAACGAAATATTGGATTTAAGCACTCAAGTGGCAGTGATATTCGACTTGGATCAAGTTCACATGACTTTGGTTTGCTCTTCATCATGATTGTCCTTACTAAATCCATAAAGGGACTGGTTTAAATGTTGCTAATGGTTGTCGCTGAAATTCTGTATTGTTTTCTTTTTGGTGATTTGGTGATGACGATTCAATTGAAACTATGATGTCAAGATCATCTCTAATGGTTTGTACCATGTCATGGATGAAATTTGCAAACAGGTACATTTGTTCCTTGACATTAGTTTGTTAGCAATCTTGAAGAGCTCTTTGCAGCTGGAATTTTCCATGATCTTAGTACTGTAATGGAATATTTTGGCTGCATGGACTATGTTTGTGATGTTCTTCTTAGCGGCTTCGTAGATTTGTTTATGAATAGTGAGTCTGGTGGAAAGCTAAAGCTTCTCCACTTAACAGCGGTCCCTTTTAGCAGTGTGAAGCTGGTCCCTAACACTGCTATACCACAGTGAACACTTTTGAATTGATACTTGGTGGCTGGGGCATATTTTTCAAGCAATGAATGCAGACAATTGTCAAGTTGTTCTGCTATAGGAGGTAAACAAGTTGTTAGGTTTGCTTGGATGTCATGCGTTAGTTTGGTTCTATTATCACCCTGTATATTGGTATGCATCAATGATCAAACCTCACCATCCCAACATTGCCTTAAACTTTATGATACCTGATACCTAGTCTATCTGGCTGGTTATTTAACCTGTAAATGGCTAAATATGCTTCTAGAAACCTCACACTTTTAGGATGAACTTATCACTTTAATACATGGCCAGTGCTTCACATTTCTGAGTTTCATTTTATGGCATAACTTAATTATTCAACAAAGTTGAAATAAAGAAACTGTTTAGCTGGTAGAGCAAAAGAAATTTTAAACTCGTTGGTAAAATTACTTCAATAAAATCCTTGATTAAAAGTGAATCCAGATTAATCAGTTTGTGGCCTGAGCTGCGAATGTAGATCCATATATCTGCATGATCTGAAGGAAATGCAAAATCAAATACAATGGATAAACAATAAAAATGAATACATTTTATTCACCGAGTAGAGAATGTGAATCTATGCAGTATAAGTCACCCACTAATTTTGATAGCTCTTCTTTATTTCACAATGGGGGAATTCCTTTTTCCATGTTTCCATCATGGGGAAGTCTATCCCTGAGCAGAAAGATACATCAAACATAATCAGCTTTTTACAATTCTCCAGAACCCTGTGAAAAAAAGACAAAAACAAATATAAATAGTATTCAAAGAAATACAACATCTGTCATGCCAAATCCTGACCCTGTTTTCTTGAGAAATGTTTGGCAAGAACAAGATATCAAGCAACAAATCCCCACATTACAGGGATGCAATCACTCATTTAAATCAAGCAGGATAACCCAACCCCATCAGTTATACAAACTTTCTAAAAAAAAAATACATGATTCAAATGAAAATACACAAAATCATTTATTCTGATTTGAAGCTTGAGCTTGAGTTTATTTGCTCAAATTGTTTTTTTTTTTTTAAGAATATGAGGAATTAGTCTTGAAAATTATATTTTGTGATCATCATGTGACCATAACTTTGAATTGATGTGTCAAAGCCACTCTAAAAATATTTAAGTAGTTGCATTTGTAAGAATACAAATGAACTTACAAATATCAATTTATATTTCTGGCTTCATCATTATTCAATCAAGTTATAAACACAATATTCTTTCAAAGAAATCTCTTTTTTTCTCTCACTGATTGGATCAAGATGTATTCCATACATGAAACATGTTCTATTACTATGTTATAGGTGAAAAGCTCAGTTAGTAGAACATCTGACTCTACATTCAGAGGTTGGCAGTTTGATACCTGACCAAACCATCCCTGGTTGGTTGCCTCAGAAACCTTATCAACTTCTACTGGTCATCATGGGTAAATTTTAACTGCAAAATATTAGCCAACTATCACTGACCCATGTTCATTAAAAAATTATTACTTTTCTCTCTCTACTCAGATAATTGATCTACTAATGAAAATAATAAGTTTTACTGAATATCAATATCATTACTGTCATGATTGCATGGACACTGATGTTATGTCTGGGTAGAAAATTTGTCTCTAATTTTAGGCATGAATGCTAAGCATTCAGCATATAAAATTAGGTTACCAAGGGGAAATAGGCTATTAAATAAAACACGAAACTCACATATAAGAGATGTTGACTCCTGTATCAAAAATGAATGTAAAACAAGTTCAGTTTACTGGAAATATGAAGAAACAAAATACATCAGCTAAACCAATTTGTTTTACACTTACTCCATCATGATACCTGAGGAGAACAACTACAACCTCCTAAATTCACCACTTTTAGGCTAAAATGGTTTAGCTAAAAAGCAAACAGTTATCTGCCCACTTAGGTGGTAGCTAGTGATCTTCCCTTGCTACAGGGATCAGTACCAAATCTCATAAAAAATGTCAATAACAACTGGAGTAGAAGGCATGCTTTCTATATGGATTTAACTGCAGGGAGACTGTATGTTATTTATGATCAAGTAACTATAATTGAAGAAATATAGATAAAATTGCTTTCTTCATCAACTACATTACCTGAGCATAATATATTAGAAGAATAGTTGAGAGATGTAGGGAGTTGGATTCCATTATCATGGGATAGCTATCTCAAGTCTTCTAAACTATGTGAGACAGCTTAATCCAAATTGGATAGCTGACTACATATGTTGGAAAGTGGCTTCAAATGGGAAAAATGTTCTCTTCCGCAAATCTGGCAAAAGTCGTGAAGCAGTTTTCTAATGAAGTTCCTGAAAGAACCAGGAAGATAACCTATTGCACCATGACAACACAGGAAGATAACCTATTGCACCATGACTACACAGGAAGATAACCTATTGCACCATGACTCCATGACTACACAGGAAGATAACCTATTGCACCATGTCTATACAGGAAGACAACCTATTGCACCATGTCTATACAGGAAGACAACCTATTGCACCATGACTACACAGGTCCCACCAGGTTGAGTTGAGTATTTTGGAATGAAAGACTGCTGAGAAAAAAGTTGGAGAAAGCAGACTGATTTAAATGCCACTGCATGGATAATATCAGTTAGGGAAAAATTTCACAAATGCAGGTGGCTTCTTGAGCAAATTATGTAGTAATTTCATTTTATCTGGGATTATTTCCAGATATGTGGCATGAATAACCCATTTTAACCAGGATAAAAGTGTCTGTGCTGACATGTTATCCTCTTTTTTTATGTATATCTATATTATTTTTTATTAATTTCCATGATCATTATGGATTGTAAAGGTCATTTACTAATTAATATATTAAATAAGAATATTCTTTATAGTTGTAGGTTTGCACTTTAAGATAAGGTCACTCTTGTAAACACATTCATAGTTTGAAACACAAGTCAGATGTATATTTAATCAGAGTAAACATGTTGATGTATTCAGTTCAGGTCATGGATTTTTCTGAAAAACCAAGCTGACCTAATTCCTGATTGGTCAGCGCCTGAAAATTCAGTCAAGTACTCAAATTTGTTGATGAGTGATTCAAAATGATTCATTTGAGCCTCTTTCTGCTTTCTTTATTGCATCTGGGTTTTTTTTTACATAAGAGATGATTTACTGGAAATTAGTTATTCATTTGAGTGAATTTATTTATTTCAACTATTCATGGGAACCTTTTTTTGGCAATATAAAATGGAACTGTTATGAATGATTCTCACCCTTCTTACTGAACTAAATGTAGTTCAGGTCCATCGATGAAGCATGTCTTTTGCTAATTCTGTTGCCCATACAGCGAGGAAGCATGTCTTAAATGAGAGTTGAATTATTGAGGCCCATGAGAGTGGTTCAAATGGTATTTTGTTCATCCAGATTAGTACTCATGATATAATGCATGTTGGGCAAAGAGCAAACATATATGGATGTGTGTAATCAAAGCTGGACAGAAAATCGATAGATCTTTGTTTTGCCAGATCTCTCTTCCATGGTGATTAAGAGTGAGTGTGATCATGGAATATAATTCTTTGACTGTGACTGGTGCTAAATGTTTCTCATCAAAGAGCCAGAGTAGGAAGTTGTTTGAAGTATTGATGACCAGTGGTACATGTTCTTGGGTACATCACTGCATTAAGATTTTCCATTTCTTTGTACATATTTAAAGTGGAGGGCCATCTTGCTTCAGTGAATTCTCGATCACTGGTTGTTACTGAAAACTTGTTTAATATGATTTAGACATTCATGTTCAGCAACTTTGGGCTAGGATAAAACACCTGCCAGCATGGTTGCTGATGAGGTAATATCTAAATTTTCTTGGAGATTTCTGTTGCAAGATTGATGAGTTCATCAATCCACAATTTTTTCCATTTAAGTCAACCAATCAGAATGAGGCAACACTCCAATTCTTGTTTGCTGCATCATCTTCAGAATCAGAGTTATTGGAGGGTAATCTTACGCAACCATGTTGTACTAACCTACAGACCTTTAGATTCAGATCTGGTTTTAAAAAGGTTCGGAGTCTGACCATCTGCTTTGTTGTGAATAGGTCCACCATTTGGTTAATCCGACTGGGCATGTAACTGAGTGAAAACCAAGGGAAGAGGAGACCATTCAATATGTATTAGTTGATTTTTCCAAGGAATGAATCCACTAGTATATTTAGTGGACCTGGAATATTATGAGCATGGAGATGAAAGATTTTCACAGAAAACAAGACTTCAG
This sequence comes from Unio delphinus, assembly GCA_029339505.1. Taxonomy (NCBI): domain Eukaryota; kingdom Metazoa; phylum Mollusca; class Bivalvia; order Unionida; family Unionidae; genus Unio; species Unio delphinus. The sequence goes on from JAQISU010001244.1 coordinate 2,856,548, forward strand.
AAAATCCCAAACATAATAATAATGGGTGAATGAGGTCATTGTCTTTTTGTACAAGACATAATAATGGGTGAATGAGGTCATTGTCTTTTTGTACCATTAAGTTTTCGGCTGTTTTGGATGAGTTAATTCTGTAATTATTGTAAAGGGCTGTATTCCTTATTGCTTAATCAATTGTACTGTTATTAAAAGCCACACAAGGTTGAACATGCCACAGTGAGATATCATGTAATTTTGTTACCAATCCTTGTGTTTTTAACTGATCCATTTATTATCTATGTCAGGTGTGACTTGGCTTTTGGCTTTAAATAAATTAGAGGAAATGTTTGCTTTATAGTTAACCTTTTAGTTAATATATAGTCTGAATATACCTCCCCATTTGTTTGTGCCTCATTTTGATTTACAAAATGAAAAGAAACAAGTGAAATAAAAGATGCACAGAACTAAGTTCATTTATTGATTTATAATTTCTAACCTGATTATGTCCAGGTGGGACCCTAACATTGTTATCTGCTCATTCCATATAGAAGTTTTCACTGAAAAAGGGGACCCTGTTTGCCAATCATTTCTTGTTCCTGAAAAAGTTCATTTTCACTGAAGGTGTGTATGCACATCTACATATGTATGTACATAGAAGGAAAATACTATATTGTCTGCTTCCGATATTTACAATGTCGAATCAAGCAAAGGAAAATAAAAACAACTACAAATTTGCCTTTCACATGGATTTAACAACTGTTGTAATTTCTATGTACATGTGTGGAAAGGGATATAACTCCAGACTCACAACATTATGGTAATTTACGGAATTATTTGGCAGTTACCAATAAGGACAAACTATGTCTTAGTGTTGTCTGAGGAAATCAACTTGCCCATAGTGTATGCAGCATGGCACAGTATTAGTATGGAAAGTCTGTTAAACAGGAAGTGCACAGAGAATTAGGGCCACTCTGGTCACATTCAGGCTAGAAATTATAACTTAGTGAATTAATTGACTAAGTTCTGTACTTTTTTTTATCACATTAAAGATTTCCATTTTTGAAATCATTTGTAATGGGTACAAACAAATGGGGAAGTATATTTAGATTATATACTGTGTGAAATTTAAATAAAAAGAAAGTTGAACAACATATATTTCATCAAGTGTGTGATAAGCTCAGTAATTTCACAAATGGCAAAGCCATGTCACAAATAAAAATATTTACAAGGTCAAATACAGTAAAACCTGTCTTGAGAGACCACTTGTTTTGAGAGACCATGATCTCTGTGAACATATTTTTTCATTATATAGTGTTATGACTTGTTATGAGAGACCACCTGTCTTGAGAGATCATCATTTTTGGAAGATGAAATGGTCTTTTGAGACTTACTGTGTATCCATTAATCACTCAGAGCAAGCATACATTTTTTATTTTATACTTAAACACATTGACTAGCAGTATATATAAAAAATTGAAATAGCAAGTTTCTTAAAATATCCCACATGAAAATGTCAGCCTTTTACCTCTTTTGTTCTGTTGGGTTTTGTGCATATTTGCATGGAAATGTAAGTAGTACAGTATCATACTCTTTCCTAATTTAGAATAAATATTCAAATAAGCCAAACAAGAGAATAATGAGCACATTTTGGAACAAAAAGCATTCATATGGTACACCTCCATGACATGTGGCCATGCTTCACTAGGTCTATGACTTGCAAATTAAATAGTTTTATACAATTTGTAAAATATGAATGGTTGTAATATTTCAGTAAGAAATTTAAATAAAAAATATATGCACAGTAATTATAGGTACTTTTTCCTTCTTAAATTAACTTGAATTTTTATGTTGACATCTGACCCTCATGCACATGCCTGTTTCAAGTGACCACCTACCTTAAGTAACTGCTTTCAATGACAGGTGGTTGTCTCTCAAGGCAGATTTTACTGTAGCATGCTAATGAAAGGAGGTGTACAGCTATTGATGGAACTTTGTGGAACAGAAATGAACAGGAAATATTGTTTAGTTCTGCAGTGGAGACCTCTGTCATATACTAACACACATCTAGCTTAATTTTGCTTTTTGTGCAGGCTTCAGGTATCCATCTCGGCACAATGATCCAAAGTGTGGCCAGTATTTTGACTGGAGTAATCATTGCCTTTGTGTATGGTTGGAAGATGAGTTTGGTTCTCCTTGGATTCCTGCCATTCATTGCCATTGCAGGGGCATTACAGATGAAGATTCTTAGTGGAGTTGCAGGAAAAAATAAGGAGGCCTTAGAGGGGGCTGGCAAGGTACTATGTTTACATGTACATAATATATATACAACTGCTATACTATGGAAGGTATAGTTGGATGTTTAAGGCTGGTATGTATTGTTAGATGTTTATGGCTGGTATGTATTGTTAGATGTTTATGGCTGGTATGTATTGTTAGATGTTTATGGCTGGTATGTATTGTTAGATGTTTATGGCTGGTATGTATTGTTAGATGTTCAAGGATGGTATGTATTATTAGATGTTTATGGCTGGTATGTATTGTTAGATGTTTATGGATGGAATGTATTGTTAGATGTTAAATGATGGAATAGATTGTTAGATGTTTGAGGCTGGAATGCATTGTTAGATGTTTAAGGATGTAAAATATTGTTAGATGTTAAAGGATGGAAGTATAGTTGAAGTATAGTTGGATGTTTCAGAATGGAATGTATTGTTAGATGTTAAAGAATGGAATGGATTGTTAGATGTTAAAGAATGGAATGGATTGTTAGATGTTAAAAAATGGAATGTATTGTTAGATGTTAAAGAATGGAATGTATTGTTAGATGTTAAAGAATGTTAGATATGTATGGCTGGAATGTATTGTTAGATGTTTAAGGATGGAAAGTATATTTGTATTTTTAAGGAGGGAAAGTATTGTTAGATGTTTATGGCTGGTATGTATTGTTGATGTTAAAGAATGGAATGTATTGTTAGATGTTAAAGAATGGAATGTATTGTTAGATGCTTAAGGCTGGAAAGTCTAGCTGGATGTTCAACATCAATATTCATTTCACTCAATTTATGTTTATTCTTCTGCTGTCTTATGCAATATGCAAATCAGACACACCTTGTCTGCTGTCATATGCAATATGTCAATCAGACACACCTTGTCTGTTATTGTATACAATATGCCAATCAGACACACCTTGTCTGCTGTCGTATGCAATATATCAATCAGACAGACCTTGTTTATTATTGTATGCACTGTCAGTCATCAGACACTTTGTTATCATATACCAGTTATCAGACCTACCTTGTCTGTTATTGCTTACAGTATATGAGTCATCAGAACAAACTTTGTTGATATATTTCTGAAAAATTATATAATTACACTGAATTCAGAAGAACTAATCTCTGCAATCATCACTTTATTATTTTTTAATGATTTCTTACCACAATTATGCAGTTACATGTATATCATAATGAAATTCACATACCATTACCTAGAATGTTAAGAAACAATTTTCTTGTGACTTTTGTTGATTTTGTAGTTGTGACTGTTCATATTGATTTTGTAAATAAATTTTTTAACTGAATGGAATAAATGGCATGTTTATTAATGGTTGAGCCTTTCATAATGGCAGGTAATCAATCATGAAATTTTCTTTACTTTGTCTCTTGCTCAAATTTCTCTACTTTATATGCTCACATTTTAACATTTAAAATTAAATTTAAAATTTCACTTAAATTGGACAAACAGTAATGTTGACGCATGCCTAGCCTATAGTCATCCACCCATGTAGGTCATAACAACCTAAGCACAACTGGTGGCATACACAATGAAACACATTGTAGCAGGTGACATTATGTGATGGATCTCATGGGACAAGACCAGCTTGCTGTTCTTCAGAATCCAAATTAAGAATTTGACTGACATCTGGCAGTGAATAGATGAATTAATTAATCAATTATTTAATATGAATAGTGCTTTTTTTGCTTGAGATGTCAGATTTTAAATGTAGTAAGGTGTCAATGACTGGTCATTAAATAGGTATACTACTTTTTTTAATTAATGAATTGTACTACTTGCATAATTTGTGGAAAAATGTCCATTTCAGTCTTGAAAAAATGTATGTGACATACTCCAAGTATTTGCATTTATGATATGTTTGAAGCTAATCAGCTGTAATGCATTTTCAAGTTTGCAATATTACTTGTTTCTTTACAAAGTATCCTGATGAGCGATTATATGACATGTTCTTATGGTCTGCCATAATTTGGTTAGTTTTGTCGTTTTCATTGATTAGCAAAGTGGACAGATAATTGATAGATGTGTGGACTTGCTTGATACAATTTTCATCGACTATCACCATGGACAGATGATTGATAGATGTGTGGACTTGCTTGATATAATTTTCATTGACTAGCACCATGGACAGATGATTGATAGATGTGTGGACTTGCTTGATACAATTTTTATTGACTAGCACCATGGACAGATGATTGATAGATGTGTGGACTTGCTTGATACAGTTTTTATTGACTAGTACCATGGACAGATGATTGATAGATGTGTGGACTTGCTTGATACAATTTTCATCGACTATCACCATGGACAGATGATTGATAGATGTGTGGACTTGCTTGATACAATTTTCATTGACTAGCACCATGGACAGATGATTGATAGATGTGTGGACTTGCTTGATACAATTTTCATTGACTAGCACCATGGACAGATGATTGATAGATGTGTGGACTTACTTGATACAATTTTCATTGACTAGCACCATGGACAGATGATTGATAGATGTGTGGACTTGCTTGATACAATTTTTATTGACTAGCACCTTGGACAGATGATTGATAGATGTGTGGACTTACTTGATACAATTTTCATCGACTAGCACCATGGACAGATGATTGATAGATGTGTGGACTTGCTTGATACAATTTTTATTGACTAGCACCTTGGACAGATGATTGATAGATGTGTGGACTTGTTTGATACAACTTTTATTGACTAGTACCATGGACAGATGATTGATGTGTGGACTTGCTTGATACAATTTTTATTGACTAGCACCTTGGACAGATGATTGATAGATGTGTGGACTTGTTTGATACAATTTCCATTTGTTCACAGGTTGCTGTCGAAGGTGTAGAAAATATTCGGACCGTTGCTTCACTAACAAAAGAAGAAATGTTTTACCAGAATTACAAGAAAACTCTTACAGAACCTTATGAGGCCGCCCTGAAAAAGGCCCATGTAGTTGGTATTACCTTCTCCATATCACAAGCCATCATCTTCTTTGCCTATGCCACAGCATTTTGGTTTGGAGCCTGGTTGATCAACAGAGGGGAAATGCAGTATGTGGATGTATTCAAGTAAGAACATGATTTTTGTGTGAAATTTTACAGATAATGCTAAAACGTCAAGTCCAGTTTTTCCTGTAATGAGAAAAGAATAATAAATTGGTTCAAGGAGATGAGAGTTGGAGGGCACATCATGCATACAGTAAGTTTTGAGTTTAAAAAAAAAAAAATTCCACCTATTTAGTGGAGATTGGAGATTTGCGCTGGTGCACCATGGAAATGGCTGTTGTTTAAATGTATGTGCAGAGGTTTCTTGAAAATCAGAGGTAATAGTGTTACAGTGGGACCCCGCTATAACACGGTAGTTGGGAGCCATAGAATCCGACGGGGCTATGAACTGAACCGTGTTATAAGCAACCATGTACAATACCAACACATTTTTGGATTTAATGGGGGGAAGGGGGGTTATATAAAGACGGGTGCGAAAACGCATGGCACAATTACCATTTTTGATCAATATATATTAAATGAGAAAAACATTTCCTGTGGTAACAGAAATTGCAGATATAATATATTACTTTATTCAGAGAACCATGCATTGGTACATACACGTGTCTAATTTATATATACATGTATAATCTATTGCATGAAAAGAGTATCAACACCGTGTACTCACCAGCGAATCTTGCAACATACATTGAATCCATAATACAAATATTTCCATTGAAAATATCCACACACGGATGTAAAATATTCAATAATTTTGTCACAGATCATTATGTGACTGAATTCAATGAAAAGAAAGAAACAAAAATTACGTAACGGGTGTACATAATGAATGATGAAATAGTACATGTCCATAGATTAAATAATGGAAGCTAAAGTGTATTCTTATAATAACTACATGTACATCTCAGGATCTTTCAGTCTCTGAATTCAGTCATTGTAAATTTCAGCATATTTTCCCACCCAAGCTGCTAGTCAAAGTTGTTTGAACTTGCCGCCCAGTTATTGCGTCATGTTCTTTTGATGTACTCTAATAAATACAGCAGGCAGAACTGGCTTTATTTTACACTGAATTATGTCACTGTTTAACTCGGCAGTTCACTTTGATGATAAACAATGTACTTAAATTAATTGATTTATACATTCTGGTGAGAATCTTTTATCAACCGCCGCATTGGCTGTTCCTTAGTTGTGTATGAACGATTGTATTCGGAATGCATTCAAGACAAACACAAAGTAGACACGATGGCTTCATTACTCAGGAATCAGTAATTATAATATTGACACTTATGAGCTGTAATTTTTCAACAATAAACAAAGATCAAAGTTCTCAGTAGGCCCAGCAATTGGTTCGTATTTCCGACGTTTATTTTGGCACAAAACTAGAAGAAATTTGATAATACATTTTCTACACGTTCTTTTTTGCACTGTTTAGAGGAATATGAGAATGATAATTAAACTCTTAATTTTTTTTTTCATACGTAAATTTTTTTTTTTTTTTGGTCTTTGAGAAAAATACATGTAATAAATTACCCGAAATTTCGGGAGCCATGCCACGACCGGGTTATATCCGAATTCGGGTTATAGCGGGGCAGGTTATAGCGGGGTCCCACTGTAATACACTATAAGCACAGTATGTGGACAGTCAGCAAATTCCATTTTTACCAGTCTTCTGGATGGTATATGTATAATAATAATAATGACTTTGACAACACTTAAAATATATATAATGATATGATTGCAAAAAACAAACTAAGAAATTAGAAAATAAAAAATGCTGAAAATATTTTAGGTAGGAAAGATTATTAGGTTTTTAAAATCTTGCTGTCGAAAAAGGTGAGTTGGTGTATTGGATGTAAAAATGAGCTTAGGAATTAGATGAGTGGACAACATGCTACATGCATTCCACAGAAGTCAGAACTATAGTGGCTAATCAAATTATTGTTGATGCATAAACTATGATTGTGTTAATGCTTACTGAGAACTTGTGACACAATAAGATTGGCTTCTAGGAATAGACATTTATGTTTGCTTGTGTATCAGATTTTAAGAACAGTAATTTTTTTTAAAGAAATACAGATGGAATATTTTTTATCGTTTTTATCAACTCATAGTACATTTCAAGATAAAATAATCTAAAAATGTTTTTAGAAAAATGTCATTTCATTGTCAAAAAATTATTTTGTTCTGAATTTTTATCTGCATGATAATGTGGCCATTGGAAACTAGAGACCACTACAGACTGCTTGTTTTTATTCTACAAACTCCATACATTTTCATAATATTTTAATGAGCAACTCTAATATTTTTTGTTTGTGTTCAGGCGTTCTCATTAGAATTAGAAGGGGCAAATTGAAAATAAACTCAGGTTAGTGGATTATAATGTATATAGAGTTGTAATTATGGATCCAGATATCACTTTCAACTCACTTGTTAAGGTCAGAGTAAACCAATACAAGCACATTACATTAAGTTTAAATCCATGTAATCCCTTCTTTAAGCTGCTCTTTTGATAAACAGTTCTGATAATGGATCACCAAAAAAGAATTAGTGCAAAAGCAAAGAATTCATTGTAGGATTTTAAAATATCCAAATGTTCATGCTATAGTCAGCTATGTGCTTAAGTTCACATATATTTGTTATTTTAATTTTATTATTTAGCTTTATAATAAGACCAGGGGATCTTTTTCTATAATGTTGCTGCATCTATTGTGCTACATGCATTTTACATCCATCTGGAGGCCATATTTCTAATCTAGCTTTGATCAAACATGGAATATGGGATTTTGTCATCAAGATCTCAGATAAGTCTGATAAAATATGAGATCCATGCAAACTAATATGAGATCCATGCAGACTAATATGAGATCCATGCAAACTAATATGAGATCCATGCAGACTAATATGAGATCCATGCAAACTAATGAAGAGATTACCACTTTGGAGACAATATTTTGCTGATCAGATTTGAATAAAAGTTGTACATGTTCAATAACAAACAAGATCCGTGCATATTAATGAGGTGATCCTGCATCAGAATTGTTAATGGGTTAAATAATGAGTGATTTTTGCATCATAATGAAACAATCTTGTATCTCTCTGATTGGCAGAGCTTGCCAAAATTTGTAGAAGTCAAATCCTTCCAATGAAAAGTTGATTGCACCACAAGACAAAAACTTAAAAGATATTGCAATTACTCCCCAAAGATTTAGAAAACAAAGACAAAAACACAAGCTGACTTCACTCAAATTCAAAATCACACAATTTTTTATATTAAAATAATGTTTTTTAAGTCCAAGCCTGTATATTATGTTTATAAGGTCCAGGTCCCAATACTATGTTCATAAAGTCCAGGTCCCTATATTATGTTTATAAAGTCCAGGTCCCTATATTATGTTTATTAAGTCCAAGTCCTCATTTCAAACAGCATCAGTTGATTTATCATCATGGAAAACAACTTGCCTCCATTATTCTTCTATTATGACCTGCTGGAGTGTGCACCTTTGCATCCTGTTGTTTCCCCATCGAGATATAATTGTTTCCCACAGCAGGATAAATGTTTGTTGAGTCTTTCATATTTCATGGTTAGCAGAAACTGCAGACTCCATGAAAATTAGGAATCCCATGAAAAATACTGATTGGACATATTTTGACTTTTTCAGAGTCTTCTCAGCCATTGTATTTGGAGCCATGGCAATTGGTCAAGCCAGTTCATTTGCTCCCGATGCTAGCAAAGCTTCTGCCTCAGCAGGCCACATTTTTGCTTTACTTGACAAAGTGCCAGCTATTTATGTGCAGTCAGAAGACGGTCTAAAACTTACTGAGGTATATTTAATTTCTTTCTTTGCCATGAAAACATGAATAAAATGCTAGTGCCTCTTTTAAGATGGGGTGTTGTTGTTGTTGTTGTCCACATTGGCATCATTGTCAGGTTTTAGCGGTTAGCTTCATATCTCTATAATTCACATGAACAGTCATGAAATATTATGCCACATATATCCAGTTAAACTGGAAACAGCATAAACCCTATTCTGCGTTTGCTTAATACACCAGCAGAGCTGGGTCTAGATTGTTTACTGATTAATCATAGACTCAGATATGTGCCAGTGCATTATGTGATGCAAATATTTTCAGTGTTTTCATCTTGAAGATCCACATCTTGCAACAGTAGCATGCAGGTAAATTCTAATATGGCTAAAACGCTGATGTTCAGAATTTTTCCTTTCCCCGAAATGTGCAGCATTACATGTAATTGTGGTCTGCTGACTCCATTGCTGAATTAATGGATGAATACATGGATGTTTTCACCGAAAGCAGGGAGAAACTATTGCAGAAACTAGTAAGGGATGTTGTTACCAGCAGCTGTTATGGTAGAACACATGGCTCTTGCTAGGAAGTTTGAGAATTTAATGTTGTGTACATGGTTTAGCTCCATGACAGAGTAATAAACAATTTCATTCATTTTATTTTCACTAGGGACAGTTCACAAGCAAAGTTGTCTTTAAGGATGTAAAGTTCCGTTATCCAAATCGACCAGATGTCACAGTTTTGAATGGATTGGACCTTTCTGTGAATCCTGGGGAAACAGTTGCCCTTGTGGGAAGTAGTGGATGTGGGAAGAGCACAACTGTGCAGCTGACTGAACGTTTCTACGATGTAGAGGATGGAGTTTTGGTAATAATGATTGAACCTTTCCATTTTATGAAACAAACATGATGCAGCCAGTCAGATCCATTTTAAATATATGTTTTCTCTTCAATTTATTAAAAGTTTCGCGCGCACACACACACACACACACACACACACACAACATATTTGAATGATGGGGAAAATATACAGAGGAAAACAGAAGAAAGAAAGAAGAAACAATTGATAAAGAGTCTTAAAATGGATAAAACTACTTATATATCGGATGATGCCTTCAGCCAAACACAGTATATGATGATAACAAAAGCCAAATAAGGGATTATAATACCTATCATGCAGAGAACCAAGTTATGATGTATATTGGAGTTGTGGAGAATTTTTTTATATGCTGTTGGACAATTTTTTTAATTATTGGTAATGTGGATGGGTAATTGGCATGACCATATTAAAGTTTCTAGCAATTGTTTAGTCATAAAGTCTTAAATCATTTTAGTTCATTATGAAACCAATAATGTTGATAAAGATAAATCTGTAAGCAACTATGTAATGTATATATAAATAATTTTTGACAAAAGTACTGGTGTCCATCTTTCATGAGTGGGTGGACAAGTATTGATTTGGAATTTGCATTGAAACGTATCTCAAATGTGATTAGTTAAGTGTTATGGGAGAAGCAGTGTGCTTAAAAAATTGCTTTCTTAACAAAGAAGTCCAAATTTCTTCATATAACATTAAATAACATAATTTTGAATGAATAAAACATTGACAATATACGAGTTGTTAAAGTGAATGTGAATAGATCATAGTAAGGAAATAATTTAAATCAGAGGAGATCCAGAATTCCATAGAGCAAACAGTACTTCTGTAAACAGAATATAAATTAATGGGTAAAATTGGCAATTACTTTGGACAGTTTTGCATCAGCCATGTGCTTTTTAAAAATGTAAAAGATGTACCATAATAAAATTTGAATTTCTTGCATTCCAGTCCCTTGATAAATATAATGTGAAAGATCTGAACTTACATTGGTTGCGGTCCCAGATAGGAATTGTATCTCAGGAGCCTGTTCTCTTTGGTACATCTATCGCAGAGAATATTGCATATGGAGACAATTCTCGAACTGTTACCATGGATGAGATAATAGCTGCAGCAAGGAAAGCCAACATCCACACTTTTATTGAATCTCTACCACTGGTAAGTTACTGCATACATTTTTGTTCAGTTTTTTTGTAGGCTGATTGCACCAACCCTTTCTCTGTGATATGCATGCTCTTGGGTTGGCACCTCTACCACTGTCAGAGGTGCATATTACTAATTTTTTCGTTGAATAGCTAATATGACAATTAGATGTATATTTTTAGAATTTTTAAATAACAAACAGTTTCTTTTAATAGTGGAATATGTTTTGGCTGAGATCTTAGTACATCTTGCTTTATGTCCATATTCAGTCATTTGTTTTGTTAGTTTTCATCCCAGTAAATGTCCACAGTAGAACATGGCCTTGTATAGTATGAGTATTAGCATGGATAAAAATAACAATTGGCTTAGTTGCAGTTATTTATATTCTTGGAATTTCATTTAATTTTAGTCCTTATGTCATTAAAACCACTAAATTTGGTATCATATACTTTGTATATTTATGTTTAGCATATTCAGTTACATTTGTGAAAAGAGATTACGTGTAAAGCAGTAATCTTTTTACTTCATTCTTGTGATTGTGATGGCATAATTTTGTTTCAGGGTTATGACACAAATGTGGGTGATAAGGGAGCCCAGCTGAGTGGGGGTCAGAAACAGAGGGTGGCCATTGCTAGAGCTTTACTCAGGAATCCGAAGATACTCCTTCTGGATGAGGCCACATCAGCATTAGATACAGAGAGTGAGAAGGTAAAGCTAGACTTACATTGTAATGATAGACTGGTAGACTATACATGTCTTTTTCTCAGTGATGGGGTGGGGCTATTGGGAGTTCCTCATGTCTGCTGCAGAGTCAGCAACGTTCCTGCACAACACACCGCGATAGCATTCATTAATTTTTTTTTGTTCTCACAACATGAACAACCTTAATTCTCTATTTTTGTGGTGTATAATCAGTGTGGACCTTGCCTTTTTTCTAGGTATGGAACACTTTATAGTTGATAACTTTCTCACAAATGTATCAAAAGAATCGTTCATTTGTCTGAGATGGTGTCAACTGAGGTGAAATTTGACTGTCATTAAGACATTTTGGTCTTAGTTTCCTCACTGGAATGTGTAATTGGAGAAACATAAATTACTAAAAAGTTCTTCAAAAGTAAGTGTAACATTGATTACATTTGCTTTTCTTTTGTTGGCAGTGGTTTTGATACAGACATGTCAGATTTGATGTAATTAGGTCAGAATATTACATCAAAATTATTCTCTACTACTTGATCTCAGCAAGCCTCATGGCAGGGAAGCAGCAGATGTAACTCACCCAGAACGTCTCATTGTTTTAATTCTACTGGTCATAAACCCAAGAGCTTATCAAGGATGGCCAGTTATTCATTGTCCATTATATGTTCTTCTGTTAGCACAAGTTAGTTATAGCTACATCTTTTAATCTACTTTGCCATGGAACTCTCTACTCATTTAGGACAAACTGGATATGATAAGTAGTTTTCTAGTGAACACCCATTGTTGACGTGATAATCCATTCAGGAAGAGTAGTTATCAAAGGAGCTTATCAGATGGTCTTGTTGGTTCTAAATGAAAATTATGCTGCTGAGATGGCCATCACAGCAGCCATCTTGAATATCTTGTTGTCACATGTATCTTGTTGTCACTACTACTCCAGCAGCCATTTTGAGTATATTGTTATCACTACCTCTCCTGTTCACTATGAGATTTTGTATGATCTTTAGTTGGTATTAAATGAAAAATGCTGCTGATTTGATATCCAATATGGCCATCACAGCAGCCATCTTATTCATCTTGTTATCACTACTCCTCCTGTTCACTGAGATTTTGTATGATCTTTAGTTGGTATTAAATGAAAATACTACTGATCTGATATCCATTGTGGCCACCAAGCAAGAGAATGGAAAAAAATTTCATAGTGGAGAGCTCTCAAACAGAGATAAAAGGAGCTTACATTTCTTTGAGCCACAGCAAAAAGGTTCAAATAAACTGCATTGCACATTCCACCTTATCCATGATCTTGATATGATAAGCCAAAAAGCGAAAAAATGTGCGAAAAAACTTTGGAGAACTTTGCTGCAACAAGTGGTGGTTCAGTCGCTTTAAGGTTCATTATAACATCGGATACAAAAGGATTTGTGGAGAATACATGTACTGTTTAAACCAACATGTTGACAGGTTTTATATTTCTCTGTGGATAGATTCCATCCCTTTGGCAGCCTCAGCAAGTTTCAGACTGACCAAAATCTAGGCCAATTTAGGTACATGTACTTGGAAGCATGTAAATAACAACTATGCAACCATGTGCTAATGCCGACATTCAATATCTGAATATCGTAATGTCTTTCATATCAGGATGCAATGTTTTATTGTGGATTTTATTACACAAAATGTAATTTGTCAGTATACAAGTGTATTTCACACTGGTTTTGTTTTCATGTACTCAAAATTTCCATTGTTTTCTCAAAGTGTAAATGCTATTCACTGACAACAGGTCACCCTTACTGACGAATTCAGCTTGTATCTTTTATCAGACCTCCCTCCCCAACACTTATCTCGACATCCGCCTATGTTGAAAATATTTCCTCGGGCCCGAGGATGTTGACATAAATGGGTAGAACTGTATTATGAACTTAACATCATAGAATTTACACAAATCATAATTTTCTAAGCCCACAGTACTGTAATGTATCACTTGGGGTGTGGAAAGAATTTATAAAGAATGAGAATGTGACATATTTTACATATAATAAAGGGTGTGAGTTTTAAGCATACCATTGTGTTGTGTTCTAGGGCAAGCATGTTCTACTGAGACCGCACATATTGCCTTGCCACTAACAAAATTACTGTGCCGTAAAGAATCAGACCAAACAAATTACTTATATTTCTGAAAAATTGTTGGCAATTGTTAAGGTGAATATGAAGTTTATTGACCAGTAAATTTCATAATGACCAATTAAACCAAGGGTTGGATACATAAATCTTAATATTTACTGAAACAATGGCTTGTAATTGTTTTATTTTATGAATTCATGCAAAATGTTTAAATTTAGATTGTTTCAGATCAGTTAAAATGTCATTTTAGCCACATGATGCCACAAGATAAAGGCAATGATGTAAAAAAAAAAGTCTAATGTCACACGAGTGCAAAATAGTGAATTATCACTGAACAATAACACAAATTCTAAGGTAATTATCATTATCTGACTTTGTAAATATTTTTAATTTGGGGTAGGGAAGAAGTCTGTTAATTTGGGATAAAAAGGTCTTCTCATTAGCTGCAGGATGCTTGCTCAAAAACATTCAATTTAGTTCCAAAGTTTCTGGACCCAGCAAATTTGATGCTGGACCCAACCAGAATGTTTTCCAAAATAAATGTCTAGGGCTCCAGTGGGAGAAAAATTATTGGCCATGACATCAACAACCTGGACCAAACTTTGTGGATTACTTGTGCATGTAAATTGTGGTGTCAAAAGGTGAAAGGTGAAGGTCTTGATGACTTTAAGGACATAAATGGTTTCTGCACAATAACTTTATTTCAGCAACAGACTTGGACTAAACTGTGCGAGTTGCTTGCACTTTTGAGTAAGATAAAAACCTGTGAATTTGGGGGTCAAAACATAAATGTCAAGGTCAGTTTGCTGAAAATTGAAACATTGTCATGTGCATGAATTTCAGTTCATAAGAATGTGCCTTCACATAATTTTGTGGATGGCTTATATTTTGGGTAAAGAAGAAGCCTATTGATTTTGGGGTCAGAAGGTTAAAAGTCAGAACTATTGATTTAAAGAAGAAAAATGTTTATTCTTCCAGATCATGTATCTTTCATAAAGTTTGTGGATTGATTACACTTTAATATGGTAGACGCCTATTAATTTGGGGTTCAAAAAGTAAAAGGTCTAGGAATTTATGACGTAAAGCAAAATTATGCATTCAGAACAATTTTTTTCCCCAGAGTAAGCTACTTGATCAATCTTTGTAGATTGTAAATCTCAAAAGAAAGTAGTGGTTTCTTATTAAAAGGTTAAGTTCTAGACCTCATATCTTGACCAAATGTCGGAGGTCAAAGTCATTTAGATAACATACATGTACCTTGACCAAAGGTCAAAGTCATTTGGACCCATTGGTTACTACTCCTCAGAGTCAACCATGCCCTACTACTGCATTTGTAGATTATACATGGGGTGTGCATATAGAGGACCATTTACAATACTCGTGTTCCATTTTGTTTACATTCTATGTTAGTTTCTTGTGTTGATGGTTCTTAAGAATCCCTCACGTGATGAGTAGGTCATTGCATGTTTCACAGGCATTACATAGCTTTCTATAATCTCATTGATGGGATTTGGGGATTTGAAAACCACATTGATTACCATAGTTTCATTTAATGTACAGGTAAATGTTTTAATAAATTTTTAAAAAATGGTTCATCACAAATTGAAATCTAAACTAAGCAGTTGAATTTTGTGTTCTTTAAACGTTTTTTATGATTTAAAAGTAGCTTTACAAAGCTTTGCATATTACACAATATTTAATAAGCTAGTACCGATATTCTTCCATATGATAAATGAGTGAAATGGTAAAGAGTTAGTAATAATTGTCATTAATGAAATTTGCTCATTTAGAGAGTTTCTTCCTTCGTATCCAGGCACAATGTGCCTTTCTCCCTAGTGAGAAAAAGGTAATAACCCCAATCAAAAGTAATAACCCCAGTCAAAAGTAATAACCCTGATACAGATTTGGGAAGGCCAAAAAGTTTCTTTTTTGATCAAAATTGACACACTTCCATGAAATCACAGAAACATCACCATTTGTCTCAAATTTGTAAAACCTATGGTGAAGTATCATAAGATTTTAAACATATTGTACAAATTTTAAAACTTGTTTAATGAAGCTCAGTTAGTGATTTTTCCAATTCTGGGTATTCATTACACCTATTATTGACAGATTGTTCAAGAGGCACTGGATAGAGCACAAGAAGGAAGGACATGCATTGTAATTGCCCATCGTCTTTCAACAATACAGAATGCTGACAAGATCTGTGTGATTCGTCATGGGCAGGTTGTGGAGCAGGGAACACATTCTGAGTTATTGGCCAAACAAGGATTCTATTACAAACTAAACATGGCACAGCAGAGGAAAAAGTTATGAACGTGTTGTTTAACCATAAGACTTGTCAGTGGTACTAGTTGTGGACACTCTGTGGAATTTAGTTAAGGGTCATTTGAGTTGTATTTAGGATGAAAATGTTTACACACCAGCAGAAGTTTCTGTATTCATGTAAGAAAACTTGTTTAAGCTGTCATAATTTTTTTCTTAGGCCACAGTTATGTTGTTTTTACATTGCTACCGTATATACATGCTTATATGTTGGGTCAAATTGCAAGCTGCATAGAACCAGATTTGCTATCATAACATATTGACAGATCAGGGTCTACTGTGTTTATAGCTGGACCCCAACTTATAAGTGAGTATACACGGTAGATCATAGATATTTGGTTTGAACATCCTGTTTCCCCAGTTTATATTCAGACATGACATTAAATGTGTAAAGATCCGAATAAGCAGCCCATTTAATCTTGACAACCATCTGGCATTAACAAAGTAGTCTGCTGTCACTTTTTTTTAAATACATTTTGTTGACAATTCTGGATAAAAATACAGCTGATAAAATCATAATGAGGTCACAAAAATGTGTTGTCCCAATTTTTACACAACTTTTGCTAATTTATATCATGGTTTTAGTTTTCATGATTTAGCAGAATTGTGTTTTAGTTAGTACTTAAATTTGGCCTCAGACTAACAGCATTTATGTAAAGGGGTTTTATATTTTTTTTTTAAAGTTTTTGTTTTCAGTGACTGAACTTGTGTAAAAATTGTGAATTCCATTTAAAGTTTTTTCTAGGTTTCTTCAGAATTCGCAGTGTTTATCATTGCCATGTGCCCCAGTGCAGATCTGTTGCAGATGTTTAATCAAAATTTGAGAATTTTGGTTTGCAGTTTATTTTGTATTAGTATTGTTGGCTATTTTGTAAAATTTTATTTTGTTTAACTTTTTTACATTATAATTTGAAAAGTCCCGGTACAAATTTTGTGATTTGGGTTTATTGTTCCTGATACATATATTAATTTCATTTATTCATAACTTACTTTGTAGTGATACAATATATTTTTTTGTCAGTTCAAATGCAACTTTAAGCTCAAACATTGTGTCTTGACAATCTACATAATCTCATTAATATATAAACAACCGTGCTGCCATTGGCATATTGTGTATAGTATAGTGTATAGGGTATTTCTTGTAAATTGACATTTCATGGTTTTGAAACTATCTGACTCCCGACACCATAAAATTGGTTGTCTCTGTGGTGGTCTAAGTTTTGCATGCCCCAATTAGTCTCAGTTTGCCCATAAAGTTTCTGCATAGAAAATTTGCATATATCAAACTGAGTAAAAATTGGCACAAACTTTGCCCCCTTAGAAAATGTTGACTTCATCAAGAGTATGATGTTGTAGTTATGACATCATAAAGATGTTAGGCTTGTATTCAGCTAAGTTATTCATGATACAAATTTTATTCTCCTGTATGTTAAAGTTATGAATTGGCTTTTTTGTTTTCATTATTATTGACTTTCAGTCTTATTCAGCACTGTTACTTGTATTTTGTTGAAGTCAACACTCACAGAACAATCATTTTATTTTTTCCTTTGATTTGACATGCCCATTGCATAGTTATGATGCCCAAGCAGGCCAGTTGACCCACACTATGCCCTGCCATGAATTTTGAAGGGATACCATATATACTTGTTTATAGGTTGGTCCAGTTCCAAACAACACAGGACATGGCTGGTGGCAGTCAGGCAGAAATGTATTTGGACATATCATATATACTCATAGAAACCACTCAAAGATATTTACCAAAAATGTCAAAAAAAAATAAAACACATGATTTTTAATGATTTTTTGACAAAAGATCAGTTGATTAAAGGATTGTTGCATGGAGGGCTTTAGGTTTGTATACAGTTTGCTGATACAATAATCAAATAATGGCACTATTGTAGAATATTGAAAAATCTATAAACAATGTGTCAACCTATTAAACAGAATTGGACCAAATTGAACAAAAATTTTCCTTCCAATAGAAGGCTTTTATTCTTAAATGCAGTTGATCTACCATCAAGTATTGCAGCCATTACTAAAAATAGAAAAAAACTTGAAGTGACTTCTTAAAAACAATTCTGCAGAATTTGACCAAATTTTTCCAGCATCCAT
The DNA here is from genome assembly GCA_029339505.1 of Unio delphinus. NCBI lineage: Eukaryota > Metazoa > Mollusca > Bivalvia > Unionida > Unionidae > Unio > Unio delphinus. Next base: position 2,874,904 of record JAQISU010001244.1, read on the forward strand.
TCCTGAAATGTGCTGTTTAAGGATATACGAATGATGCTGATCCACAGGTAGATACAACTGCTCTTTACTAAAATTAGAAAACCATGAGTTGTCAAAAAGCACACTGCAGAAATTGATGAAGTTTGATAAAGTATTCTAGGTAGTATCCTTTTGCACCAAACTTTGACAGCATCCTAATATGAAAGGCAATTTTATAGTTATACAATTTATGCTGATCCACGATCAAATATTATTACTCTTACTGAACTGAACAAAAACAAACAAACTAGAATTAACTTGTCATAGACCATTTGGCAGATAATATTTGACAGAAATCATCCTAGCTTCAGAACCTTTCAGATTTACACAAAGAATGCAAATCAGCCATCAAATATGGACATATTTCCAAAAGTAGAAAACATAAAAAGCTCTTTCTATTAAAAAAAAGAACAAACTTCTGGACAGAATTTAACCAGGTTGAACATTAACCATCATGGCCTTCCTGTAGTGAACAGGTGATTTTTTTGCAATCAAACATAGATGAAGGAGCCATAAAGTAATTGTTTTTATCAAATTTGCAATCAACAGCATTGGAAGAATTTATGTTCCAATTTTTTTTGGCATTTGTCTATTAGGCAGGTGTCAGACATCTGAATGATATCTGTCCCAGTTTGGCTTCTGGTTGAAAAGTAGCACCATTTTTGTAACTGTTATGTTTTGTTGTTTTATTCTCCAGTCATGAAGTAAAAATCTAAATCAATCAATATTGCCCAATCTTTCTTGCTGGCACAAGAGATTTCACTCTTGTTTGTCACAGTATACCATTTATGGTTATTTTTGTACAGTAAGTAGTTTTTGTACAGTAACTCCTTTTTCTCAGGAAGTACTTTTTTTCTTGAATTTAATAATGGACAATTGTTGTTTTGATATGTGAATCTATGGGTAGTTCAGTGTATTGCTGTATAGTATATTTTCTGTGTATTGTTTATCTATGATTATAGAAACCAAATCCAGTGAGATAAATATATCTCCATAAACATAATTGTTTTCCGTTTCCGATAGTGAAATAATTATTTTAGAATTACTGATACATAAACAATGGTTACACTCATTTGAGGTCCTTAAGAGTGGTCTCACTTTTCTGAGGTCCTTGATTGGAAGATGTCCCACTCTCTTGAGGAACTTGATTAGGAATGATCCCACTCATTTTTGAGGTCCATGATTAGGAGTGTAATTTACCTCCAAGTTATTTATGGACATCCCCTAAGGCACTGTATTCAACTGAAAACTTTGGCATTAAATTACTGGATGCCATTAATTTGTATCTTGATATGAAAGAATTCATGTCATACCATCAGAAATGGATAGCTATTTCATCACAGTAACATGTGCAGGTTAGATAAATGTACTGGGACGCCCTTATTATCCTTTTATTTTTAATACTTTGTGACATGGCATCGTAATATTAATTATGACCTGTGACAATATATTCACATTGTGACTGGGCATCATAATACTTCTTGTGACATGAAAACTTCAGAATAGCATTAAAAGCAATCCTTACACCCAGATTCATATAACATGTTCAGAAATGTAGCATATATACAGAGTTAATCCAACTGTAAACAGCACAGACCTGCCCTGTTGCATCATGGTCCTATTGTTACTTCTGTACATTGTATCATACATATCTGGAAAAGGTTAAAAAGATCAAACATATTTTGGGATTGTTATATTTTGTTATATATTGAATTGTATTCATTCAACTATTTTATTATTTAATAGTACTATTATTTTTGTTCTGTTTTATATTGATATGACAGAAAGGAAGAAATCAGTTCATTCAGACCAAATTTTATTTACATTGAACTTAATAGGATTTCATTGTTTTTATTTCTCTTCATGATGGTGGCATTGTGTTATTCTTGTCTGGCCATGTTTGTCTGTCAGACCTTTGGCAAGTTTTTTGGTTAAATTGTGTTTGGGCATGTGTGCTCTTTTTCACTTTTAAAAAATAAATATTTTATGTTTGTATCTGATTGCATAAATCAGATACACAAATATAGAATGTATTTTTATTTATTAACAAATTTTACAGGGGCCCTGAGTGGTCTAAAGCACACTCCATTACAGATCACTGCCATCTCACCTGTCTGCATGGGTTCGAGTCTCAGATTTAGCCAATGTAGGTATATGACAAAGCTTGCCAGTAGCATCTGGTGGGTCAGTGGTACTATCCATGGTTTTCCTCCACCAATAATACTGGCCACCACGTTTAGCTTATTGTTCACTGAAAAATGTTGTAAAATACTACAACAACAACAACAACAAATTCCATATAATTGTCAATCATTGTGTGTCCCAATTGTCATGGAAGTATTTTTTGTAGACTTTGCCTTTATACCAGTAGTTTTAAAAAGATGTATTTTAAAATTTTTGTTGGATCCTAAAATGAGGAAATGCATTTGTTTATATTTTCTCTTGTGATTTACAATCTTGCCTTGTATTCAACAAAAATGTTTGTGTTTTTTTAAAATTTCCATTATAATAAAATAATTGCTGTTATCTGATGTCACAGAAATAAATTTAGAACTAGATTTTGTTTAACTTTGCATTTTTATTTCTTGAACTTGTTAAATGGTTCAACTTTGAAGCTTCACAGTATTATTTAGAGCCCAGCAACATTCATAATAATAATGATGTTAGAAAAAGGTGAACTTAAGAGCCAGAAATTAAGAATGTAATTAGGGAAACATGGAAAAGGTACTTGCATAATTAAGGAATGGGTTGTATCTAGAAATGGACTCGAAATGAATTGTGGCCTGTGTGTTTACTTGCCAAAATTCTGGAAAGCCGAAAGATGTAGGATGACTGAGATGGAGCCAATTGTAATTATTGTTTTAAAACTGCAAATTAATATAATGTTTAAATCCTATATAGAATTATTTTACATAATGTTTAATCAACAATACACAAAAAGAAAATAGTCTTGAATGTAAAAATGTGCGATCTGTCACTTAAGCATTCTGTCAGATGTTAAGAATAATCTTGATCTTTTGATTTATGGTGTGGTAAAAGTTGAAATAAAAACATGAATTCAAACAATGTTCAGTATTCAGATCTCAATATTTGAAGTACAGGTTCATCGGTCAGAGCAGCATCAATGGCAACTCTGTTATCAATAGACATTTCCATGCTATTAAAAGCTTTAAATAAGGTCTGCAACTATAAAAAATTGATGATGCTATTTACGACTTTTTTTCTGTCCTAAAAACATACCATCAAAAGGTTTTAAAAATATCACCAACTTTGCTACTTTGTTTCCTCTTATTTGATCTGACACACATGTGTACACCAAACACATTTTAATAAATGTGGATTCTGAGTATGAAAATTATTTCTAATAGTTTTATTATTTGTGTTAAATTAAGTTGCTTTCACCTATATCAATTTATAATGCAAACATAATAAGAAAGATGAGACAGATTTTGAGCATATAGAAGATTTAACACGAATGTTTATTTAAAACAAATGAAACAAATTGTATAATTTATATCTTTTGTAAGCTTTGTTGAGCAAAAAATGAAATTATTCGACATGTTTTATAAATTTCATTTGAAATGAGCAAGAAAGTCATATATCACCGGACAAAAACAGCAGATGAATATTGAAATGACCTTTAAATACATTCAGATGCCTCCGTCTCTTAGGATGTTATTTGTGACATGCATTGTGGCAAATATGTCAACAATTGCAAATTGGCAAAATAGTACAGTGAAAAGATTTTCAAAACAATATTTTTATTGAGAGAGATTTGCAGGAAATGAAATGAAACTTAACAAAAGCTGTGAACAGTCGTGCAGAAAGACTGCACTGGAAGGTGGTAATGGCTGAAAGAACATCAGACGATTTATGTCAGAATTTTCTCAGTCTTTCACGCTAATGATACAGAAAAACTGGATGAACTATCTGGTGAAATTAGAGATTATGTTGAAACACTGATAAGAAGAAAACTGAAGAGATCTGGAAGGATGAGAACCGTAGTACAGGTCCAGTTTGATATATCTAGAATGCTCAGTTTGATGCACTTAAGCACTGCCTTGAACCATTCAGAAATATATTCCTTTCATTGTAATAGCTCTCATTACTTTTGAAACATTAGTCATCTTTGCAATGAATAGATAATAAATGACAATGATATATTCCCTCATACTATTTTTGGCATGGTTTGAACCAAATGACCCCGTATCAGAAAGTTTCAATATTATGCCACCAGAATTTTTTTATGGCTTTCCAGTTTCTACCTGTAACACCATTGTACATAAAACTAACACATAAAAGAAACCTCAACTTTATAGGAAAAACCACATGAAGAAATTTAACTCAAAGCATGCCTCAAATTTTCAAATTTTCTTGTATTCATCAAAATTTACATTTTTAAATAGATTTTGTTGCTAAAGCTAAAAAAGAATAAACTTGAACAAAAACAGGATGGTGTTATAATATAGTTGTTTATTTATAATAAAAATATTAGATTTAGTGTATGACCTTTTTCCAATTCCAATTTAGGAAAACAGTAAACTGGTAACTTAGCAAAAGAAATGGTATAATAAAACAAGAATAGCAAATATTTTAGCTCTTTCATAATTTTCTCCTATCCTTCATTTTTTATATAAAGAACTGCACACCATGAGACATTAAAACCAAAGCATATATCAAGCAACCAAAGTGGGTAATAAGAAAACTTTAATTAATGTAACTATATGGAAACTTTAATTAATGTAACTATATGGAAACTTTAATTAATGTAACTATATGGAAACTTTAATGTAACTATATGGAAACTTTAATTAGTGTAACTATATGGACACTTTAATTAGTGTAACTATATGGACACTTTAATTAGTGTAACTATATGGACACTTTAATTAATGTAACTATATGGAAACTTTAATGTAACTATATGGAAACTTTAATTAGTGTAACTATATGGAAACTTTAATTAATGTAACTATATGGAAACTTTAATTAATGTAACTATATGGAAACTGGTCGGTAGTTCTAAAATATTTATGGTCGAGTACTGGTTTCTTCAGTAGAGGCTTTACAGTGACAGTTTTGAAAAATGATGGGAATTCCCCCAGATGAGAGAGAGAGAGGTATTAATAACATCAGTTAGTGAACGAAATATTGGATTTAAGCACTCAAGTGGCAGTGATATTCGACTTGGATCAAGTTCACATGACTTTGGTTTGCTCTTCATCATGATTGTCCTTACTAAATCCATAAAGGGACTGGTTTAAATGTTGCTAATGGTTGTCGCTGAAATTCTGTATTGTTTTCTTTTTGGTGATTTGGTGATGACGATTCAATTGAAACTATGATGTCAAGATCATCTCTAATGGTTTGTACCATGTCATGGATGAAATTTGCAAACAGGTACATTTGTTCCTTGACATTAGTTTGTTAGCAATCTTGAAGAGCTCTTTGCAGCTGGAATTTTCCATGATCTTAGTACTGTAATGGAATATTTTGGCTGCATGGACTATGTTTGTGATGTTCTTCTTAGCGGCTTCGTAGATTTGTTTATGAATAGTGAGTCTGGTGGAAAGCTAAAGCTTCTCCACTTAACAGCGGTCCCTTTTAGCAGTGTGAAGCTGGTCCCTAACACTGCTATACCACAGTGAACACTTTTGAATTGATACTTGGTGGCTGGGGCATATTTTTCAAGCAATGAATGCAGACAATTGTCAAGTTGTTCTGCTATAGGAGGTCAACAAGTTGTTAGGTTTGCTTGGATGTCATGCGTTAGTTTGGTTCTATTATCACCCTGTATATTGGTATGCATCAATGATCAAACCTCACCATCCCAACATTGCCTTAAACTTTATGATACCTGATACCTAGTCTATCTGGCTGGTTATTTAACCTGTAAATGGCTAAATATGCTTCTAGAAACCTCACACTTTTAGGATGAACTTATCACTTTAATACATGGCCAGTGCTTCACATTTCTGAGTTTCATTTTATGGCATAACTTAATTATTCAACAAAGTTGAAATAAAGAAACTGTTTAGCTGGTAGAGCAAAAGAAATTTTAAACTCGTTGGTAAAATTACTTCAATAAAATCCTTGATTAAAAGTGAATCCAGATTAATCAGTTTGTGGCCTGAGCTGCGAATGTAGATCCATATATCTGCATGATCTGAAGGAAATGCAAAATCAAATACAATGGATAAACAATAAAAATGAATACATTTTATTCACCGAGTAGAGAATGTGAATCTATGCAGTATAAGTCACCCACTAATTTTGATAGCTCTTCTTTATTTCACAATGGGGGAATTCCTTTTTCCATGTTTCCATCATGGGGAAGTCTATCCCTGAGCAGAAAGATACATCAAACATAATCAGCTTTTTACAATTCTCCAGAACCCTGTGAAAAAAAGACAAAAACAAATATAAATAGTATTCAAAGAAATACAACATCTGTCATGCCAAATCCTGACCCTGTTTTCTTGAGAAATGTTTGGCAAGAACAAGATATCAAGCAACAAATCCCCACATTACAGGGATGCAATCACTCATTTAAATCAAGCAGGATAACCCAACCCCATCAGTTATACAAACTTTCTAAAAAAAAAATACATGATTCAAATGAAAATACACAAAATCATTTATTCTGATTTGAAGCTTGAGCTTGAGTTTATTTGCTCAAATTGTTTTTTTTTTTTAAGAATATGAGGAATTAGTCTTGAAAATTATATTTTGTGATCATCATGTGACCATAACTTTGAATTGATGTGTCAAAGCCACTCTAAAAATATTTAAGTAGTTGCATTTGTAAGAATACAAATGAACTTACAAATATCAATTTATATTTCTGGCTTCATCATTATTCAATCAAGTTATAAACACAATATTCTTTCAAAGAAATCTCTTTTTTTCTCTCACTGATTGGATCAAGATGTATTCCATACATGAAACATGTTCTATTACTATGTTATAGGTGAAAAGCTCAGTTAGTAGAACATCTGACTCTACATTCAGAGGTTGGCAGTTTGATACCTGACCAAACCATCCCTGGTTGGTTGCCTCAGAAACCTTATCAACTTCTACTGGTCATCATGGGTAAATTTTAACTGCAAAATATTAGCCAACTATCACTGACCCATGTTCATTAAAAAATTATTACTTTTCTCTCTCTACTCAGATAATTGATCTACTAATGAAAATAATAAGTTTTCCTGAATATCAATATCATTACTGTCATGATTGCATGGACACTGATGTTATGTCTGGGTAGAAAATTTGTCTCTAATTTTAGGCATGAATGCTAAGCATTCAGCATATAAAATTAGGTTACCAAGGGGAAATAGGCTATTAAATAAAACACGAAACTCACATATAAGAGATGTTGACTCCTGTATCAAAAATGAATGTAAAACAAGTTCAGTTTACTGGAAATATGAAGAAACAAAATACATCAGCTAAACCAATTTGTTTTACACTTACTCCATCATGATACCTGAGGAGAACAACTACAACCTCCTAAATTCACCACTTTTAGGCTAAAATGGTTTAGCTAAAAAGCAAACAGTTATCTGCCCACTTAGGTGGTAGCTAGTGATCTTCCCTTGCTACAGGGATCAGTACCAAATCTCATAAAAAATGTCAATAACAACTGGAGTAGAAGGCATGCTTTCTATATGGATTTAACTGCAGGGAGACTGTATGTTATTTATGATCAAGTAACTATAATTGAAGAAATATAGATAAAATTGCTTTCTTCATCAACTACATTACCTGAGCATAATATATTAGAAGAATAGTTGAGAGATGTAGGGAGTTGGATTCCATTATCATGGGATAGCTATCTCAAGTCTTCTAAACTATGTGAGACAGCTTAATCCAAATTGGATAGCTGACTACATATGTTGGAAAGTGGCTTCAAATGGGAAAAATGTTCTCTTCCGCAAATCTGGCAAAAGTCGTGAAGCAGTTTTCTAATGAAGTTCCTGAAAGAACCAGGAAGATAACCTATTGCACCATGACAACACAGGAAGATAACCTATTGCACCATGACTACACAGGAAGATAACCTATTGCACCATGACTCCATGACTACACAGGAAGATAACCTATTGCACCATGTCTATACAGGAAGACAACCTATTGCACCATGTCTATACAGGAAGACAACCTATTGCACCATGACTACACAGGTCCCACCAGGTTGAGTTGAGTATTTTGGAATGAAAGACTGCTGAGAAAAAAGTTGGAGAAAGCAGACTGATTTAAATGCCACTGCATGGATAATATCAGTTAGGGAAAAATTTCACAAATGCAGGTGGCTTCTTGAGCAAATTATGTAGTAATTTCATTTTATCTGGGATTATTTCCAGATATGTGGCATGAATAACCCATTTTAACCAGGATAAAAGTGTCTGTGCTGACATGTTATCCTCTTTTTTTATGTATATCTATATTATTTTTTATTAATTTCCATGATCATTATGGATTGTAAAGGTCATTTACTAATTAATATATTAAATAAGAATATTCTTTATAGTTGTAGGTTTGCACTTTAAGATAAGGTCACTCTTGTAAACACATTCATAGTTTGAAACACAAGTCAGATGTATATTTAATCAGAGTAAACATGTTGATGTATTCAGTTCAGGTCATGGATTTTTCTGAAAAACCAAGCTGACCTAATTCCTGATTGGTCAGCGCCTGAAAATTCAGTCAAGTACTCAAATTTGTTGATGAGTGATTCAAAATGATTCATTTGAGCCTCTTTCTGCTTTCTTTATTGCATCTGGGTTTTTTTTTACATAAGAGATGATTTACTGGAAATTAGTTATTCATTTGAGTGAATTTATTTATTTCAACTATTCATGGGAACCTTTTTTTGGCAATATAAAATGGAACTGTTATGAATGATTCTCACCCTTCTTACTGAACTAAATGTAGTTCAGGTCCATCGATGAAGCATGTCTTTTGCTAATTCTGTTGCCCATACAGCGAGGAAGCATGTCTTAAATGAGAGTTGAATTATTGAGGCCCATGAGAGTGGTTCAAATGGTATTTTGTTCATCCAGATTAGTACTCATGATATAATGCATGTTGGGCAAAGAGCAAACATATATGGATGTGTGTAATCAAAGCTGGACAGAAAATCGATAGATCTTTGTTTTGCCAGATCTCTCTTCCATGGTGATTAAGAGTGAGTGTGATCATGGAATATAATTCTTTGACTGTGACTGGTGCTAAATGTTTCTCATCAAAGAGCCAGAGTAGGAAGTTGTTTGAAGTATTGATGACCAGTGGTACATGTTCTTGGGTACATCACTGCATTAAGATTTTCCATTTCTTTGTACATATTTAAAGTGGAGGGCCATCTTGCTTCAGTGAATTCTCGATCACTGGTTGTTACTGAAAACTTGTTTAATATGATTTAGACATTCATGTTCAGCAACTTTGGGCTAGGATAAAACACCTGCCAGCATGGTTGCTGATGAGGTAATATCTAAATTTTCTTGGAGATTTCTGTTGCAAGATTGATGAGTTCATCAATCCACAATTTTTTCCATTTAAGTCAACCAATCAGAATGAGGCAACACTCCAATTCTTGTTTGCTGCATCATCTTCAGAATCAGAGTTATTGGAGGGTAATCTTACGCAACCATGTTGTACTAACCTACAGACCTTTAGATTCAGATCTGGTTTTAAAAAGGTTCGGAGTCTGACCATCTGCTTTGTTGTGAATAGGTCCACCATTTGGTTAATCCGACTGGGCATGTAACTGAGTGAAAACCAAGGGAAGAGGAGACCATTCAATATGTATTAGTTGATTTTTCCAAGGAATGAATCCACTAGTATATTTAGTGGACCTGGAATATTATGAGCATGGAGATGAAAGATTTTCACAGAAAACAAGACTTCAGAAAATCCCAAACATAATAATAATGGGTGAATGAGGTCATTGTCTTTTTGTACAAGACATAATAATGGGTGAATGAGGTCATTGTCTTTTTGTACCATTAAGTTTTTGGCTGTTTTGGATGAGTTAATTCTGTAATTATTGTAAAGGGCTGTATTCCTTATTGCTTAATCAATTGTACTGTTATTAAAAGCCACACAAGGTTGAACATGCCACAGTGAGATATCATGTAATTTTGTTACCAATCCTTGTGTTTTTAACTGATCCATTTATTATCTATGTCAGGTGTGACTTGGCTTTTGGCTTTAAATAAATTAGAGGAAATGTTTGCTTTATAGTTAACCTTTTAGTTAATATATAGTCTGAATATACCTCCCCATTTGTTTGTGCCTCATTTTGATTTACAAAATGAAAAGAAACAAGTGAAATAAAAGATGCACAGAACTAAGTTCATTTATTGATTTATAATTTCTAACCTGATTATGTCCAGGTGGGACCCTAACATTGTTATCTGCTCATTCCATATAGAAGTTTTCACTGAAAAAGGGGACCCTGTTTGCCAATCATTTCTTGTTCCTGAAAAAGTTCATTTTCACTGAAGGTGTGTATGCACATCTACATATGTATGTACATAGAAGGAAAATACTATATTGTCTGCTTCCGATATTTACAATGTCGAATCAAGCAAAGGAAAATAAAAACAACTACAAATTTGCCTTTCACATGGATTTAACAACTGTTGTAATTTCTATGTACATGTGTGGAAAGGGATATAACTCCAGACTCACAACATTATGGTAATTTACGGAATTATTTGGCAGTTACCAATAAGGACAAACTATGTCTTAGTGTTGTCTGAGGAAATCAACTTGCCCATAGTGTATGCAGCATGGCACAGTATTAGTATGGAAAGTCTGTTAAACAGGAAGTGCACAGAGAATTAGGGCCACTCTGGTCACATTCAGGCTAGAAATTATAACTTAGTGAATTAATTGACTAAGTTCTGTACTTTTTTTTATCACATTAAAGATTTCCATTTTTGAAATCATTTGTAATGGGTACAAACAAATGGGGAAGTATATTTAGATTATATACTGTGTGAAATTTAAATAAAAAGAAAGTTGAACAACATATATTTCATCAAGTGTGTGATAAGCTCAGTAATTTCACAAATGGCAAAGCCATGTCACAAATAAAAATATTTACAAGGTCAAATACAGTAAAACCTGTCTTGAGAGACCACTTGTTTTGAGAGACCATGATCTCTGTGAACATATTTTTTCATTATATAGTGTTATGACTTGTTATGAGAGACCACCTGTCTTGAGAGATCATCATTTTTGGAAGATGAAATGGTCTTTTGAGACTTACTGTGTATCCATTAATCACTCAGAGCAAGCATACATTTTTTATTTTATACTTAAACACATTGACTAGCAGTATATATAAAAAATTGAAATAGCAAGTTTCTTAAAATATCCCACATGAAAATGTCAGCCTTTTACCTCTTTTGTTCTGTTGGGTTTTGTGCATATTTGCATGGAAATGTAAGTAGTACAGTATCATACTCTTTCCTAATTTAGAATAAATATTCAAATAAGCCAAACAAGAGAATAATGAGCACATTTTGGAACTAAAAGCATTCATATGGTACACCTCCATGACATGTGGCCATGCTTCACTAGGTCTATGACTTGCAAATTAAATAGTTTTATACAATTTGTAAAATATGAATGGTTGTAATATTTCAGTAAGAAATTTAAATAAAAAATATATGCACAGTAATTATAGGTACTTTTTCCTTCTTAAATTAACTTGAATTTTTATGTTGACATCTGACCCTCATGCACATGCCTGTTTCAAGTGACCACCTACCTTAAGTAACTGCTTTCAATGACAGGTGGTTGTCTCTCAAGGCAGATTTTACTGTAGCATGCTAATGAAAGGAGGTGTACAGCTATTGATGGAACTTTGTGGAACAGAAATGAACAGGAAATATTGTTTAGTTCTGCAGTGGAGACCTCTGTCATATACTAACACACATCTAGCTTAATTTTGCTTTTTGTGCAGGCTTCAGGTATCCATCTCGGCACAATGATCCAAAGTGTGGCCAGTATTTTGACTGGAGTAATCATTGCCTTTGTGTATGGTTGGAAGATGAGTTTGGTTCTCCTTGGATTCCTGCCATTCATTGCCATTGCAGGGGCATTACAGATGAAGATTCTTAGTGGAGTTGCAGGAAAAAATAAGGAGGCCTTAGAGGGGGCTGGCAAGGTACTATGTTTACATGTACATAATATATATACAACTGCTATACTATGGAAGGTATAGTTGGATGTTTAAGGCTGGTATGTATTGTTAGATGTTTATGGCTGGTATGTATTGTTAGATGTTTATGGCTGGTATGTATTGTTAGATGTTTATGGCTGGTATGTATTGTTAGATGTTTATGGCTGGTATGTATTGTTAGATGTTCAAGGATGGTATGTATTATTAGATGTTTATGGCTGGTATGTATTGTTAGATGTTTATGGATGGAATGTATTGTTAGATGTTAAATGATGGAATAGATTGTTAGATGTTTGAGGCTGGAATGCATTGTTAGATGTTTAAGGATGTAAAATATTGTTAGATGTTAAAGGATGGAAGTATAGTTGAAGTATAGTTGGATGTTTCAGAATGGAATGTATTGTTAGATGTTAAAGAATGGAATGGATTGTTAGATGTTAAAGAATGGAATGGATTGTTAGATGTTAAAGAATGGAATGTATTGTTAGATGTTAAAGAATGGAATGTATTGTTAGATGTTAAAGAATGTTAGATATGTATGGCTGGAATGTATTGTTAGATGTTTAAGGATGGAAAGTATATTTGTATTTTTAAGGAGGGAAAGTATTGTTAGATGTTTATGGCTGGTATGTATTGTTGATGTTAAACAATGGAATGTATTGTTAGATGTTAAAGAATGGAATGTATTGTTAGATGCTTAAGGCTGGAAAGTCTAGCTGGATGTTCAACATCAATATTCATTTCACTCAATTTATGTTTATTCTTCTGCTGTCTTATGCAATATGCAAATCAGACACACCTTGTCTGCTGTCATATGCAATATGTCAATCAGACACACCTTGTCTGTTATTGTATACAATATGCCAATCAGACACACCTTGTCTGCTGTCGTATGCAATATATCAATCAGACAGACCTTGTTTATTATTGTATGCACTGTCAGTCATCAGACACTTTGTTATCATATACCAGTTATCAGACCTACCTTGTCTGTTATTGCTTACAGTATATGAGTCATCAGAACAAACTTTGTTGATATATTTCTGAAAAATTATATAATTACACTGAATTCAGAAGAACTAATCTCTGCAATCATCACTTTATTATTTTTTAATGATTTCTTACCACAATTATGCAGTTACATGTATATCATAATGAAATTCACATACCATTACCTAGAATGTTAAGAAACAATTTTCTTGTGACTTTTGTTGATTTTGTAGTTGTGACTGTTCATATTGATTTTGTAAATAAATTTTTTAACTGAATGGAATAAATGGCATGTTTATTAATGGTTGAGCCTTTCATAATGGCAGGTAATCAATCATGAAATTTTCTTTACTTTGTCTCTTGCTCAAATTTCTCTACTTTATATGCTCACATTTTAACATTTAAAATTAAATTTAAAATTTCACTTAAATTGGACAAACAGTAATGTTGACGCATGCCTAGCCTATAGTCATCCACCCATGTAGGTCATAACAACCTAAGCACAACTGGTGGCATACACAATGAAACACATTGTAGCAGGTGACATTATGTGATGGATCTCATGGGACAAGACCAGCTTGCTGTTCTTCAGAATCCAAATTAAGAATTTGACTGACATCTGGCAGTGAATAGATGAATTAATTAATCAATTATTTAATATGAATAGTGCTTTTTTTGCTTGAGATGTCAGATTTTAAATGTAGTAAGGTGTCAATGACTGGTCATTAAATAGGTATACTACTTTTTTTAATTAATGAATTGTACTACTTGCATAATTTGTGGAAAAATGTCCATTTCAGTCTTGAAAAAATGTATGTGACATACTCCAAGTATTTGCATTTATGATATGTTTGAAGCTAATCAGCTGTAATGCATTTTCAAGTTTGCAATATTACTTGTTTCTTTACAAAGTATCCTGATGAGCGATTATATGACATGTTCTTATGGTCTGCCATAATTTGGTTAGTTTTGTCGTTTTCATTGATTAGCAAAGTGGACAGATAATTGATAGATGTGTGGACTTGCTTGATACAATTTTCATCGACTATCACCATGGACAGATGATTGATAGATGTGTGGACTTGCTTGATATAATTTTCATTGACTAGCACCATGGACAGATGATTGATAGATGTGTGGACTTGCTTGATACAATTTTTATTGACTAGCACCATGGACAGATGATTGATAGATGTGTGGACTTGCTTGATACAGTTTTTATTGACTAGTACCATGGACAGATGATTGATAGATGTGTGGACTTGCTTGATACAATTTTCATCGACTATCACCATGGACAGATGATTGATAGATGTGTGGACTTGCTTGATACAATTTTCATTGACTAGCACCATGGACAGATGATTGATAGATGTGTGGACTTGCTTGATACAATTTTCATTGACTAGCACCATGGACAGATGATTGATAGATGTGTGGACTTACTTGATACAATTTTCATTGACTAGCACCATGGACAGATGATTGATAGATGTGTGGACTTGCTTGATACAATTTTTATTGACTAGCACCTTGGACAGATGATTGATAGATGTGTGGACTTACTTGATACAATTTTCATCGACTAGCACCATGGACAGATGATTGATAGATGTGTGGACTTGCTTGATACAATTTTTATTGACTAGCACCTTGGACAGATGATTGATAGATGTGTGGACTTGTTTGATACAACTTTTATTGACTAGTACCATGGACAGATGATTGATGTGTGGACTTGCTTGATACAATTTTTATTGACTAGCACCTTGGACAGATGATTGATAGATGTGTGGACTTGTTTGATACAATTTCCATTTGTTCACAGGTTGCTGTCGAAGGTGTAGAAAATATTCGGACCGTTGCTTCACTAACAAAAGAAGAAATGTTTTACCAGAATTACAAGAAAACTCTTACAGAACCTTATGAGGCCGCCCTGAAAAAGGCCCATGTAGTTGGTATTACCTTCTCCATATCACAAGCCATCATCTTCTTTGCCTATGCCACAGCATTTTGGTTTGGAGCCTGGTTGATCAACAGAGGGGAAATGCAGTATGTGGATGTATTCAAGTAAGAACATGATTTTTGTGTGAAATTTTACAGATAATGCTAAAACGTCAAGTCCAGTTTTTCCTGTAATGAGAAAAGAATAATAAATTGGTTCAAGGAGATGAGAGTTGGAGGGCACATCATGCATACAGTAAGTTTTGAGTTTAAAAAAAAAAAAATTCCACCTATTTAGTGGAGATTGGAGATTTGCGCTGGTGCACCATGGAAATGGCTGTTGTTTAAATGTATGTGCAGAGGTTTCTTGAAAATCAGAGGTAATAGTGTTACAGTGGGACCCCGCTATAACACGGTAGTTGGGAGCCATAGAATCCGACGGGGCTATGAACTGAACCGTGTTATAAGCAACCATGTACAATACCAACACATTTTTGGATTTAATGGGGGGAAGGGGGGTTATATAAAGACGGGTGCGAAAACGCATGGCACAATTACCATTTTTGATCAATATATATTAAATGAGAAAAACATTTCCTGTGGTAACAGAAATTGCAGATATAATATATTACTTTATTCAGAGAACCATGCATTGGTACATACACGTGTCTAATTTATATATACATGTATAATCTATTGCATGAAAAGAGTATCAACACCGTGTACTCACCAGCGAATCTTGCAACATACATTGAATCCATAATACAAATATTTCCATTGAAAATATCCACACACGGATGTAAAATATTCAATAATTTTGTCACAGATCATTATGTGACTGAATTCAATGAAAAGAAAGAAACAAAAATTACGTAACGGGTGTACATAATGAATGATGAAATAGTACATGTCCATAGATTAAATAATGGAAGCTAAAGTGTATTCTTATAATAACTACATGTACATCTCAGGATCTTTCAGTCTCTGAATTCAGTCATTGTAAATTTCAGCATATTTTCCCACCCAAGCTGCTAGTCAAAGTTGTTTGAACTTGCCGCCCAGTTATTGCGTCATGTTCTTTTGATGTACTCTAATAAATACAGCAGGCAGAACTGGCTTTATTTTACACTGAATTATGTCACTGTTTAACTCGGCAGTTCACTTTGATGATAAACAATGTACTTAAATTAATTGATTTATACATTCTGGTGAGAATCTTTTATCAACCGCCGCATTGGCTGTTCCTTAGTTGTGTATGAACGATTGTATTCGGAATGCATTCAAGACAAACACAAAGTAGACACGATGGCTTCATTACTCAGGAATCAGTAATTATAATATTGACACTTATGAGCTGTAATTTTTCAACAATAAACAAAGATCAAAGTTCTCAGTAGGCCCAGCAATTGGTTCGTATTTCCGACGTTTATTTTGGCACAAAACTAGAAGAAATTTGATAATACATTTTCTACACGTTCTTTTTTGCACTGTTTAGAGGAATATGAGAATGATAATTAAACTCTTAATTTTTTTTTTCATACGTAAATTTTTTTTTTTTTTTGGTCTTTGAGAAAAATACATGTAATAAATTACCCGAAATTTCGGGAGCCATGCCACGACCGGGTTATATCCGAATTCGGGTTATAGCGGGGCAGGTTATAGCGGGGTCCCACTGTAATACACTATAAGCACAGTATGTGGACAGTCAGCAAATTCCATTTTTACCAGTCTTCTGGATGGTATATGTATAATAATAATAATGACTTTGACAACACTTAAAATATATATAATGATATGATTGCAAAAAACAAACTAAGAAATTAGAAAATAAAAAATGCTGAAAATATTTTAGGTAGGAAAGATTATTAGGTTTTTAAAATCTTGCTGTCGAAAAAGGTGAGTTGGTGTATTGGATGTAAAAATGAGCTTAGGAATTAGATGAGTGGACAACATGCTACATGCATTCCACAGAAGTCAGAACTATAGTGGCTAATCAAATTATTGTTGATGCATAAACTATGATTGTGTTAATGCTTACTGAGAACTTGTGACACAATAAGATTGGCTTCTAGGAATAGACATTTATGTTTGCTTGTGTATCAGATTTTAAGAACAGTAATTTTTTTTAAAGAAATACAGATGGAATATTTTTTATCGTTTTTATCAACTCATAGTACATTTCAAGATAAAATAATCTAAAAATGTTTTTAGAAAAATGTCATTTCATTGTCAAAAAATTATTTTGTTCTGAATTTTTATCTGCATGATAATGTGGCCATTGGAAACTAGAGACCACTACAGACTGCTTGTTTTTATTCTACAAACTCCATACATTTTCATAATATTTTAATGAGCAACTCTAATATTTTTTGTTTGTGTTCAGGCGTTCTCATTAGAATTAGAAGGGGCAAATTGAAAATAAACTCAGGTTAGTGGATTATAATGTATATAGAGTTGTAATTATGGATCCAGATATCACTTTCAACTCACTTGTTAAGGTCAGAGTAAACCAATACAAGCACATTACATTAAGTTTAAATCCATGTAATCCCTTCTTTAAGCTGCTCTTTTGATAAACAGTTCTGATAATGGATCACCAAAAAAGAATTAGTGCAAAAGCAAAGAATTCATTGTAGGATTTTAAAATATCCAAATGTTCATGCTATAGTCAGCTATGTGCTTAAGTTCACATATATTTGTTATTTTAATTTTATTATTTAGCTTTATAATAAGACCAGGGGATCTTTTTCTATAATGTTGCTGCATCTATTGTGCTACATGCATTTTACATCCATCTGGAGGCCATATTTCTAATCTAGCTTTGATCAAACATGGAATATGGGATTTTGTCATCAAGATCTCAGATAAGTCTGATAAAATATGAGATCCATGCAAACTAATATGAGATCCATGCAGACTAATATGAGATCCATGCAAACTAATATGAGATCCATGCAGACTAATATGAGATCCATGCAAACTAATGAAGAGATTACCACTTTGGAGACAATATTTTGCTGATCAGATTTGAATAAAAGTTGTACATGTTCAATAACAAACAAGATCCGTGCATATTAATGAGGTGATCCTGCATCAGAATTGTTAATGGGTTAAATAATGAGTGATTTTTGCATCATAATGAAACAATCTTGTATCTCTCTGATTGGCAGAGCTTGCCAAAATTTGTAGAAGTCAAATCCTTCCAATGAAAAGTTGATTGCACCACAAGACAAAAACTTAAAAGATATTGCAATTACTCCCCAAAGATTTAGAAAACAAAGACAAAAACACAAGCTGACTTCACTCAAATTCAAAATCACACAATTTTTTATATTAAAATAATGTTTTTTAAGTCCAAGCCTGTATATTATGTTTATAAGGTCCAGGTCCCAATACTATGTTCATAAAGTCCAGGTCCCTATATTATGTTTATAAAGTCCAGGTCCCTATATTATGTTTATTAAGTCCAAGTCCTCATTTCAAACAGCATCAGTTGATTTATCATCATGGAAAACAACTTGCCTCCATTATTCTTCTATTATGACCTGCTGGAGTGTGCACCTTTGCATCCTGTTGTTTCCCCATCGAGATATAATTGTTTCCCACAGCAGGATAAATGTTTGTTGAGTCTTTCATATTTCATGGTTAGCAGAAACTGCAGACTCCATGAAAATTAGGAATCCCATGAAAAATACTGATTGGACATATTTTGACTTTTTCAGAGTCTTCTCAGCCATTGTATTTGGAGCCATGGCAATTGGTCAAGCCAGTTCATTTGCTCCCGATGCTAGCAAAGCTTCTGCCTCAGCAGGCCACATTTTTGCTTTACTTGACAAAGTGCCAGCTATTTATGTGCAGTCAGAAGACGGTCTAAAACTTACTGAGGTATATTTAATTTCTTTCTTTGCCATGAAAACATGAATAAAATGCTAGTGCCTCTTTTAAGATGGGGTGTTGTTGTTGTTGTTGTCCACATTGGCATCATTGTCAGGTTTTAGCGGTTAGCTTCATATCTCTATAATTCACATGAACAGTCATGAAATATTATGCCACATATATCCAGTTAAACTGGAAACAGCATAAACCCTATTCTGCGTTTGCTTAATACACCAGCAGAGCTGGGTCTAGATTGTTTACTGATTAATCATAGACTCAGATATGTGCCAGTGCATTATGTGATGCAAATATTTTCAGTGTTTTCATCTTGAAGATCCACATCTTGCAACAGTAGCATGCAGGTAAATTCTAATATGGCTAAAACGCTGATGTTCAGAATTTTTCCTTTCCCCGAAATGTGCAGCATTACATGTAATTGTGGTCTGCTGACTCCATTGCTGAATTAATGGATGAATACATGGATGTTTTCACCGAAAGCAGGGAGAAACTATTGCAGAAACTAGTAAGGGATGTTGTTACCAGCAGCTGTTATGGTAGAACACATGGCTCTTGCTAGGAAGTTTGAGAATTTAATGTTGTGTACATGGTTTAGCTCCATGACAGAGTAATAAACAATTTCATTCATTTTATTTTCACTAGGGACAGTTCACAAGCAAAGTTGTCTTTAAGGATGTAAAGTTCCGTTATCCAAATCGACCAGATGTCACAGTTTTGAATGGATTGGACCTTTCTGTGAATCCTGGGGAAACAGTTGCCCTTGTGGGAAGTAGTGGATGTGGGAAGAGCACAACTGTGCAGCTGACTGAACGTTTCTACGATGTAGAGGATGGAGTTTTGGTAATAATGATTGAACCTTTCCATTTTATGAAACAAACATGATGCAGCCAGTCAGATCCATTTTAAATATATGTTTTCTCTTCAATTTATTAAAAGTTTCGCGCGCACACACACACACACACACACACACACACAACATATTTGAATGATGGGGAAAATATACAGAGGAAAACAGAAGAAAGAAAGAAGAAACAATTGATAAAGAGTCTTAAAATGGATAAAACTACTTATATATCGGATGATGCCTTCAGCCAAACACAGTATATGATGATAACAAAAGCCAAATAAGGGATTATAATACCTATCATGCAGAGAACCAAGTTATGATGTATATTGGAGTTGTGGAGAATTTTTTTATATGCTGTTGGACAATTTTTTTAATTATTGGTAATGTGGATGGGTAATTGGCATGACCATATTAAAGTTTCTAGCAATTGTTTAGTCATAAAGTCTTAAATCATTTTAGTTCATTATGAAACCAATAATGTTGATAAAGATAAATCTGTAAGCAACTATGTAATGTATATATAAATAATTTTTGACAAAAGTACTGGTGTCCATCTTTCATGAGTGGGTGGACAAGTATTGATTTGGAATTTGCATTGAAACGTATCTCAAATGTGATTAGTTAAGTGTTATGGGAGAAGCAGTGTGCTTAAAAAATTGCTTTCTTAACAAAGAAGTCCAAATTTCTTCATATAACATTAAATAACATAATTTTGAATGAATAAAACATTGACAATATACGAGTTGTTAAAGTGAATGTGAATAGATCATAGTAAGGAAATAATTTAAATCAGAGGAGATCCAGAATTCCATAGAGCAAACAGTACTTCTGTAAACAGAATATAAATTAATGGGTAAAATTGGCAATTACTTTGGACAGTTTTGCATCAGCCATGTGCTTTTTAAAAATGTAAAAGATGTACCATAATAAAATTTGAATTTCTTGCATTCCAGTCCCTTGATAAATATAATGTGAAAGATCTGAACTTACATTGGTTGCGGTCCCAGATAGGAATTGTATCTCAGGAGCCTGTTCTCTTTGGTACATCTATCGCAGAGAATATTGCATATGGAGACAATTCTCGAACTGTTACCATGGATGAGATAATAGCTGCAGCAAGGAAAGCCAACATCCACACTTTTATTGAATCTCTACCACTGGTAAGTTACTGCATACATTTTTGTTCAGTTTTTTTGTAGGCTGATTGCACCAACCCTTTCTCTGTGATATGCATGCTCTTGGGTTGGCACCTCTACCACTGTCAGAGGTGCATATTACTAATTTTTTCGTTGAATAGCTAATATGACAATTAGATGTATATTTTTAGAATTTTTAAATAACAAACAGTTTCTTTTAATAGTGGAATATGTTTTGGCTGAGATCTTAGTACATCTTGCTTTATGTCCATATTCAGTCATTTGTTTTGTTAGTTTTCATCCCAGTAAATGTCCACAGTAGAACATGGCCTTGTATAGTATGAGTATTAGCATGGATAAAAATAACAATTGGCTTAGTTGCAGTTATTTATATTCTTGGAATTTCATTTAATTTTAGTCCTTATGTCATTAAAACCACTAAATTTGGTATCATATACTTTGTATATTTATGTTTAGCATATTCAGTTACATTTGTGAAAAGAGATTACGTGTAAAGCAGTAATCTTTTTACTTCATTCTTGTGATTGTGATGGCATAATTTTGTTTCAGGGTTATGACACAAATGTGGGTGATAAGGGAGCCCAGCTGAGTGGGGGTCAGAAACAGAGGGTGGCCATTGCTAGAGCTTTACTCAGGAATCCGAAGATACTCCTTCTGGATGAGGCCACATCAGCATTAGATACAGAGAGTGAGAAGGTAAAGCTAGACTTACATTGTAATGATAGACTGGTAGACTATACATGTCTTTTTCTCAGTGATGGGGTGGGGCTATTGGGAGTTCCTCATGTCTGCTGCAGAGTCAGCAACGTTCCTGCACAACACACCGCGATAGCATTCATTAATTTTTTTTTGTTCTCACAACATGAACAACCTTAATTCTCTATTTTTGTGGTGTATAATCAGTGTGGACCTTGCCTTTTTTCTAGGTATGGAACACTTTATAGTTGATAACTTTCTCACAAATGTATCAAAAGAATCGTTCATTTGTCTGAGATGGTGTCAACTGAGGTGAAATTTGACTGTCATTAAGACATTTTGGTCTTAGTTTCCTCACTGGAATGTGTAATTGGAGAAACATAAATTACTAAAAAGTTCTTCAAAAGTAAGTGTAACATTGATTACATTTGCTTTTCTTTTGTTGGCAGTGGTTTTGATACAGACATGTCAGATTTGATGTAATTAGGTCAGAATATTACATCAAAATTATTCTCTACTACTTGATCTCAGCAAGCCTCATGGCAGGGAAGCAGCAGATGTAACTCACCCAGAACGTCTCATTGTTTTAATTCTACTGGTCATAAACCCAAGAGCTTATCAAGGATGGCCAGTTATTCATTGTCCATTATATGTTCTTCTGTTAGCACAAGTTAGTTATAGCTACATCTTTTAATCTACTTTGCCATGGAACTCTCTACTCATTTAGGACAAACTGGATATGATAAGTAGTTTTCTAGTGAACACCCATTGTTGACGTGATAATCCATTCAGGAAGAGTAGTTATCAAAGGAGCTTATCAGATGGTCTTGTTGGTTCTAAATGAAAATTATGCTGCTGAGATGGCCATCACAGCAGCCATCTTGAATATCTTGTTGTCACATGTATCTTGTTGTCACTACTACTCCAGCAGCCATTTTGAGTATATTGTTATCACTACCTCTCCTGTTCACTATGAGATTTTGTATGATCTTTAGTTGGTATTAAATGAAAAATGCTGCTGATTTGATATCCAATATGGCCATCACAGCAGCCATCTTATTCATCTTGTTATCACTACTCCTCCTGTTCACTGAGATTTTGTATGATCTTTAGTTGGTATTAAATGAAAATACTACTGATCTGATATCCATTGTGGCCACCAAGCAAGAGAATGGAAAAAAATTTCATAGTGGAGAGCTCTCAAACAGAGATAAAAGGAGCTTACATTTCTTTGAGCCACAGCAAAAAGGTTCAAATAAACTGCATTGCACATTCCACCTTATCCATGATCTTGATATGATAAGCCAAAAAGCGAAAAAATGTGCGAAAAAACTTTGGAGAACTTTGCTGCAACAAGTGGTGGTTCAGTCGCTTTAAGGTTCATTATAACATCGGATACAAAAGGATTTGTGGAGAATACATGTACTGTTTAAACCAACATGTTGACAGGTTTTATATTTCTCTGTGGATAGATTCCATCCCTTTGGCAGCCTCAGCAAGTTTCAGACTGACCAAAATCTAGGCCAATTTAGGTACATGTACTTGGAAGCATGTAAATAACAACTATGCAACCATGTGCTAATGCCGACATTCAATATCTGAATATCGTAATGTCTTTCATATCAGGATGCAATATTTTATTGTGGATTTTATTACACAAAATGTAATTTGTCAGTATACAAGTGTATTTCACACTGGTTTTGTTTTCATGTACTCAAAATTTCCATTGTTTTCTCAAAGTGTAAATGCTATTCACTGACAACAGGTCACCCTTACTGACGAATTCAGCTTGTATCTTTTATCAGACCTCCCTCCCCAACACTTATCTCGACATCCGCCTATGTTGAAAATATTTCCTCGGGCCCGAGGATGTTGACATAAATGGGTAGAACTGTATTATGAACTTAACATCATAGAATTTACACAAATCATAATTTTCTAAGCCCACAGTACTGTAATGTATCACTTGGGGTGTGGAAAGAATTTATAAAGAATGAGAATGTGACATATTTTACATATAATAAAGGGTGTGAGTTTTAAGCATACCATTGTGTTGTGTTCTAGGGCAAGCATGTTCTACTGAGACCGCACATATTGCCTTGCCACTAACAAAATTACTGTGCCGTAAAGAATCAGACCAAACAAATTACTTATATTTCTGAAAAATTGTTGGCAATTGTTAAGGTGAATATGAAGTTTATTGACCAGTAAATTTCATAATGACCAATTAAACCAAGGGTTGGATACATAAATCTTAATATTTACTGAAACAATGGCTTGTAATTGTTTTATTTTATGAATTCATGCAAAATGTTTAAATTTAGATTGTTTCAGATCAGTTAAAATGTCATTTTAGCCACATGATGCCACAAGATAAAGGCAATGATGTAAAAAAAAAAGTCTAATGTCACACGAGTGCAAAATAGTGAATTATCACTGAACAATAACACAAATTCTAAGGTAATTATCATTATCTGACTTTGTAAATATTTTTAATTTGGGGTAGGGAAGAAGTCTGTTAATTTGGGATAAAAAGGTCTTCTCATTAGCTGCAGGATGCTTGCTCAAAAACATTCAATTTAGTTCCAAAGTTTCTGGACCCAGCAAATTTGATGCTGGACCCAACCAGAATGTTTTCCAAAATAAATGTCTAGGGCTCCAGTGGGAGAAAAATTATTGGCCATGACATCAACAACCTGGACCAAACTTTGTGGATTACTTGTGCATGTAAATTGTGGTGTCAAAAGGTGAAAGGTGAAGGTCTTGATGACTTTAAGGACATAAATGGTTTCTGCACAATAACTTTATTTCAGCAACAGACTTGGACTAAACTGTGCGAGTTGCTTGCACTTTTGAGTAAGATAAAAACCTGTGAATTTGGGGGTCAAAACATAAATGTCAAGGTCAGTTTGCTGAAAATTGAAACATTGTCATGTGCATGAATTTCAGTTCATAAGAATGTGCCTTCACATAATTTTGTGGATGGCTTATATTTTGGGTAAAGAAGAAGCCTATTGATTTTGGGGTCAGAAGGTTAAAAGTCAGAACTATTGATTTAAAGAAGAAAAATGTTTATTCTTCCAGATCATGTATCTTTCATAAAGTTTGTGGATTGATTACACTTTAATATGGTAGACGCCTATTAATTTGGGGTTCAAAAAGTAAAAGGTCTAGGAATTTATGACGTAAAGCAAAATTATGCATTCAGAACAATTTTTTTCCCCAGAGTAAGCTACTTGATCAATCTTTGTAGATTGTAAATCTCAAAAGAAAGTAGTGGTTTCTTATTAAAAGGTTAAGTTCTAAACCTCATATCTTGACCAAATGTCGGAGGTCAAAGTCATTTAGATAACATACATGTACCTTGACCAAAGGTCAAAGTCATTTGGACCCATTGGTTACTACTCCTCAGAGTCAACCATGCCCTACTACTGCATTTGTAGATTATACATGGGGTGTGCATATAGAGGACCATTTACAATACTCGTGTTCCATTTTGTTTACATTCTATGTTAGTTTCTTGTGTTGATGGTTCTTAAGAATCCCTCACGTGATGAGTAGGTCATTGCA
The DNA here is from genome assembly GCA_029339505.1 of Unio delphinus. Taxonomy (NCBI): domain Eukaryota; kingdom Metazoa; phylum Mollusca; class Bivalvia; order Unionida; family Unionidae; genus Unio; species Unio delphinus. The sequence goes on from JAQISU010001244.1 coordinate 2,900,216, forward strand.
TGTTTCACAGGCATTACATAGCTTTCTATAATCTCATTGATGGGATTTGGGGATTTGAAAACCACATTGATTACCATAGTTTCATTTAATGTACAGGTAAATGTTTTAATAAATTTTTAAAAAATGGTTCATCACAAATTGAAATCTAAACTAAGCAGTTGAATTTTGTGTTCTTTAAACGTTTTTTATGATTTAAAAGTAGCTTTACAAAGCTTTGCATATTACACAATATTTAATAAGCTAGTACCGATATTCTTCCATATGATAAATGAGTGAAATGGTAAAGAGTTAGTAATAATTGTCATTAATGAAATTTGCTCATTTAGAGAGTTTCTTCCTTCGTATCCAGGCACAATGTGCCTTTCTCCCTAGTGAGAAAAAGGTAATAACCCCAATCAAAAGTAATAACCCCAGTCAAAAGTAATAACCCTGATACAGATTTGGGAAGGCCAAAAAGTTTCTTTTTTGATCAAAATTGACACACTTCCATGAAATCACAGAAACATCACCATTTGTCTCAAATTTGTAAAACCTATGGTGAAGTATCATAAGATTTTAAACATATTGTACAAATTTTAAAACTTGTTTAATGAAGCTCAGTTAGTGATTTTTCCAATTCTGGGTATTCATTACACCTATTATTGACAGATTGTTCAAGAGGCACTGGATAGAGCACAAGAAGGAAGGACATGCATTGTAATTGCCCATCGTCTTTCAACAATACAGAATGCTGACAAGATCTGTGTGATTCGTCATGGGCAGGTTGTGGAGCAGGGAACACATTCTGAGTTATTGGCCAAACAAGGATTCTATTACAAACTAAACATGGCACAGCAGAGGAAAAAGTTATGAACGTGTTGTTTAACCATAAGACTTGTCAGTGGTACTAGTTGTGGACACTCTGTGGAATTTAGTTAAGGGTCATTTGAGTTGTATTTAGGATGAAAATGTTTACACACCAGCAGAAGTTTCTGTATTCATGTAAGAAAACTTGTTTAAGCTGTCATAATTTTTTTCTTAGGCCACAGTTATGTTGTTTTTACATTGCTACCGTATATACATGCTTATATGTTGGGTCAAATTGCAAGCTGCATAGAACCAGATTTGCTATCATAACATATTGACAGATCAGGGTCTACTGTGTTTATAGCTGGACCCCAACTTATAAGTGAGTATACACGGTAGATCATAGATATTTGGTTTGAACATCCTGTTTCCCCAGTTTATATTCAGACATGACATTAAATGTGTAAAGATCCGAATAAGCAGCCCATTTAATCTTGACAACCATCTGGCATTAACAAAGTAGTCTGCTGTCACTTTTTTTTAAATACATTTTGTTGACAATTCTGGATAAAAATACAGCTGATAAAATCATAATGAGGTCACAAAAATGTGTTGTCCCAATTTTTACACAACTTTTGCTAATTTATATCATGGTTTTAGTTTTCATGATTTAGCAGAATTGTGTTTTAGTTAGTACTTAAATTTGGCCTCAGACTAACAGCATTTATGTAAAGGGGTTTTATATTTTTTTTTTAAAGTTTTTGTTTTCAGTGACTGAACTTGTGTAAAAATTGTGAATTCCATTTAAAGTTTTTTCTAGGTTTCTTCAGAATTCGCAGTGTTTATCATTGCCATGTGCCCCAGTGCAGATCTGTTGCAGATGTTTAATCAAAATTTGAGAATTTTGGTTTGCAGTTTATTTTGTATTAGTATTGTTGGCTATTTTGTAAAATTTTATTTTGTTTAACTTTTTTACATTATAATTTGAAAAGTCCCGGTACAAATTTTGTGATTTGGGTTTATTGTTCCTGATACATATATTAATTTCATTTATTCATAACTTACTTTGTAGTGATACAATATATTTTTTTGTCAGTTCAAATGCAACTTTAAGCTCAAACATTGTGTCTTGACAATCTACATAATCTCATTAATATATAAACAACCGTGCTGCCATTGGCATATTGTGTATAGTATAGTGTATAGGGTATTTCTTGTAAATTGACATTTCATGGTTTTGAAACTATCTGACTCCCGACACCATAAAATTGGTTGTCTCTGTGGTGGTCTAAGTTTTGCATGCCCCAATTAGTCTCAGTTTGCCCATAAAGTTTCTGCATAGAAAATTTGCATATATCAAACTGAGTAAAAATTGGCACAAACTTTGCCCCCTTAGAAAATGTTGACTTCATCAAGAGTATGATGTTGTAGTTATGACATCATAAAGATGTTAGGCTTGTATTCAGCTAAGTTATTCATGATACAAATTTTATTCTCCTGTATGTTAAAGTTATGAATTGGCTTTTTTGTTTTCATTATTATTGACTTTCAGTCTTATTCAGCACTGTTACTTGTATTTTGTTGAAGTCAACACTCACAGAACAATCATTTTATTTTTTCCTTTGATTTGACATGCCCATTGCATAGTTATGATGCCCAAGCAGGCCAGTTGACCCACACTATGCCCTGCCATGAATTTTGAAGGGATACCATATATACTTGTTTATAGGTTGGTCCAGTTCCAAACAACACAGGACATGGCTGGTGGCAGTCAGGCAGAAATGTATTTGGACATATCATATATACTCATAGAAACCACTCAAAGATATTTACCAAAAATGTCAAAAAAAAATAAAACACATGATTTTTAATGATTTTTTGACAAAAGATCAGTTGATTAAAGGATTGTTGCATGGAGGGCTTTAGGTTTGTATACAGTTTGCTGATACAATAATCAAATAATGGCACTATTGTAGAATATTGAAAAATCTATAAACAATGTGTCAACCTATTAAACAGAATTGGACCAAATTGAACAAAAATTTTCCTTCCAATAGAAGGCTTTTATTCTTAAATGCAGTTGATCTACCATCAAGTATTGCAGCCATTACTAAAAATAGAAAAAAAATTGAAGTGACTTCTTAAAAACAATTCTGCAGAATTTGACCAAATTTTTCCAGCATCCATTCCTGAAATGTGCTGTTTAAGGATATACGAATGATGCTGATCCACAGGTAGATACAACTGCTCTTTACTAAAATTAGAAAACCATGAGTTGTCAAAAAGCACACTGCAGAAATTGATGAAGTTTGATAAAGTATTCTAGGTAGTATCCTTTTGCACCAAACTTTGACAGCATCCTAATATGAAAGGCAATTTTATAGTTATACAATTTATGCTGATCCACGATCAAATATTATTACTCTTACTGAACTGAAAAAAACAAACAAACTAGAATTAACTTGTCATAGACCATTTGGCAGATAATATTTGACAGAAATCATCCTAGCTTCAGAACCTTTCAGATTTACACAAAGAATGCAAATCAGCCATCAAATATGGACATATTTCCAAAAGTAGAAAACATAAAAAGCTCTTTCTATTAAAAAAAAGAACAAACTTCTGGACAGAATTTAACCAGGTTGAACATTAACCATCATGGCCTTCCTGTAGTGAACAGGTGATTTTTTTGCAATCAAACATAGATGAAGGAGCCATAAAGTAATTGTTTTTATCAAATTTGCAATCAACAGCATTGGAAGAATTTATGTTCCAATTTTTTTTGGCATTTGTCTATTAGGCAGGTGTCAGACATCTGAATGATATCTGTCCCAGTTTGGCTTCTGGTTGAAAAGTAGCACCATTTTTGTAACTGTTATGTTTTGTTGTTTTATTCTCCAGTCATGAAGTAAAAATCTAAATCAATCAATATTGCCCAATCTTTCTTGCTGGCACAAGAGATTTCACTCTTGTTTGTCACAGTATACCATTTATGGTTATTTTTGTACAGTAAGTAGTTTTTGTACAGTAACTCCTTTTTCTCAGGAAGTACTTTTTTTCTTGAATTTAATAATGGACAATTGTTGTTTTGATATGTGAATCTATGGGTAGTTCAGTGTATTGCTGTATAGTATATTTTCTGTGTATTGTTTATCTATGATTATAGAAACCAAATCCAGTGAGATAAATATATCTCCATAAACATAATTGTTTTCCGTTTCCGATAGTGAAATAATTATTTTAGAATTACTGATACATAAACAATGGTTACACTCATTTGAGGTCCTTAAGAGTGGTCTCACTTTTCTGAGGTCCTTGATTGGAAGATGTCCCACTCTCTTGAGGAACTTGATTAGGAATGATCCCACTCATTTTTGAGGTCCATGATTAGGAGTGTAATTTACCTCCAAGTTATTTATGGACATCCCCTAAGGCACTGTATTCAACTGAAAACTTTGGCATTAAATTACTGGATGCCATTAATTTGTATCTTGATATGAAAGAATTCATGTCATACCATCAGAAATGGATAGCTATTTCATCACAGTAACATGTGCAGGTTAGATAAATGTACTGGGACGCCCTTATTATCCTTTTATTTTTAATACTTTGTGACATGGCATCGTAATATTAATTATGACCTGTGACAATATATTCACATTGTGACTGGGCATCATAATACTTCTTGTGACATGAAAACTTCAGAATAGCATTAAAAGCAATCCTTACACCCAGATTCATATAACATGTTCAGAAATGTAGCATATATACAGAGTTAATCCAACTGTAAACAGCACAGACCTGCCCTGTTGCATCATGGTCCTATTGTTACTTCTGTACATTGTATCATACATATCTGGAAAAGGTTAAAAAGATCAAACATATTTTGGGATTGTTATATTTTGTTATATATTGAATTGTATTCATTCAACTATTTTATTATTTAATAGTACTATTATTTTTGTTCTGTTTTATATTGATATGACAGAAAGGAAGAAATCAGTTCATTCAGACCAAATTTTATTTACATTGAACTTAATAGGATTTCATTGTTTTTATTTCTCTTCATGATGGTGGCATTGTGTTATTCTTGTCTGGCCATGTTTGTCTGTCAGACCTTTGGCAAGTTTTTTGGTTAAATTGTGTTTGGGCATGTGTGCTCTTTTTCACTTTTAAAAAATAAATATTTTATGTTTGTATCTGATTGCATAAATCAGATACACAAATATAGAATGTATTTTTATTTATTAACAAATTTTACAGGGGCCCTGAGTGGTCTAAAGCACACTCCATTACAGATCACTGCCATCTCACCTGTCTGCATGGGTTCGAGTCTCAGATTTAGCCAATGTAGGTATATGACAAAGCTTGCCAGTAGCATCTGGTGGGTCAGTGGTACTATCCATGGTTTTCCTCCACCAATAATACTGGCCACCACGTTTAGCTTATTGTTCACTGAAAAATGTTGTAAAATACTACAACAACAACAACAACAAATTCCATATAATTGTCAATCATTGTGTGTCCCAATTGTCATGGAAGTATTTTTTGTAGACTTTGCCTTTATACCAGTAGTTTTAAAAAGATGTATTTTAAAATTTTTGTTGGATCCTAAAATGAGGAAATGCATTTGTTTATATTTTCTCTTGTGATTTACAATCTTGCCTTGTATTCAACAAAAATGTTTGTGTTTTTTTAAAATTTCCATTATAATAAAATAATTGCTGTTATCTGATGTCACAGAAATAAATTTAGAACTAGATTTTGTTTAACTTTGCATTTTTATTTCTTGAACTTGTTAAATGGTTCAACTTTGAAGCTTCACAGTATTATTTAGAGCCCAGCAACATTCATAATAATAATGATGTTAGAAAAAGGTGAACTTAAGAGCCAGAAATTAAGAATGTAATTAGGGAAACATGGAAAAGGTACTTGCATAATTAAGGAATGGGTTGTATCTAGAAATGGACTCGAAATGAATTGTGGCCTGTGTGTTTACTTGCCAAAATTCTGGAAAGCCGAAAGATGTAGGATGACTGAGATGGAGCCAATTGTAATTATTGTTTTAAAACTGCAAATTAATATAATGTTTAAATCCTATATAGAATTATTTTACATAATGTTTAATCAACAATACACAAAAAGAAAATAGTCTTGAATGTAAAAATGTGCGATCTGTCACTTAAGCATTCTGTCAGATGTTAAGAATAATCTTGATCTTTTGATTTATGGTGTGGTAAAAGTTGAAATAAAAACATGAATTCAAACAATGTTCAGTATTCAGATCTCAATATTTGAAGTACAGGTTCATCGGTCAGAGCAGCATCAATGGCAACTCTGTTATCAATAGACATTTCCATGCTATTAAAAGCTTTAAATAAGGTCTGCAACTATAAAAAATTGATGATGCTATTTACGACTTTTTTTCTGTCCTAAAAACATACCATCAAAAGGTTTTAAAAATATCACCAACTTTGCTACTTTGTTTCCTCTTATTTGATCTGACACACATGTGTACACCAAACACATTTTAATAAATGTGGATTCTGAGTATGAAAATTATTTCTAATAGTTTTATTATTTGTGTTAAATTAAGTTGCTTTCACCTATATCAATTTATAATGCAAACATAATAAGAAAGATGAGACAGATTTTGAGCATATAGAAGATTTAACACGAATGTTTATTTAAAACAAATGAAACAAATTGTATAATTTATATCTTTTGTAAGCTTTGTTGAGCAAAAAATGAAATTATTCGACATGTTTTATAAATTTCATTTGAAATGAGCAAGAAAGTCATATATCACCGGACAAAAACAGCAGATGAATATTGAAATGACCTTTAAATACATTCAGATGCCTCCGTCTCTTAGGATGTTATTTGTGACATGCATTGTGGCAAATATGTCAACAATTGCAAATTGGCAAAATAGTACAGTGAAAAGATTTTCAAAACAATATTTTTATTGAGAGAGATTTGCAGGAAATGAAATGAAACTTAACAAAAGCTGTGAACAGTCGTGCAGAAAGACTGCACTGGAAGGTGGTAATGGCTGAAAGAACATCAGACGATTTATGTCAGAATTTTCTCAGTCTTTCACGCTAATGATACAGAAAAACTGGATGAACTATCTGGTGAAATTAGAGATTATGTTGAAACACTGATAAGAAGAAAACTGAAGAGATCTGGAAGGATGAGAACCGTAGTACAGGTCCAGTTTGATATATCTAGAATGCTCAGTTTGATGCACTTAAGCACTGCCTTGAACCATTCAGAAATATATTCCTTTCATTGTAATAGCTCTCGTTACTTTTGAAACATTAGTCATCTTTGCAATGAATAGATAATAAATGACAATGATATATTCCCTCATACTATTTTTGGCATGGTTTGAACCAAATGACCCCGTATCAGAAAGTTTCAATATTATGCCACCAGAATTTTTTTATGGCTTTCCAGTTTCTACCTGTAACACCATTGTACATAAAACTAACACATAAAAGAAACCTCAACTTTATAGGAAAAACCACATGAAGAAATTTAACTCAAAGCATGCCTCAAATTTTCAAATTTTCTTGTATTCATCAAAATTTACATTTTTAAATAGATTTTGTTGCTAAAGCTAAAAAAGAATAAACTTGAACAAAAACAGGATGGTGTTATAATATAGTTGTTTATTTATAATAAAAATATTAGATTTAGTGTATGACCTTTTTCCAATTCCAATTTAGGAAAACAGTAAACTGGTAACTTAGCAAAAGAAATGGTATAATAAAACAAGAATAGCAAATATTTTAGCTCTTTCATAATTTTCTCCTATCCTTCATTTTTTATATAAAGAACTGCACACCATGAGACATTAAAACCAAAGCATATATCAAGCAACCAAAGTGGGTAATAAGAAAACTTTAATTAATGTAACTATATGGAAACTTTAATTAATGTAACTATATGGAAACTTTAATTAATGTAACTATATGGAAACTTTAATGTAACTATATGGAAACTTTAATTAGTGTAACTATATGGACACTTTAATTAGTGTAACTATATGGACACTTTAATTAGTGTAACTATATGGACACTTTAATTAATGTAACTATATGGAAACTTTAATGTAACTATATGGAAACTTTAATTAGTGTAACTATATGGAAACTTTAATTAATGTAACTATATGGAAACTTTAATTAATGTAACTATATGGAAACTGGTCGGTAGTTCTAAAATATTTATGGTCGAGTACTGGTTTCTTCAGTAGAGGCTTTACAGTGACAGTTTTGAAAAATGATGGGAATTCCCCCAGATGAGAGAGAGAGAGGTATTAATAACATCAGTTAGTGAACGAAATATTGGATTTAAGCACTCAAGTGGCAGTGATATTCGACTTGGATCAAGTTCACATGACTTTGGTTTGCTCTTCATCATGATTGTCCTTACTAAATCCATAAAGGGACTGGTTTAAATGTTGCTAATGGTTGTCGCTGAAATTCTGTATTGTTTTCTTTTTGGTGATTTGGTGATGACGATTCAATTGAAACTATGATGTCAAGATCATCTCTAATGGTTTGTACCATGTCATGGATGAAATTTGCAAACAGGTACATTTGTTCCTTGACATTAGTTTGTTAGCAATCTTGAAGAGCTCTTTGCAGCTGGAATTTTCCATGATCTTAGTACTGTAATGGAATATTTTGGCTGCATGGACTATGTTTGTGATGTTCTTCTTAGCGGCTTCGTAGATTTGTTTATGAATAGTGAGTCTGGTGGAAAGCTAAAGCTTCTCCACTTAACAGCGGTCCCTTTTAGCAGTGTGAAGCTGGTCCCTAACACTGCTATACCACAGTGAACACTTTTGAATTGATACTTGGTGGCTGGGGCATATTTTTCAAGCAATGAATGCAGACAATTGTCAAGTTGTTCTGCTATAGGAGGTAAACAAGTTGTTAGGTTTGCTTGGATGTCATGCGTTAGTTTGGTTCTATTATCACCCTGTATATTGGTATGCATCAATGATCAAACCTCACCATCCCAACATTGCCTTAAACTTTATGATACCTGATACCTAGTCTATCTGGCTGGTTATTTAACCTGTAAATGGCTAAATATGCTTCTAGAAACCTCACACTTTTAGGATGAACTTATCACTTTAATACATGGCCAGTGCTTCACATTTCTGAGTTTCATTTTATGGCATAACTTAATTATTCAACAAAGTTGAAATAAAGAAACTGTTTAGCTGGTAGAGCAAAAGAAATTTTAAACTCGTTGGTAAAATTACTTCAATAAAATCCTTGATTAAAAGTGAATCCAGATTAATCAGTTTGTGGCCTGAGCTGCGAATGTAGATCCATATATCTGCATGATCTGAAGGAAATGCAAAATCAAATACAATGGATAAACAATAAAAATGAATACATTTTATTCACCGAGTAGAGAATGTGAATCTATGCAGTATAAGTCACCCACTAATTTTGATAGCTCTTCTTTATTTCACAATGGGGGAATTCCTTTTTCCATGTTTCCATCATGGGGAAGTCTATCCCTGAGCAGAAAGATACATCAAACATAATCAGCTTTTTACAATTCTCCAGAACCCTGTGAAAAAAAGACAAAAACAAATATAAATAGTATTCAAAGAAATACAACATCTGTCATGCCAAATCCTGACCCTGTTTTCTTGAGAAATGTTTGGCAAGAACAAGATATCAAGCAACAAATCCCCACATTACAGGGATGCAATCACTCATTTAAATCAAGCAGGATAACCCAACCCCATCAGTTATACAAACTTTCTAAAAAAAAAATACATGATTCAAATGAAAATACACAAAATCATTTATTCTGATTTGAAGCTTGAGCTTGAGTTTATTTGCTCAAATTGTTTTTTTTTTTTTAAGAATATGAGGAATTAGTCTTGAAAATTATATTTTGTGATCATCATGTGACCATAACTTTGAATTGATGTGTCAAAGCCACTCTAAAAATATTTAAGTAGTTGCATTTGTAAGAATACAAATGAACTTACAAATATCAATTTATATTTCTGGCTTCATCATTATTCAATCAAGTTATAAACACAATATTCTTTCAAAGAAATCTCTTTTTTTCTCTCACTGATTGGATCAAGATGTATTCCATACATGAAACATGTTCTATTACTATGTTATAGGTGAAAAGCTCAGTTAGTAGAACATCTGACTCTACATTCAGAGGTTGGCAGTTTGATACCTGACCAAACCATCCCTGGTTGGTTGCCTCAGAAACCTTATCAACTTCTACTGGTCATCATGGGTAAATTTTAACTGCAAAATATTAGCCAACTATCACTGACCCATGTTCATTAAAAAATTATTACTTTTCTCTCTCTACTCAGATAATTGATCTACTAATGAAAATAATAAGTTTTACTGAATATCAATATCATTACTGTCATGATTGCATGGACACTGATGTTATGTCTGGGTAGAAAATTTGTCTCTAATTTTAGGCATGAATGCTAAGCATTCAGCATATAAAATTAGGTTACCAAGGGGAAATAGGCTATTAAATAAAACACGAAACTCACATATAAGAGATGTTGACTCCTGTATCAAAAATGAATGTAAAACAAGTTCAGTTTACTGGAAATATGAAGAAACAAAATACATCAGCTAAACCAATTTGTTTTACACTTACTCCATCATGATACCTGAGGAGAACAACTACAACCTCCTAAATTCACCACTTTTAGGCTAAAATGGTTTAGCTAAAAAGCAAACAGTTATCTGCCCACTTAGGTGGTAGCTAGTGATCTTCCCTTGCTACAGGGATCAGTACCAAATCTCATAAAAAATGTCAATAACAACTGGAGTAGAAGGCATGCTTTCTATATGGATTTAACTGCAGGGAGACTGTATGTTATTTATGATCAAGTAACTATAATTGAAGAAATATAGATAAAATTGCTTTCTTCATCAACTACATTACCTGAGCATAATATATTAGAAGAATAGTTGAGAGATGTAGGGAGTTGGATTCCATTATCATGGGATAGCTATCTCAAGTCTTCTAAACTATGTGAGACAGCTTAATCCAAATTGGATAGCTGACTACATATGTTGGAAAGTGGCTTCAAATGGGAAAAATGTTCTCTTCCGCAAATCTGGCAAAAGTCGTGAAGCAGTTTTCTAATGAAGTTCCTGAAAGAACCAGGAAGATAACCTATTGCACCATGACAACACAGGAAGATAACCTATTGCACCATGACTACACAGGAAGATAACCTATTGCACCATGACTCCATGACTACACAGGAAGATAACCTATTGCACCATGTCTATACAGGAAGACAACCTATTGCACCATGTCTATACAGGAAGACAACCTATTGCACCATGACTACACAGGTCCCACCAGGTTGAGTTGAGTATTTTGGAATGAAAGACTGCTGAGAAAAAAGTTGGAGAAAGCAGACTGATTTAAATGCCACTGCATGGATAATATCAGTTAGGGAAAAATTTCACAAATGCAGGTGGCTTCTTGAGCAAATTATGTAGTAATTTCATTTTATCTGGGATTATTTCCAGATATGTGGCATGAATAACCCATTTTAACCAGGATAAAAGTGTCTGTGCTGACATGTTATCCTCTTTTTTTATGTATATCTATATTATTTTTTATTAATTTCCATGATCATTATGGATTGTAAAGGTCATTTACTAATTAATATATTAAATAAGAATATTCTTTATAGTTGTAGGTTTGCACTTTAAGATAAGGTCACTCTTGTAAACACATTCATAGTTTGAAACACAAGTCAGATGTATATTTAATCAGAGTAAACATGTTGATGTATTCAGTTCAGGTCATGGATTTTTCTGAAAAACCAAGCTGACCTAATTCCTGATTGGTCAGCGCCTGAAAATTCAGTCAAGTACTCAAATTTGTTGATGAGTGATTCAAAATGATTCATTTGAGCCTCTTTCTGCTTTCTTTATTGCATCTGGGTTTTTTTTTACATAAGAGATGATTTACTGGAAATTAGTTATTCATTTGAGTGAATTTATTTATTTCAACTATTCATGGGAACCTTTTTTTGGCAATATAAAATGGAACTGTTATGAATGATTCTCACCCTTCTTACTGAACTAAATGTAGTTCAGGTCCATCGATGAAGCATGTCTTTTGCTAATTCTGTTGCCCATACAGCGAGGAAGCATGTCTTAAATGAGAGTTGAATTATTGAGGCCCATGAGAGTGGTTCAAATGGTATTTTGTTCATCCAGATTAGTACTCATGATATAATGCATGTTGGGCAAAGAGCAAACATATATGGATGTGTGTAATCAAAGCTGGACAGAAAATCGATAGATCTTTGTTTTGCCAGATCTCTCTTCCATGGTGATTAAGAGTGAGTGTGATCATGGAATATAATTCTTTGACTGTGACTGGTGCTAAATGTTTCTCATCAAAGAGCCAGAGTAGGAAGTTGTTTGAAGTATTGATGACCAGTGGTACATGTTCTTGGGTACATCACTGCATTAAGATTTTCCATTTCTTTGTACATATTTAAAGTGGAGGGCCATCTTGCTTCAGTGAATTCTCGATCACTGGTTGTTACTGAAAACTTGTTTAATATGATTTAGACATTCATGTTCAGCAACTTTGGGCTAGGATAAAACACCTGCCAGCATGGTTGCTGATGAGGTAATATCTAAATTTTCTTGGAGATTTCTGTTGCAAGATTGATGAGTTCATCAATCCACAATTTTTTCCATTTAAGTCAACCAATCAGAATGAGGCAACACTCCAATTCTTGTTTGCTGCATCATCTTCAGAATCAGAGTTATTGGAGGGTAATCTTACGCAACCATGTTGTACTAACCTACAGACCTTTAGATTCAGATCTGGTTTTAAAAAGGTTCGGAGTCTGACCATCTGCTTTGTTGTGAATAGGTCCACCATTTGGTTAATCCGACTGGGCATGTAACTGAGTGAAAACCAAGGGAAGAGGAGACCATTCAATATGTATTAGTTGATTTTTCCAAGGAATGAATCCACTAGTATATTTAGTGGACCTGGAATATTATGAGCATGGAGATGAAAGATTTTCACAGAAAACAAGACTTCAGAAAATCCCAAACATAATAATAATGGGTGAATGAGGTCATTGTCTTTTTGTACAAGACATAATAATGGGTGAATGAGGTCATTGTCTTTTTGTACCATTAAGTTTTTGGCTGTTTTGGATGAGTTAATTCTGTAATTATTGTAAAGGGCTGTATTCCTTATTGCTTAATCAATTGTACTGTTATTAAAAGCCACACAAGGTTGAACATGCCACAGTGAGATATCATGTAATTTTGTTACCAATCCTTGTGTTTTTAACTGATCCATTTATTATCTATGTCAGGTGTGACTTGGCTTTTGGCTTTAAATAAATTAGAGGAAATGTTTGCTTTATAGTTAACCTTTTAGTTAATATATAGTCTGAATATACCTCCCCATTTGTTTGTGCCTCATTTTGATTTACAAAATGAAAAGAAACAAGTGAAATAAAAGATGCACAGAACTAAGTTCATTTATTGATTTATAATTTCTAACCTGATTATGTCCAGGTGGGACCCTAACATTGTTATCTGCTCATTCCATATAGAAGTTTTCACTGAAAAAGGGGACCCTGTTTGCCAATCATTTCTTGTTCCTGAAAAAGTTCATTTTCACTGAAGGTGTGTATGCACATCTACATATGTATGTACATAGAAGGAAAATACTATATTGTCTGCTTCCGATATTTACAATGTCGAATCAAGCAAAGGAAAATAAAAACAACTACAAATTTGCCTTTCACATGGATTTAACAACTGTTGTAATTTCTATGTACATGTGTGGAAAGGGATATAACTCCAGACTCACAACATTATGGTAATTTACGGAATTATTTGGCAGTTACCAATAAGGACAAACTATGTCTTAGTGTTGTCTGAGGAAATCAACTTGCCCATAGTGTATGCAGCATGGCACAGTATTAGTATGGAAAGTCTGTTAAACAGGAAGTGCACAGAGAATTAGGGCCACTCTGGTCACATTCAGGCTAGAAATTATAACTTAGTGAATTAATTGACTAAGTTCTGTACTTTTTTTTATCACATTAAAGATTTCCATTTTTGAAATCATTTGTAATGGGTACAAACAAATGGGGAAGTATATTTAGATTATATACTGTGTGAAATTTAAATAAAAAGAAAGTTGAACAACATATATTTCATCAAGTGTGTGATAAGCTCAGTAATTTCACAAATGGCAAAGCCATGTCACAAATAAAAATATTTACAAGGTCAAATACAGTAAAACCTGTCTTGAGAGACCACTTGTTTTGAGAGACCATGATCTCTGTGAACATATTTTTTCATTATATAGTGTTATGACTTGTTATGAGAGACCACCTGTCTTGAGAGATCATCATTTTTGGAAGATGAAATGGTCTTTTGAGACTTACTGTGTATCCATTAATCACTCAGAGCAAGCATACATTTTTTATTTTATACTTAAACACATTGACTAGCAGTATATATAAAAAATTGAAATAGCAAGTTTCTTAAAATATCCCACATGAAAATGTCAGCCTTTTACCTCTTTTGTTCTGTTGGGTTTTGTGCATATTTGCATGGAAATGTAAGTAGTACAGTATCATACTCTTTCCTAATTTAGAATAAATATTCAAATAAGCCAAACAAGAGAATAATGAGCACATTTTGGAACTAAAAGCATTCATATGGTACACCTCCATGACATGTGGCCATGCTTCACTAGGTCTATGACTTGCAAATTAAATAGTTTTATACAATTTGTAAAATATGAATGGTTGTAATATTTCAGTAAGAAATTTAAATAAAAAATATATGCACAGTAATTATAGGTACTTTTTCCTTCTTAAATTAACTTGAATTTTTATGTTGACATCTGACCCTCATGCACATGCCTGTTTCAAGTGACCACCTACCTTAAGTAACTGCTTTCAATGACAGGTGGTTGTCTCTCAAGGCAGATTTTACTGTAGCATGCTAATGAAAGGAGGTGTACAGCTATTGATGGAACTTTGTGGAACAGAAATGAACAGGAAATATTGTTTAGTTCTGCAGTGGAGACCTCTGTCATATACTAACACACATCTAGCTTAATTTTGCTTTTTGTGCAGGCTTCAGGTATCCGTCTCGGCACAATGATCCAAAGTGTGGCCAGTATTTTGACTGGAGTAATCATTGCCTTTGTGTATGGTTGGAAGATGAGTTTGGTTCTCCTTGGATTCCTGCCATTCATTGCCATTGCAGGGGCATTACAGATGAAGATTCTTAGTGGAGTTGCAGGAAAAAATAAGGAGGCCTTAGAGGGGGCTGGCAAGGTACTATGTTTACATGTACATAATATATATACAACTGCTATACTATGGAAGGTATAGTTGGATGTTTAAGGCTGGTATGTATTGTTAGATGTTTATGGCTGGTATGTATTGTTAGATGTTTATGGCTGGTATGTATTGTTAGATGTTTATGGCTGGTATGTATTGTTAGATGTTTATGGCTGGTATGTATTGTTAGATGTTCAAGGATGGTATGTATTATTAGATGTTTATGGCTGGTATGTATTGTTAGATGTTTATGGATGGAATGTATTGTTAGATGTTAAATGATGGAATAGATTGTTAGATGTTTGAGGCTGGAATGCATTGTTAGATGTTTAAGGATGTAAAATATTGTTAGATGTTAAAGGATGGAAGTATAGTTGAAGTATAGTTGGATGTTTCAGAATGGAATGTATTGTTAGATGTTAAAGAATGGAATGGATTGTTAGATGTTAAAGAATGGAATGGATTGTTAGATGTTAAAGAATGGAATGTATTGTTAGATGTTAAAGAATGGAATGTATTGTTAGATGTTAAAGAATGTTAGATATGTATGGCTGGAATGTATTGTTAGATGTTTAAGGATGGAAAGTATATTTGTATTTTTAAGGAGGGAAAGTATTGTTAGATGTTTATGGCTGGTATGTATTGTTGATGTTAAAGAATGGAATGTATTGTTAGATGTTAAAGAATGGAATGTATTGTTAGATGCTTAAGGCTGGAAAGTCTAGCTGGATGTTCAACATCAATATTCATTTCACTCAATTTATGTTTATTCTTCTGCTGTCTTATGCAATATGCAAATCAGACACACCTTGTCTGCTGTCATATGCAATATGTCAATCAGACACACCTTGTCTGTTATTGTATACAATATGCCAATCAGACACACCTTGTCTGCTGTCGTATGCAATATATCAATCAGACAGACCTTGTTTATTATTGTATGCACTGTCAGTCATCAGACACTTTGTTATCATATACCAGTTATCAGACCTACCTTGTCTGTTATTGCTTACAGTATATGAGTCATCAGAACAAACTTTGTTGATATATTTCTGAAAAATTATATAATTACACTGAATTCAGAAGAACTAATCTCTGCAATCATCACTTTATTATTTTTTAATGATTTCTTACCACAATTATGCAGTTACATGTATATCATAATGAAATTCACATACCATTACCTAGAATGTTAAGAAACAATTTTCTTGTGACTTTTGTTGATTTTGTAGTTGTGACTGTTCATATTGATTTTGTAAATAAATTTTTTAACTGAATGGAATAAATGGCATGTTTATTAATGGTTGAGCCTTTCATAATGGCAGGTAATCAATCATGAAATTTTCTTTACTTTGTCTCTTGCTCAAATTTCTCTACTTTATATGCTCACATTTTAACATTTAAAATTAAATTTAAAATTTCACTTAAATTGGACAAACAGTAATGTTGACGCATGCCTAGCCTATAGTCATCCACCCATGTAGGTCATAACAACCTAAGCACAACTGGTGGCATACACAATGAAACACATTGTAGCAGGTGACATTATGTGATGGATCTCATGGGACAAGACCAGCTTGCTGTTCTTCAGAATCCAAATTAAGAATTTGACTGACATCTGGCAGTGAATAGATGAATTAATTAATCAATTATTTAATATGAATAGTGCTTTTTTTGCTTGAGATGTCAGATTTTAAATGTAGTAAGGTGTCAATGACTGGTCATTAAATAGGTATACTACTTTTTTTTAATTAATGAATTGTACTACTTGCATAATTTGTGGAAAAATGTCCATTTCAGTCTTGAAAAAATGTATGTGACATACTCCAAGTATTTGCATTTATGATATGTTTGAAGCTAATCAGCTGTAATGCATTTTCAAGTTTGCAATATTACTTGTTTCTTTACAAAGTATCCTGATGAGCGATTATATGACATGTTCTTATGGTCTGCCATAATTTGGTTAGTTTTGTCGTTTTCATTGATTAGCAAAGTGGACAGATAATTGATAGATGTGTGGACTTGTTTGATACAATTTTCATCGACTATCACCATGGACAGATGATTGATAGATGTGTGGACTTGCTTGATATAATTTTCATTGACTAGCACCATGGACAGATGATTGATAGATGTGTGGACTTGCTTGATACAATTTTTATTGACTAGCACCATGGACAGATGATTGATAGATGTGTGGACTTGCTTGATACAGTTTTTATTGACTAGTACCATGGACAGATGATTGATAGATGTGTGGACTTGCTTGATACAATTTTCATCGACTATCACCATGGACAGATGATTGATAGATGTGTGGACTTGCTTGATACAATTTTCATTGACTAGCACCATGGACAGATGATTGATAGATGTGTGGACTTGCTTGATACAATTTTCATTGACTAGCACCATGGACAGATGATTGATAGATGTGTGGACTTACTTGATACAATTTTCATTGACTAGCACCATGGACAGATGATTGATAGATGTGTGGACTTGCTTGATACAATTTTTATTGACTAGCACCTTGGACAGATGATTGATAGATGTGTGGACTTACTTGATACAATTTTCATCGACTAGCACCATGGACAGATGATTGATAGATGTGTGGACTTGCTTGATACAATTTTTATTGACTAGCACCTTGGACAGATGATTGATAGATGTGTGGACTTGTTTGATACAACTTTTATTGACTAGTACCATGGACAGATGATTGATGTGTGGACTTGCTTGATACAATTTTTATTGACTAGCACCTTGGACAGATGATTGATAGATGTGTGGACTTGTTTGATACAATTTCCATTTGTTCACAGGTTGCTGTCGAAGGTGTAGAAAATATTCGGACCGTTGCTTCACTAACAAAAGAAGAAATGTTTTACCAGAATTACAAGAAAACTCTTACAGAACCTTATGAGGCCGCCCTGAAAAAGGCCCATGTAGTTGGTATTACCTTCTCCATATCACAAGCCATCATCTTCTTTGCCTATGCCACAGCATTTTGGTTTGGAGCCTGGTTGATCAACAGAGGGGAAATGCAGTATGTGGATGTATTCAAGTAAGAACATGATTTTTGTGTGAAATTTTACAGATAATGCTAAAACGTCAAGTCCAGTTTTTCCTGTAATGAGAAAAGAATAATAAATTGGTTCAAGGAGATGAGAGTTGGAGGGCACATCATGCATACAGTAAGTTTTGAGTTTAAAAAAAAAAAAATTCCACCTATTTAGTGGAGATTGGAGATTTGCGCTGGTGCACCATGGAAATGGCTGTTGTTTAAATGTATGTGCAGAGGTTTCTTGAAAATCAGAGGTAATAGTGTTACAGTGGGACCCCGCTATAACACGGTAGTTGGGAGCCATAGAATCCGACGGGGCTATGAACTGAACCGTGTTATAAGCAACCATGTACAATACCAACACATTTTTGGATTTAATGGGGGGAAGGGGGGTTATATAAAGACGGGTGCGAAAACGCATGGCACAATTACCATTTTTGATCAATATATATTAAATGAGAAAAACATTTCCTGTGGTAACAGAAATTGCAGATATAATATATTACTTTATTCAGAGAACCATGCATTGGTACATACACGTGTCTAATTTATATATACATGTATAATCTATTGCATGAAAAGAGTATCAACACCGTGTACTCACCAGCGAATCTTGCAACATACATTGAATCCATAATACAAATATTTCCATTGAAAATATCCACACACGGATGTAAAATATTCAATAATTTTGTCACAGATCATTATGTGACTGAATTCAATGAAAAGAAAGAAACAAAAATTACGTAACGGGTGTACATAATGAATGATGAAATAGTACATGTCCATAGATTAAATAATGGAAGCTAAAGTGTATTCTTATAATAACTACATGTACATCTCAGGATCTTTCAGTCTCTGAATTCAGTCATTGTAAATTTCAGCATATTTTCCCACCCAAGCTGCTAGTCAAAGTTGTTTGAACTTGCCGCCCAGTTATTGCGTCATGTTCTTTTGATGTACTCTAATAAATACAGCAGGCAGAACTGGCTTTATTTTACACTGAATTATGTCACTGTTTAACTCGGCAGTTCACTTTGATGATAAACAATGTACTTAAATTAATTGATTTATACATTCTGGTGAGAATCTTTTATCAACCGCCGCATTGGCTGTTCCTTAGTTGTGTATGAACGATTGTATTCGGAATGCATTCAAGACAAACACAAAGTAGACACGATGGCTTCATTACTCAGGAATCAGTAATTATAATATTGACACTTATGAGCTGTAATTTTTCAACAATAAACAAAGATCAAAGTTCTCAGTAGGCCCAGCAATTGGTTCGTATTTCCGACGTTTATTTTGGCACAAAACTAGAAGAAATTTGATAATACATTTTCTACACGTTCTTTTTTGCACTGTTTAGAGGAATATGAGAATGATAATTAAACTCTTAATTTTTTTTTTCATACGTAAATTTTTTTTTTTTTTTGGTCTTTGAGAAAAATACATGTAATAAATTACCCGAAATTTCGGGAGCCATGCCACGACCGGGTTATATCCGAATTCGGGTTATAGCGGGGCAGGTTATAGCGGGGTCCCACTGTAATACACTATAAGCACAGTATGTGGACAGTCAGCAAATTCCATTTTTACCAGTCTTCTGGATGGTATATGTATAATAATAATAATGACTTTGACAACACTTAAAATATATATAATGATATGATTGCAAAAAACAAACTAAGAAATTAGAAAATAAAAAATGCTGAAAATATTTTAGGTAGGAAAGATTATTAGGTTTTTAAAATCTTGCTGTCGAAAAAGGTGAGTTGGTGTATTGGATGTAAAAATGAGCTTAGGAATTAGATGAGTGGACAACATGCTACATGCATTCCACAGAAGTCAGAACTATAGTGGCTAATCAAATTATTGTTGATGCATAAACTATGATTGTGTTAATGCTTACTGAGAACTTGTGACACAATAAGATTGGCTTCTAGGAATAGACATTTATGTTTGCTTGTGTATCAGATTTTAAGAACAGTAATTTTTTTTAAAGAAATACAGATGGAATATTTTTTATCGTTTTTATCAACTCATAGTACATTTCAAGATAAAATAATCTAAAAATGTTTTTAGAAAAATGTCATTTCATTGTCAAAAAATTATTTTGTTCTGAATTTTTATCTGCATGATAATGTGGCCATTGGAAACTAGAGACCACTACAGACTGCTTGTTTTTATTCTACAAACTCCATACATTTTCATAATATTTTAATGAGCAACTCTAATATTTTTTGTTTGTGTTCAGGCGTTCTCATTAGAATTAGAAGGGGCAAATTGAAAATAAACTCAGGTTAGTGGATTATAATGTATATAGAGTTGTAATTATGGATCCAGATATCACTTTCAACTCACTTGTTAAGGTCAGAGTAAACCAATACAAGCACATTACATTAAGTTTAAATCCATGTAATCCCTTCTTTAAGCTGCTCTTTTGATAAACAGTTCTGATAATGGATCACCAAAAAAGAATTAGTGCAAAAGCAAAGAATTCATTGTAGGATTTTAAAATATCCAAATGTTCATGCTATAGTCAGCTATGTGCTTAAGTTCACATATATTTGTTATTTTAATTTTATTATTTAGCTTTATAATAAGACCAGGGGATCTTTTTCTATAATGTTGCTGCATCTATTGTGCTACATGCATTTTACATCCATCTGGAGGCCATATTTCTAATCTAGCTTTGATCAAACATGGAATATGGGATTTTGTCATCAAGATCTCAGATAAGTCTGATAAAATATGAGATCCATGCAAACTAATATGAGATCCATGCAGACTAATATGAGATCCATGCAAACTAATATGAGATCCATGCAGACTAATATGAGATCCATGCAAACTAATGAAGAGATTACCACTTTGGAGACAATATTTTGCTGATCAGATTTGAATAAAAGTTGTACATGTTCAATAACAAACAAGATCCGTGCATATTAATGAGGTGATCCTGCATCAGAATTGTTAATGGGTTAAATAATGAGTGATTTTTGCATCATAATGAAACAATCTTGTATCTCTCTGATTGGC
Source organism: Unio delphinus (assembly GCA_029339505.1). Lineage (NCBI taxonomy): Eukaryota > Metazoa > Mollusca > Bivalvia > Unionida > Unionidae > Unio > Unio delphinus. The sequence continues at coordinate 2,921,506 of JAQISU010001244.1, forward strand.
AGAGCTTGCCAAAATTTGTAGAAGTCAAATCCTTCCAATGAAAAGTTGATTGCACCACAAGACAAAAACTTAAAAGATATTGCAATTACTCCCCAAAGATTTAGAAAACAAAGACAAAAACACAAGCTGACTTCACTCAAATTCAAAATCACACAATTTTTTATATTAAAATAATGTTTTTTAAGTCCAAGCCTGTATATTATGTTTATAAGGTCCAGGTCCCAATACTATGTTCATAAAGTCCAGGTCCCTATATTATGTTTATAAAGTCCAGGTCCCTATATTATGTTTATTAAGTCCAAGTCCTCATTTCAAACAGCATCAGTTGATTTATCATCATGGAAAACAACTTGCCTCCATTATTCTTCTATTATGACCTGCTGGAGTGTGCACCTTTGCATCCTGTTGTTTCCCCATCGAGATATAATTGTTTCCCACAGCAGGATAAATGTTTGTTGAGTCTTTCATATTTCATGGTTAGCAGAAACTGCAGACTCCATGAAAATTAGGAATCCCATGAAAAATACTGATTGGACATATTTTGACTTTTTCAGAGTCTTCTCAGCCATTGTATTTGGAGCCATGGCAATTGGTCAAGCCAGTTCATTTGCTCCCGATGCTAGCAAAGCTTCTGCCTCAGCAGGCCACATTTTTGCTTTACTGGACAAAGTGCCAGCTATTGATGTGCAGTCAGAAGACGGTCTAAAACTTACTGAGGTATATTTAATTTCTTTCTTTGCCATGAAAACATGAATAAAATGCTAGTGCCTCTTTTAAGATGGGGTGTTGTTGTTGTTGTTGTCCACATTGGCATCATTGTCAGGTTTTAGCGGTTAGCTTCATATCTCTATAATTCACATGAACAGTCATGAAATATTATGCCACATATATCCAGTTAAACTGGAAACAGCATAAACCCTATTCTGCGTTTGCTTAATACACCAGCAGAGCTGGGTCTAGATTGTTTACTGATTAATCATAGACTCAGATATGTGCCAGTGCATTATGTGATGCAAATATTTTCAGTGTTTTCATCTTGAAGATCCACATCTTGCAACAGTAGCATGCAGGTAAATTCTAATATGGCTAAAACGCTGATGTTCAGAATTTTTCCTTTCCCCGAAATGTGCAGCATTACATGTAATTGTGGTCTGCTGACTCCATTGCTGAATTAATGGATGAATACATGGATGTTTTCACCGAAAGCAGGGAGAAACTATTGCAGAAACTAGTAAGGGATGTTGTTACCAGCAGCTGTTATGGTAGAACACATGGCTCTTGCTAGGAAGTTTGAGAATTTAATGTTGTGTACATGGTTTAGCTCCATGACAGAGTAATAAACAATTTCATTCATTTTATTTTCACTAGGGACAGTTCACAAGCAAAGTTGTCTTTAAGGATGTAAAGTTCCGTTATCCAAATCGACCAGATGTCACAGTTTTGAATGGATTGGACCTTTCTGTGAATCCTGGGGAAACAGTTGCCCTTGTGGGAAGTAGTGGATGTGGGAAGAGCACAACTGTGCAGCTGACTGAACGTTTCTACGATGTAGAGGATGGAGTTTTGGTAATAATGATTGAACCTTTCCATTTTATGAAACAAACATGATGCAGCCAGTCAGATCCATTTTAAATATATGTTTTCTCTTCAATTTATTAAAAGTTTCGCGCGCACACACACACACACACACACACACACACACACACATATTTGAATGATGGGGAAAATATACAGAGGAAAACAGAAGAAAGAAAGAAGAAACAATTGATAAAGAGTCTTAAAATGGATAAAACTACTTATATATCGGATGATGCCTTCAGCCAAACACAGTATATGATGATAACAAAAGCCAAATAAGGGATTATAATACCTATCATGCAGAGAACCAAGTTATGATGTATATTGGAGTTGTGGAGAATTTTTTTATATGCTGTTGGACAATTTTTTTAATTATTGGTAATGTGGATGGGTAATTGGCATGACCATATTAAAGTTTCTAGCAATTGTTTAGTCATAAAGTCTTAAATCATTTTAGTTCATTATGAAACCAATAATGTTGATAAAGATAAATCTGTAAGCAACTATGTAATGTATATATAAATAATTTTTGACAAAAGTACTGGTGTCCATCTTTCATGAGTGGGTGGACAAGTATTGATTTGGAATTTGCATTGAAACGTATCTCAAATGTGATTAGTTAAGTGTTATGGGAGAAGCAGTGTGCTTAAAAAATTGCTTTCTTAACAAAGAAGTCCAAATTTCTTCATATAACATTAAATAACATAATTTTGAATGAATAAAACATTGACAATATACGAGTTGTTAAAGTGAATGTGAATAGATCATAGTAAGGAAATAATTTAAATCAGAGGAGATCCAGAATTCCATAGAGCAAACAGTACTTCTGTAAACAGAATATAAATTAATGGGTAAAATTGGCAATTACTTTGGACAGTTTTGCATCAGCCATGTGCTTTTTAAAAATGTAAAAGATGTACCATAATAAAATTTGAATTTCTTGCATTCCAGTCCCTTGATAAATATAATGTGAAAGATCTGAACTTACATTGGTTGCGGTCCCAGATAGGAATTGTATCTCAGGAGCCTGTTCTCTTTGGTACATCTATCGCAGAGAATATTGCATATGGAGACAATTCTCGAACTGTTACCATGGATGAGATAATAGCTGCAGCAAGGAAAGCCAACATCCACACTTTTATTGAATCTCTACCACTGGTAAGTTACTGCATACATTTTTGTTCAGTTTTTTTGTAGGCTGATTGCACCAACCCTTTCTCTGTGATATGCATGCTCTTGGGTTGGCACCTCTACCACTGTCAGAGGTGCATATTACTAATTTTTTCGTTGAATAGCTAATATGACAATTAGATGTATATTTTTAGAATTTTTAAATAACAAACAGTTTCTTTTAATAGTGGAATATGTTTTGGCTGAGATCTTAGTACATCTTGCTTTATGTCCATATTCAGTCATTTGTTTTGTTAGTTTTCATCCCAGTAAATGTCCACAGTAGAACATGGCCTTGTATAGTATGAGTATTAGCATGGATAAAAATAACAATTGGCTTAGTTGCAGTTATTTATATTCTTGGAATTTCATTTAATTTTAGTTCTTATGTCATTAAAACCACTAAATTTGGTATCATATACTTTGTATATTTATGTTTAGCATATTCAGTTACATTTGTGAAAAGAGATTACGTGTAAAGCAGTAATCTTTTTACTTCATTCTTGTGATTGTGATGGCATAATTTTGTTTCAGGGTTATGACACAAATGTGGGTGATAAGGGAGCCCAGCTGAGTGGGGGTCAGAAACAGAGGGTGGCCATTGCTAGAGCTTTACTCAGGAATCCGAAGATACTCCTTCTGGATGAGGCCACATCAGCATTAGATACAGAGAGTGAGAAGGTAAAGCTAGACTTACATTGTAATGATAGACTGGTAGACTATACATGTCTTTTTCTCAGTGATGGGGTGGGGCTATTGGGAGTTCCTCATGTCTGCTGCAGAGTCAGCAACGTTCCTGCACAACACACCGCGATAGCATTCATTAATTTTTTTTTGTTCTCACAACATGAACAACCTTAATTCTCTATTTTTGTGGTGTATAATCAGTGTGGACCTTGCCTTTTTTCTAGGTATGGAACACTTTATAGTTGATAACTTTCTCACAAATGTATCAAAAGAATCGTTCATTTGTCTGAGATGGTGTCAACTGAGGTGAAATTTGACTGTCATTAAGACATTTTGGTCTTAGTTTCCTCACTGGAATGTGTAATTGGAGAAACATAAATTACTAAAAAGTTCTTCAAAAGTAAGTGTAACATTGATTACATTTGCTTTTCTTTTGTTGGCAGTGGTTTTGATACAGACATGTCAGATTTGATGTAATTAGGTCAGAATATTACATCAAAATTATTCTCTACTACTTGATCTCAGCAAGCCTCATGGCAGGGAAGCAGCAGATGTAACTCACCCAGAACGTCTCATTGTTTTAATTCTACTGGTCATAAACCCAAGAGCTTATCAAGGATGGCCAGTTATTCATTGTCCATTATATGTTCTTCTGTTAGCACAAGTTAGTTATAGCTACATCTTTTAATCTACTTTGCCATGGAACTCTCTACTCATTTAGGACAAACTGGATATGATAAGTAGTTTTCTAGTGAACACCCATTGTTGACGTGATAATCCATTCAGGAAGAGTAGTTATCAAAGGAGCTTATCAGATGGTCTTGTTGGTTCTAAATGAAAATTATGCTGCTGAGATGGCCATCACAGCAGCCATCTTGAATATCTTGTTGTCACATGTATCTTGTTGTCACTACTACTCCAGCAGCCATTTTGAGTATATTGTTATCACTACCTCTCCTGTTCACTATGAGATTTTGTATGATCTTTAGTTGGTATTAAATGAAAAATGCTGCTGATTTGATATCCAATATGGCCATCACAGCAGCCATCTTATTCATCTTGTTATCACTACTCCTCCTGTTCACTGAGATTTTGTATGATCTTTAGTTGGTATTAAATGAAAATACTACTGATCTGATATCCATTGTGGCCACCAAGCAAGAGAATGGAAAAAAATTTCATAGTGGAGAGCTCTCAAACAGAGATAAAAGGAGCTTACATTTCTTTGAGCCACAGCAAAAAGGTTCAAATAAACTGCATTGCACATTCCACCTTATCCATGATCTTGATATGATAAGCCAAAAAGCGAAAAAATGTGCGAAAAAACTTTGGAGAACTTTGCTGCAACAAGTGGTGGTTCAGTCGCTTTAAGGTTCATTATAACATCGGATACAAAAGGATTTGTGGAGAATACATGTACTGTTTAAACCAACATGTTGACAGGTTTTATATTTCTCTGTGGATAGATTCCATCCCTTTGGCAGCCTCAGCAAGTTTCAGACTGACCAAAATCTAGGCCAATTTAGGTACATGTACTTGGAAGCATGTAAATAACAACTATGCAACCATGTGCTAATGCCGACATTCAATATCTGAATATCGTAATGTCTTTCATATCAGGATGCAATATTTTATTGTGGATTTTATTACACAAAATGTAATTTGTCAGTATACAAGTGTATTTCACACTGGTTTTGTTTTCATGTACTCAAAATTTCCATTGTTTTCTCAAAGTGTAAATGCTATTCACTGACAACAGGTCACCCTTACTGACGAATTCAGCTTGTATCTTTTATCAGACCTCCCTCCCCAACACTTATCTCGACATCCGCCTATGTTGAAAATATTTCCTCGGGCCCGAGGATGTTGACATAAATGGGTAGAACTGTATTATGAACTTAACATCATAGAATTTACACAAATCATAATTTTCTAAGCCCACAGTACTGTAATGTATCACTTGGGGTGTGGAAAGAATTTATAAAGAATGAGAATGTGACATATTTTACATATAATAAAGGGTGTGAGTTTTAAGCATACCATTGTGTTGTGTTCTAGGGCAAGCATGTTCTACTGAGACCGCACATATTGCCTTGCCACTAACAAAATTACTGTGCCGTAAAGAATCAGACCAAACAAATTACTTATATTTCTGAAAAATTGTTGGCAATTGTTAAGGTGAATATGAAGTTTATTGACCAGTAAATTTCATAATGACCAATTAAACCAAGGGTTGGATACATAAATCTTAATATTTACTGAAACAATGGCTTGTAATTGTTTTATTTTATTAATTCATGCAAAATGTTTAAATTTAGATTGTTTCAGATCAGTTAAAATGTCATTTTAGCCACATGATGCCACAAGATAAAGGCAATGATGTAAAAAAAAAAGTCTAATGTCACACGAGTGCAAAATAGTGAATTATCACTGAACAATAACACAAATTCTAAGGTAATTATCATTATCTGACTTTGTAAATATTTTTAATTTGGGGTAGGGAAGAAGTCTGTTAATTTGGGATAAAAAGGTCTTCTCATTAGCTGCAGGATGCTTGCTCAAAAACATTCAATTTAGTTCCAAAGTTTCTGGACCCAGCAAATTTGATGCTGGACCCAACCAGAATGTTTTCCAAAATAAATGTCTAGGGCTCCAGTGGGAGAAAAATTATTGGCCATGACATCAACAACCTGGACCAAACTTTGTGGATTACTTGTGCATGTAAATTGTGGTGTCAAAAGGTGAAAGGTGAAGGTCTTGATGACTTTAAGGACATAAATGGTTTCTGCACAATAACTTTATTTCAGCAACAGACTTGGACTAAACTGTGCGAGTTGCTTGCACTTTTGAGTAAGATAAAAACCTGTGAATTTGGGGGTCAAAACATAAATGTCAAGGTCAGTTTGCTGAAAATTGAAACATTGTCATGTGCATGAATTTCAGTTCATAAGAATGTGCCTTCACATAATTTTGTGGATGGCTTATATTTTGGGTAAAGAAGAAGCCTATTGATTTTGGGGTCAGAAGGTTAAAAGTCAGAACTATTGATTTAAAGAAGAAAAATGTTTATTCTTCCAGATCATGTATCTTTCATAAAGTTTGTGGATTGATTACACTTTAATATGGTAGACGCCTATTAATTTGGGGTTCAAAAAGTAAAAGGTCTAGGAATTTATGACGTAAAGCAAAATTATGCATTCAGAACAATTTTTTTCCCCAGAGTAAGCTACTTGATCAATCTTTGTAGATTGTAAATCTCAAAAGAAAGTAGTGGTTTCTTATTAAAAGGTTAAGTTCTAGACCTCATATCTTGACCAAATGTCGGAGGTCAAAGTCATTTAGATAACATACATGTACCTTGACCAAAGGTCAAAGTCATTTGGACCCATTGGTTACTACTCCTCAGAGTCAACCATGCCCTACTACTGCATTTGTAGATTATACATGGGGTGTGCATATAGAGGACCATTTACAATACTCGTGTTCCATTTTGTTTACATTCTATGTTAGTTTCTTGTGTTGATGGTTCTTAAGAATCCCTCACGTGATGAGTAGGTCATTGCATGTTTCACAGGCATTACATAGCTTTCTATAATCTCATTGATGGGATTTGGGGATTTGAAAACCACATTGATTACCATAGTTTCATTTAATGTACAGGTAAATGTTTTAATAAATTTTTAAAAAATGGTTCATCACAAATTGAAATCTAAACTAAGCAGTTGAATTTTGTGTTCTTTAAACGTTTTTTATGATTTAAAAGTAGCTTTACAAAGCTTTGCATATTACACAATATTTAATAAGCTAGTACCGATATTCTTCCATATGATAAATGAGTGAAATGGTAAAGAGTTAGTAATAATTGTCATTAATGAAATTTGCTCATTTAGAGAGTTTCTTCCTTCGTATCCAGGCACAATGTGCCTTTCTCCCTAGTGAGAAAAAGGTAATAACCCCAATCAAAAGTAATAACCCCAGTCAAAAGTAATAACCCTGATACAGATTTGGGAAGGCCAAAAAGTTTCTTTTTTGATCAAAATTGACACACTTCCATGAAATCACAGAAACATCACCATTTGTCTCAAATTTGTAAAACCTATGGTGAAGTATCATAAGATTTTAAACATATTGTACAAATTTTAAAACTTGTTTAATGAAGCTCAGTTAGTGATTTTTCCAATTCTGGGTATTCATTACACCTATTATTGACAGATTGTTCAAGAGGCACTGGATAGAGCACAAGAAGGAAGGACATGCATTGTAATTGCCCATCGTCTTTCAACAATACAGAATGCTGACAAGATCTGTGTGATTCGTCATGGGCAGGTTGTGGAGCAGGGAACACATTCTGAGTTATTGGCCAAACAAGGATTCTATTACAAACTAAACATGGCACAGCAGAGGAAAAAGTTATGAACGTGTTGTTTAACCATAAGACTTGTCAGTGGTACTAGTTGTGGACACTCTGTGGAATTTAGTTAAGGGTCATTTGAGTTGTATTTAGGATGAAAATGTTTACACACCAGCAGAAGTTTCTGTATTCATGTAAGAAAACTTGTTTAAGCTGTCATAATTTTTTTCTTAGGCCACAGTTATGTTGTTTTTACATTGCTACCGTATATACATGCTTATATGTTGGGTCAAATTGCAAGCTGCATAGAACCAGATTTGCTATCATAACATATTGACAGATCAGGGTCTACTGTGTTTATAGCTGGACCCCAACTTATAAGTGAGTATACACGGTAGATCATAGATATTTGGTTTGAACATCCTGTTTCCCCAGTTTATATTCAGACATGACATTAAATGTGTAAAGATCCGAATAAGCAGCCCATTTAATCTTGACAACCATCTGGCATTAACAAAGTAGTCTGCTGTCACTTTTTTTTAAATACATTTTGTTGACAATTCTGGATAAAAATACAGCTGATAAAATCATAATGAGGTCACAAAAATGTGTTGTCCCAATTTTTACACAACTTTTGCTAATTTATATCATGGTTTTAGTTTTCATGATTTAGCAGAATTGTGTTTTAGTTAGTACTTAAATTTGGCCTCAGACTAACAGCATTTATGTAAAGGGGTTTTATATTTTTTTTTTAAAGTTTTTGTTTTCAGTGACTGAACTTGTGTAAAAATTGTGAATTCCATTTAAAGTTTTTTCTAGGTTTCTTCAGAATTCGCAGTGTTTATCATTGCCATGTGCCCCAGTGCAGATCTGTTGCAGATGTTTAATCAAAATTTGAGAATTTTGGTTTGCAGTTTATTTTGTATTAGTATTGTTGGCTATTTTGTAAAATTTTATTTTGTTTAACTTTTTTACATTATAATTTGAAAAGTCCCGGTACAAATTTTGTGATTTGGGTTTATTGTTCCTGATACATATATTAATTTCATTTATTCATAACTTACTTTGTAGTGATACAATATATTTTTTTGTCAGTTCAAATGCAACTTTAAGCTCAAACATTGTGTCTTGACAATCTACATAATCTCATTAATATATAAACAACCGTGCTGCCATTGGCATATTGTGTATAGTATAGTGTATAGGGTATTTCTTGTAAATTGACATTTCATGGTTTTGAAACTATCTGACTCCCGACACCATAAAATTGGTTGTCTCTGTGGTGGTCTAAGTTTTGCATGCCCCAATTAGTCTCAGTTTGCCCATAAAGTTTCTGCATAGAAAATTTGCATATATCAAACTGAGTAAAAATTGGCACAAACTTTGCCCCCTTAGAAAATGTTGACTTCATCAAGAGTATGATGTTGTAGTTATGACATCATAAAGATGTTAGGCTTGTATTCAGCTAAGTTATTCATGATACAAATTTTATTCTCCTGTATGTTAAAGTTATGAATTGGCTTTTTTGTTTTCATTATTATTGACTTTCAGTCTTATTCAGCACTGTTACTTGTATTTTGTTGAAGTCAACACTCACAGAACAATCATTTTATTTTTTCCTTTGATTTGACATGCCCATTGCATAGTTATGATGCCCAAGCAGGCCAGTTGACCCACACTATGCCCTGCCATGAATTTTGAAGGGATACCATATATACTTGTTTATAGGTTGGTCCAGTTCCAAACAACACAGGACATGGCTGGTGGCAGTCAGGCAGAAATGTATTTGGACATATCATATATACTCATAGAAACCACTCAAAGATATTTACCAAAAATGTCAAAAAAAAATAAAACACATGATTTTTAATGATTTTTTGACAAAAGATCAGTTGATTAAAGGATTGTTGCATGGAGGGCTTTAGGTTTGTATACAGTTTGCTGATACAATAATCAAATAATGGCACTATTGTAGAATATTGAAAAATCTATAAACAATGTGTCAACCTATTAAACAGAATTGGACCAAATTGAACAAAAATTTTCCTTCCAATAGAAGGCTTTTATTCTTAAATGCAGTTGATCTACCATCAAGTATTGCAGCCATTACTAAAAATAGAAAAAAACTTGAAGTGACTTCTTAAAAACAATTCTGCAGAATTTGACCAAATTTTTCCAGCATCCATTCCTGAAATGTGCTGTTTAAGGATATACGAATGATGCTGATCCACAGGTAGATACAACTGCTCTTTACTAAAATTAGAAAACCATGAGTTGTCAAAAAGCACACTGCAGAAATTGATGAAGTTTGATAAAGTATTCTAGGTAGTATCCTTTTGCACCAAACTTTGACAGCATCCTAATATGAAAGGCAATTTTATAGTTATACAATTTATGCTGATCCACGATCAAATATTATTACTCTTACTGAACTGAAAAAAACAAACAAACTAGAATTAACTTGTCATAGACCATTTGGCAGATAATATTTGACAGAAATCATCCTAGCTTCAGAACCTTTCAGATTTACACAAAGAATGCAAATCAGCCATCAAATATGGACATATTTCCAAAAGTAGAAAACATAAAAAGCTCTTTCTATTAAAAAAAAGAACAAACTTCTGGACAGAATTTAACCAGGTTGAACATTAACCATCATGGCCTTCCTGTAGTGAACAGGTGATTTTTTTGCAATCAAACATAGATGAAGGAGCCATAAAGTAATTGTTTTTATCAAATTTGCAATCAACAGCATTGGAAGAATTTATGTTCCAATTTTTTTTGGCATTTGTCTATTAGGCAGGTGTCAGACATCTGAATGATATCTGTCCCAGTTTGGCTTCTGGTTGAAAAGTAGCACCATTTTTGTAACTGTTATGTTTTGTTGTTTTATTCTCCAGTCATGAAGTAAAAATCTAAATCAATCAATATTGCCCAATCTTTCTTGCTGGCACAAGAGATTTCACTCTTGTTTGTCACAGTATACCATTTATGGTTATTTTTGTACAGTAAGTAGTTTTTGTACAGTAACTCCTTTTTCTCAGGAAGTACTTTTTTTCTTGAATTTAATAATGGACAATTGTTGTTTTGATATGTGAATCTATGGGTAGTTCAGTGTATTGCTGTATAGTATATTTTCTGTGTATTGTTTATCTATGATTATAGAAACCAAATCCAGTGAGATAAATATATCTCCATAAACATAATTGTTTTCCGTTTCCGATAGTGAAATAATTATTTTAGAATTACTGATACATAAACAATGGTTACACTCATTTGAGGTCCTTAAGAGTGGTCTCACTTTTCTGAGGTCCTTGATTGGAAGATGTCCCACTCTCTTGAGGAACTTGATTAGGAATGATCCCACTCATTTTTGAGGTCCATGATTAGGAGTGTAATTTACCTCCAAGTTATTTATGGACATCCCCTAAGGCACTGTATTCAACTGAAAACTTTGGCATTAAATTACTGGATGCCATTAATTTGTATCTTGATATGAAAGAATTCATGTCATACCATCAGAAATGGATAGCTATTTCATCACAGTAACATGTGCAGGTTAGATAAATGTACTGGGACGCCCTTATTATCCTTTTATTTTTAATACTTTGTGACATGGCATCGTAATATTAATTATGACCTGTGACAATATATTCACATTGTGACTGGGCATCATAATACTTCTTGTGACATGAAAACTTCAGAATAGCATTAAAAGCAATCCTTACACCCAGATTCATATAACATGTTCAGAAATGTAGCATATATACAGAGTTAATCCAACTGTAAACAGCACAGACCTGCCCTGTTGCATCATGGTCCTATTGTTACTTCTGTACATTGTATCATACATATCTGGAAAAGGTTAAAAAGATCAAACACATTTTGGGATTGTTATATTTTGTTATATATTGAATTGTATTCATTCAACTATTTTATTATTTAATAGTACTATTATTTTTGTTCTGTTTTATATTGATATGACAGAAAGGAAGAAATCAGTTCATTCAGACCAAATTTTATTTACATTGAACTTAATAGGATTTCATTGTTTTTATTTCTCTTCATGATGGTGGCATTGTGTTATTCTTGTCTGGCCATGTTTGTCTGTCAGACCTTTGGCAAGTTTTTTGGTTAAATTGTGTTTGGGCATGTGTGCTCTTTTTCACTTTTAAAAAATAAATATTTTATGTTTGTATCTGATTGCATAAATCAGATACACAAATATAGAATGTATTTTTATTTATTAACAAATTTTACAGGGGCCCTGAGTGGTCTAAAGCACACTCCATTACAGATCACTGCCATCTCACCTGTCTGCATGGGTTCGAGTCTCAGATTTAGCCAATGTAGGTATATGACAAAGCTTGCCAGTAGCATCTGGTGGGTCAGTGGTACTATCCATGGTTTTCCTCCACCAATAATACTGGCCACCACGTTTAGCTTATTGTTCACTGAAAAATGTTGTAAAATACTACAACAACAACAACAACAAATTCCATATAATTGTCAATCATTGTGTGTCCCAATTGTCATGGAAGTATTTTTTGTAGACTTTGCCTTTATACCAGTAGTTTTAAAAAGATGTATTTTAAAATTTTTGTTGGATCCTAAAATGAGGAAATGCATTTGTTTATATTTTCTCTTGTGATTTACAATCTTGCCTTGTATTCAACAAAAATGTTTGTGTTTTTTTAAAATTTCCATTATAATAAAATAATTGCTGTTATCTGATGTCACAGAAATAAATTTAGAACTAGATTTTGTTTAACTTTGCATTTTTATTTCTTGAACTTGTTAAATGGTTCAACTTTGAAGCTTCACAGTATTATTTAGAGCCCAGCAACATTCATAATAATAATGATGTTAGAAAAAGGTGAACTTAAGAGCCAGAAATTAAGAATGTAATTAGGGAAACATGGAAAAGGTACTTGCATAATTAAGGAATGGGTTGTATCTAGAAATGGACTCGAAATGAATTGTGGCCTGTGTGTTTACTTGCCAAAATTCTGGAAAGCCGAAAGATGTAGGATGACTGAGATGGAGCCAATTGTAATTATTGTTTTAAAACTGCAAATTAATATAATGTTTAAATCCTATATAGAATTATTTTACATAATGTTTAATCAACAATACACAAAAAGAAAATAGTCTTGAATGTAAAAATGTGCGATCTGTCACTTAAGCATTCTGTCAGATGTTAAGAATAATCTTGATCTTTTGATTTATGGTGTGGTAAAAGTTGAAATAAAAACATGAATTCAAACAATGTTCAGTATTCAGATCTCAATATTTGAAGTACAGGTTCATCGGTCAGAGCAGCATCAATGGCAACTCTGTTATCAATAGACATTTCCATGCTATTAAAAGCTTTAAATAAGGTCTGCAACTATAAAAAATTGATGATGCTATTTACGACTTTTTTTCTGTCCTAAAAACATACCATCAAAAGGTTTTAAAAATATCACCAACTTTGCTACTTTGTTTCCTCTTATTTGATCTGACACACATGTGTACACCAAACACATTTTAATAAATGTGGATTCTGAGTATGAAAATTATTTCTAATAGTTTTATTATTTGTGTTAAATTAAGTTGCTTTCACCTATATCAATTTATAATGCAAACATAATAAGAAAGATGAGACAGATTTTGAGCATATAGAAGATTTAACACGAATGTTTATTTAAAACAAATGAAACAAATTGTATAATTTATATCTTTTGTAAGCTTTGTTGAGCAAAAAATGAAATTATTCGACATGTTTTATAAATTTCATTTGAAATGAGCAAGAAAGTCATATATCACCGGACAAAAACAGCAGATGAATATTGAAATGACCTTTAAATACATTCAGATGCCTCCGTCTCTTAGGATGTTATTTGTGACATGCATTGTGGCAAATATGTCAACAATTGCAAATTGGCAAAATAGTACAGTGAAAAGATTTTCAAAACAATATTTTTATTGAGAGAGATTTGCAGGAAATGAAATGAAACTTAACAAAAGCTGTGAACAGTCGTGCAGAAAGACTGCACTGGAAGGTGGTAATGGCTGAAAGAACATCAGACGATTTATGTCAGAATTTTCTCAGTCTTTCACGCTAATGATACAGAAAAACTGGATGAACTATCTGGTGAAATTAGAGATTATGTTGAAACACTGATAAGAAGAAAACTGAAGAGATCTGGAAGGATGAGAACCGTAGTACAGGTCCAGTTTGATATATCTAGAATGCTCAGTTTGATGCACTTAAGCACTGCCTTGAACCATTCAGAAATATATTCCTTTCATTGTAATAGCTCTCATTACTTTTGAAACATTAGTCATCTTTGCAATGAATAGATAATAAATGACAATGATATATTCCCTCATACTATTTTTGGCATGGTTTGAACCAAATGACCCCGTATCAGAAAGTTTCAATATTATGCCACCAGAATTTTTTTATGGCTTTCCAGTTTCTACCTGTAACACCATTGTACATAAAACTAACACATAAAAGAAACCTCAACTTTATAGGAAAAACCACATGAAGAAATTTAACTCAAAGCATGCCTCAAATTTTCAAATTTTCTTGTATTCATCAAAATTTACATTTTTAAATAGATTTTGTTGCTAAAGCTAAAAAAGAATAAACTTGAACAAAAACAGGATGGTGTTATAATATAGTTGTTTATTTATAATAAAAATATTAGATTTAGTGTATGACCTTTTTCCAATTCCAATTTAGGAAAACAGTAAACTGGTAACTTAGCAAAAGAAATGGTATAATAAAACAAGAATAGCAAATATTTTAGCTCTTTCATAATTTTCTCCTATCCTTCATTTTTTATATAAAGAACTGCACACCATGAGACATTAAAACCAAAGCATATATCAAGCAACCAAAGTGGGTAATAAGAAAACTTTAATTAATGTAACTATATGGAAACTTTAATTAATGTAACTATATGGAAACTTTAATTAATGTAACTATATGGAAACTTTAATGTAACTATATGGAAACTTTAATTAGTGTAACTATATGGACACTTTAATTAGTGTAACTATATGGACACTTTAATTAGTGTAACTATATGGACACTTTAATTAATGTAACTATATGGAAACTTTAATGTAACTATATGGAAACTTTAATTAGTGTAACTATATGGAAACTTTAATTAATGTAACTATATGGAAACTTTAATTAATGTAACTATATGGAAACTGGTCGGTAGTTCTAAAATATTTATGGTCGAGTACTGGTTTCTTCAGTAGAGGCTTTACAGTGACAGTTTTGAAAAATGATGGGAATTCCCCCAGATGAGAGAGAGAGAGGTATTAATAACATCAGTTAGTGAACGAAATATTGGATTTAAGCACTCAAGTGGCAGTGATATTCGACTTGGATCAAGTTCACATGACTTTGGTTTGCTCTTCATCATGATTGTCCTTACTAAATCCATAAAGGGACTGGTTTAAATGTTGCTAATGGTTGTCGCTGAAATTCTGTATTGTTTTCTTTTTGGTGATTTGGTGATGACGATTCAATTGAAACTATGATGTCAAGATCATCTCTAATGGTTTGTACCATGTCATGGATGAAATTTGCAAACAGGTACATTTGTTCCTTGACATTAGTTTGTTAGCAATCTTGAAGAGCTCTTTGCAGCTGGAATTTTCCATGATCTTAGTACTGTAATGGAATATTTTGGCTGCATGGACTATGTTTGTGATGTTCTTCTTAGCGGCTTCGTAGATTTGTTTATGAATAGTGAGTCTGGTGGAAAGCTAAAGCTTCTCCACTTAACAGCGGTCCCTTTTAGCAGTGTGAAGCTGGTCCCTAACACTGCTATACCACAGTGAACACTTTTGAATTGATACTTGGTGGCTGGGGCATATTTTTCAAGCAATGAATGCAGACAATTGTCAAGTTGTTCTGCTATAGGAGGTAAACAAGTTGTTAGGTTTGCTTGGATGTCATGCGTTAGTTTGGTTCTATTATCACCCTGTATATTGGTATGCATCAATGATCAAACCTCACCATCCCAACATTGCCTTAAACTTTATGATACCTGATACCTAGTCTATCTGGCTGGTTATTTAACCTGTAAATGGCTAAATATGCTTCTAGAAACCTCACACTTTTAGGATGAACTTATCACTTTAATACATGGCCAGTGCTTCACATTTCTGAGTTTCATTTTATGGCATAACTTAATTATTCAACAAAGTTGAAATAAAGAAACTGTTTAGCTGGTAGAGCAAAAGAAATTTTAAACTCGTTGGTAAAATTACTTCAATAAAATCCTTGATTAAAAGTGAATCCAGATTAATCAGTTTGTGGCCTGAGCTGCGAATGTAGATCCATATATCTGCATGATCTGAAGGAAATGCAAAATCAAATACAATGGATAAACAATAAAAATGAATACATTTTATTCACCGAGTAGAGAATGTGAATCTATGCAGTATAAGTCACCCACTAATTTTGATAGCTCTTCTTTATTTCACAATGGGGGAATTCCTTTTTCCATGTTTCCATCATGGGGAAGTCTATCCCTGAGCAGAAAGATACATCAAACATAATCAGCTTTTTACAATTCTCCAGAACCCTGTGAAAAAAAGACAAAAACAAATATAAATAGTATTCAAAGAAATACAACATCTGTCATGCCAAATCCTGACCCTGTTTTCTTGAGAAATGTTTGGCAAGAACAAGATATCAAGCAACAAATCCCCACATTACAGGGATGCAATCACTCATTTAAATCAAGCAGGATAACCCAACCCCATCAGTTATACAAACTTTCTAAAAAAAAATACATGATTCAAATGAAAATACACAAAATCATTTATTCTGATTTGAAGCTTGAGCTTGAGTTTATTTGCTCAAATTGTTTTTTTTTTTTTAAGAATATGAGGAATTAGTCTTGAAAATTATATTTTGTGATCATCATGTGACCATAACTTTGAATTGATGTGTCAAAGCCTTTCTAAAAATATTTAAGTAGTTGCATTTGTAAGAATACAAATGAACTTACAAATATCAATTTATATTTCTGGCTTCATCATCATTCAATCAAGTTATAAACACAATATTCTTTCAAAGAAATCTCTTTTTTTCTCTCACTGATTGGATCAAGATGTATTCCATACATGAAACATGTTCTATTACTATGTTATAGGTGAAAAGCTCAGTTAGCAGAACATCTGACTCTACATTCAGAGGTTGGCAGTTTGATACCTGACCAAACCATCCCTGGTTGGTTGCCTCAGAAACCTTATCAACTTCTACTGGTCATCATGGGTAAATTTTAACTGCAAAATATTAGCCAACTATCACTGACCCATGTTCATTAAAAAATTATTACTTTTCTCTCTACTCAGATAATTGATCTACTAATGAAAATAATAAGTTTTCCTGAATATCAATATCATTACTGTCATGATTGCATGGACACTGATGTTATGTCTGGGTAGAAAATTTGTCTCTAATTTTAGGCATGAATGCTAAGCATTCAGCATATAAAATTAGGTTACCAAGGGGGAAATAGGCTATTAAATAAAACACGAAACTCACATATAAGAGATGTTGACTCCTGTATCAAAAATGAATGTAAAACAAGTTCAGTTTACTGGAAATATGAAGAAACAAAATACATCAGCTAAACCAATTTGTTTTACACTTACTCCATCATGATACCTGAGGAGAACAACTACAACCTCCTAAATTCACCACTTTTAGGCTAAAATGGTTTAGCTAAAAAGCAAACAGTTATCTGCCCACTTAGGTGGTAGCTAGTGATCTTCCCTTGCTACAGGGATCAGTACCAAATCTCATAAAAAATGTCAATAACAACTGGAGTAGAAGGCATGCTTTCTATATGGATTTAACTGCAGGGAGACTGTATGTTATTTATGATCAAGTAAGTATAATTGAAGAAATATAGATAAAATTGCTTTCTTCATCAACTACATTACCTGAGCATAATGTATTAGAAGAATAGTTGAGAGATGTAGGGAGTTGGATTCCATTATCATGGGATAGCTATCTCAAGTCTTCTAAACTATGTGAGACAGCTTAATCCAAATTGGATAACTGACTACATATGTTGGAAAGTGGCTTCAAATGGGAAAAATGTTCTCTTCCGCAAATCTGGCAAAAGTCGTGAAGCAGTTTTCTAATGAAGTTCCTGAAAGAACCAGGAAGATAACCTATTGCACCATGACAACACAGGAAGATAACCTATTGCACCATGACTACACAGGAAGATAACCTATTGCACCATGACTACACAGGATGATAACCTATTGCACCATGACTACACAGGAAGATAACCTATTGCACCATGACTACACAGGAAGATAACCTATTGCACCATGACTACACAGGAAGATAACCTATTGCACCATGACTCCATGACTACACAGGAAGATAACCTATTGCATCATGACTACACAGGATGATAACCTATCGCACCATGACTACACAGGAAGATAACCTATTGCACCATGACTCCATGACTACACAGGAAGATAACCTATTGCACCATGACTACACAGGAAGATAACCTATTGCACCATGACTACACAGGAAGATAACCTATTGCACCATGACTCCATGACTACACAGGAAGATAACCTATTGCACCATGTCTATACAGGAAGACAACCTATTGCACCATGTCTATACAGGAAGACAACCTATTGCACCATGACTACACAGGTCCCACCAGGTTGAGTTGAGTATTTTGAAATGAAAGACTGCTGAGAAAAAAGTTGGAGAAAGCAGACTGATTTAAATGCCACTGCATGGATAATATCAGTTAGGGAAAAATTTCACAAATGCAGGTGGCTTCTTGAGCAAATTATGTAGTAATTTCATTTTATCTGGGATTATTTCCAGATATGTGGCATGAATAACCCATTTTAACCAGGATAAAAGTGTCTGTGCTGACATGTTATCCTCTTTTTTTATGTATATCTATATTATTTTTTATTAATTTCCATGATCATTATGGATTGTAAAGGTCATTTACTAATTAATATATTAAATAAGAATATTCTTTATAGTTGTAGGTTTGCACTTTAAGATAAGGTCACTCTTGTAAACACATTCATAGTTTGAAACACAAGTCAGATGTATATTTAATCAGAGTAAACATGTTGATGTATTCAGTTCAGGTCATGGATTTTTCTGAAAAACCAAGCTGACCTAATTCCTGATTGGTCAGCGCCTGAAAATTCAGTCAAGTACTCAAATTTGTTGATGAGTGATTCAAAATGATTCATTTGAGCCTCTTTCTGCTTTCTTTATTGCATCTGGGTTTGTTTTTTACATAAGATATGATTTACTGGAAATTAGTTATTCATTTGAGTGGATTTATTTATTTCAACTATTCATGGGAACCTGTTCTTGGCAATATAAAATGGAGCTGTTATGAATGATACTCACCCTTCTTACTGAAACTAAATGTAGTTCAGGTCCATCGATGAAGCATGTCTTTTGCTAATTCTGTTGCCAATACAGCGAGGAAGCATGTCTTAAATGAGAGTTGAATTATTGAGGCCCATGAGAGTGGTTCAAATGGTATTTTGTTCATCCAGATTAGTACTCATGATATAATGCATGTTGGGCAAAGAGCAAACATATATGGATGTCTGTAATCAAAGCTGGACAGAAAATCGATAGATCTTTGTTTTGCCAGATCTCTCTTCCATGGTGATTAAGAGTGAGTGTGATCATGGAATATAATTCTTTGACTGTGACTGGTGCTAAATGTTTCTCATCAAAGAGCCAGAGTAGGAAGTTGTTTGAAGTATTGATGACCAGTGGTACATGTTCTTGGGTACATCACTGCATTAAGATTTTCCATTTCTTTGTACATATTTAAAGTGGAGGGCCATCTTGCTTCAGTGAATTCTCGATCACTGGTTGTTACTGAAAACTTGTTTAATATGATTTAGACATTCATGTTCAGCAACTTTGGGCTAGGATAAAACACCTGCCAGCATGGTTGCTGATGAGGTAATATCTAAATTTTCTTGGAGATTTCTGTTGCAAGATTGATGAGTTCATCAATCCACAATTTTTTCCATTTAAGTCAACCAATCAGAATGAGACAACACTCCAATTCTTGTTTGCTGCATCATCTTCAGAATCAGAGTTATTGGAGGGTAATCTTACGCAACCATGTTGTACTAACCTACAGACCTTTAGATTCAGATCTGGTTTTAAAAAGGTTCGGAGTCTGACCATCTGCTTTGTTGTGAATAGGTCCACCATTTGGTTAATCCGACTGGCCATGTAACTGAGTGAAAACCAAGGGAAGAGGAGACCATTCAATATGTATTAGTTGATTTTTCCAAGGAATGAATCCACTAGTATATTTAGTGGACCTGGAATATTATGAACATGGAGATGAAAGATTTTCACAGAAAACAAGACTTCAGAAAATCCCAAACAAGAACTCAAAGATCTGGCAAAGTGGTTCCACCTTACTATTTGAGATAAGTTTACTCACAACACTGGAGTTGACAGACAACTCCATTCCCATGCTGATCCTCCTGCCATTAATAAAAATCTTCTGAAATGGCTTTCATCTATAGAGTCTTGTTTGTTTGTTTGTTTGATTAGGATTTTTAACGCAGCTTTAACAATTTTTCAGTCATATCGCTACGATGTCTGCAGTGAGGCAGTTTACAGTGATGTCGAGCACTGAGACATCATGCCGCAGACATATAGCATGATGTCTCACCCAGTCACATTATCCTGACACCAGGCCGACCAGTCCTAACACTAACCTCTTAATGCTGAGCGTCAAGCGAGGCAGCTGTTAGTACCATTTTTGTAAGTCTTTGGTATGACTCGGCCGGGGATCGAACCGACGACCTCCCGCTTCCGGGGCGGACGCTCTAACCACTAGGCCACCGGAGCGGTATAGAGTCTTGATATGAATATGATGATCCTGTGGGGACCATACTCCAGTGGATTTCTGGAATGATGGAAGGAGGTATGCCACCAACTCTTAATGCTCACAATCATACAGATTTTGATTTCAAGGGGTTGTGCTGCAGAGGTATACCTGACATGAGCCAAGCAAGGTTGTCCCATCTTCTGAGATGGAACTTTATATTTGTGCAAGGTTAAAATAAGAAGCTGGTCCAATAGGCAAAGTCTTGGCCTCCAGGTGCACAACATAATTATATGACTGGCCAATTAACATTGGTGCTGAACACCATACCTAGATGAACAAAATGTTGTGATGGTATGCGGTCAGAATTGTGCTTGTTGACAAGGAAACCATGGCTGAAAAAGACAATAACAAGGGATATCATGTCGTGCTCCAAGATATAACTCAACTATTGTTTTTGTAGTCCAGGTAGTTAACGGAGATGGTCTGGATATTTCCTGATCCATACAAAAAGTGTTGTATTTATAGCTTAGCTTAGGGAACTCTGGACAAAGAAGGAGGTGTGTTGAAAGTAATACCGAGTCCATGCAAAACGACATGTCAGGTCACTAGGTCATCATTGCATATCTTGTCCCATTTGGCAGCAAATAATTGTAATTGTAGCCTTCTTTCTACAGGAATCTGTGATAAAGGTTGTATGAAGATGATGTAATTTTTCCAATATTAAGGCTTTCATGGAGAGAAACTGGTGAAAATGCCCAGTCTCTGCCTCCAGGCCAACCAGTCTTAACACTAACCTCCTAATACTGACCACCAAGCGAGGCCGCTGTTAGCACCATCTTTATAAGTCTTTGGTATGACGACTTGGCCAGGGTTCAAGCCCATGGTCTCCCACATCTGAGGCAGATGCTCTTAACCACTATGCCACTGGAGAGGTCTCATCAAGGTTGCAATCGTAGCTTGGACTTAAGATGTCTAAAGAAAGGCAGAGAGCACTGCATCTCATTTCGCCAGTTGTAAGTTCGTTGCTACTGATACTATGGCAGTGGGCAGCTCTATTTAAGAAGCAGGAGTTTCTGGAAAGAGACTTTCAAGCAGTCTTGTAGGATACTGACTGGGAGAAGATTTGCTAAATTCTGCCTTTGAAAGATTGGCATAAATACTTCATCCAATAAAGAGCACATAGGTGTGACCTTGTACACCAACTGCTGTGTGTCATTAAAAGACTTCAAATCCATATATACTGAGGATGGCTTTGTCATCCCCATAGGTGTGACATCATGGATGCCTGCTGGGTTTCCTATTTGAAAACTGGTGTGTGGAATTTACAGAACTGCCAACAAAAGTTCAAGAGAAGTTTACATTGTGAGATTAAGAGTTATCTGATGCTTGGGTCATATATTTGATGATATCAGCAGCCCTAAATGTCAGTCATTCAAACAGCCAGTGGAAATAACTTGAACGTAGAGACTTCCTTTTAGTTAAAAATCAACTAACCCTGTAACTTTAGTAAACTTACCTGTAATATGTAACTGACAGTAGCAGAAATTATGGAGCAATATCACTCATGTTTTCAATATCACCCACAACAATGTGAAAGGACACACTAGCAAACCATGCTGGATTTGAAGGGTGGTAGTAGTTCTTCTAAGGTATTATGATCCATTAATGTATTTGAAGAATAAATCCATTAAGTGTAATATTTGAATTCTGTACTGATGCCGAAGATAGATTATTTACAGTAATGAGGATGAAAAACAAACCTTTGAGCAGCAAATGCTGAAACCTCTCTGGTACCCAAAATATCAAGTTGTTCCATCTCTTTACAGTGCTTCGCAATGGCTAGTAAATCTTCATCACAAACAGTCCTGAAAATATAGTATGGCAAAGTAAATTTGCCATTAAACTACTATCAAATGAATGAATGAATGAATGAATGAATGAATGAATGAATGAATATTAAGGAGGGCAATTCAAAGTGATTAGGAATGAAATGTAGCTAACAGGCTTCACATTTTATTACTATATTTTCTTGTTTTCAATTTGAACTGCTGTGCATTTAGTAAAATTATCTTGTTTTCTGAAACAGAGTACAGAATTATCAATCTTTTAATGAAGTTAGTAAAATTATCTTGTTTTCTGAAACAGAGTACAGAATTATCAATCTTTTAATGAAGTTAGTTATACAGCATATTTGCAAAACAATATTCTATACATAATGACCCCTACATTCTTATGACATATTTCCTTCACTTTTTCTGTCAGTAACTTTAGCAGGACATAATGTTTAGTAAATATAAATAGTTTCTGGTCTTAAAAAAATGGTTTCTGTCATCATATGTTTGCTTGGAATCAGGTCACTGCCATTATGTTCTCCATATGGATACACCCATTTATGTGAAACACTATATATGGATGACAGTCATTTATGCACATCACCACTCCTTTGATTAGTTTTTAACCTTTGCTGGTCTTCCTTCAGTCCCAAACAAACACATTTTTCATACAAGTTTCCTTATAATTTAACTCTTTTTTTTAAAATAAAATGTAAATGTCTTGTCATTCAAATAATGATATTGTTTAGATTTTCTTTTCTGTTTTGTGCTTGTCTTGTTGTTGTAAGTTGCTTCTTCACCTGATGATGAGCTTCATTAGCTAGAAATGTTGGCAAACTATTGTGCAACTACATAATCAAATTGTGTCAATTAACATAAAGCTCTCCCTTATTATAACTACTACATCATTACCAATGTTTGTATCAATTAACACAATGCTGTCCCTTATTTTAATTATTACATGATTACCAATGTCTGTATCAATTAACACAAAGCTGTCCCTTATTTTAACTATTACATGATGTCCAATGTCTGTATCAATTAACACAAAGCTGTCCCTTATTTTAACTATTACATGATTACCAATGTCTGTATCAATTAACACAATGCTGTCCCTTATTTTAATTATTACATGATTACCAATGTTTGTATCAATTAACACAATGCTGTCCCTTTTTAACTATTACATGATTACCAATGTCTGTATCAATGAACACGATGCTGTCCCTTATTTTAATTATTACATGATTACCAATGTTTGTATCAATTAACACAAAGCTGTCCCTTATTTTAACTATTACATGATTACCAATGTCTGTATCAATTAACACAAAGCTGTCCCTTATTTTAATTATTACATGATTACCAATGTCTGTATCAATTAACACAAAGCTGTCCCTTTTTTAACTATTACATGATTACCAATGTCTGTATCAATTAACACAAAGCTGTCCCTTATTTTAATTATTACATCATTACCAATGTCTGTATCAATTAACACAAAGCTGTCCCTTTTTTAACTATTACATGATTACCAATGTCTGTATCAATTAACACAATGCTGTCCCTTATTTTAATTATTACATCATTACCAATGTCTATCAATTAACACAAAGCTGTCCCTTATTTTAACTATTACATGATTACCAATGTCTGTATCAATTAACACAATGCAGTCCCTTTTTGTAACTATTACATGATTACCAATGCCTGTATCAATTAACACAAAGCTGTCCCTTTTTTTAACTATTACATGATTACCAATGTCTGTATCAATTAACACAATGCTGTCCCTTATTTTAATTATTACACGATTACCAATGTCTGTATCAATTAACACAAAGCTGTCCCTTTTTCTAACTATTACATCATTACCAATTTTTGTATCAATTAACACAAAGCTCTCCCTTATTTTAAGTACTATCATTACCAAGTTTTGTGTCAATATAAAAATCAGACAGCTATACTGGTGTCAATCACATCTCTCTCTTATTGTAACTATTGCATTTTTACCAATTTTGTACCAATACACACATCTCTCCCTAATTGTATCCATGTATTTGTCTATATCTATGTATTTATCTATATCTATGTATTTATCTATATATGTATGTATTTATCTATATATGTATGTATTTTATCTATATATATGTATTTATCTATAAATGTATCCAGAACTCTCCCTCATTATAATTACTGCACTGTTACCAATTTCTGTGACAATATACAGTTCTCTCTCTCTTTATAACTACTGCATCATTCCCAACTTTTCTGTCAATATAAATAAAAACTCTTCCTCATTACAATTACTGCATAGATACCAATTTTTTTGTTAATGAACACACAGCTCTCTCATATTGTATCTATCTATCTATCTATCCAGAGTTCTCCCTCATTATAACTACTGTATCAATACCAATATTTGTGTGTATAAATACAAACTCTTACTCATTACAACTACTGCATCAATAAAAATTTTGTGTCAATATATATACTCTCCCTCACTGTAACTATTACATCATTGCCAGTTTATTTCAATATAGACACAACTCTTACCTATTATAATCAATACATCTATACCAATTTTTGTCTCAATATACATTGTTTATACATCTAGTACACCTATATATAATGAAATGTTGATAAAAGTATATACCTCAACTCTTGACTTCAAAAATCACATATTACATCCTTGTAATAACAAATATTCAATAAAACTTCATGTAATCCAATGAAAACATCTGAGAAATGTGAAAGCATTTAAATTCAAGAAGGAAAAACATCAATCACAGTGTGCATCTTGTTTTATGCCAAAATATACAATAAAATGTACAAATCATAAAGGCACTGTATTATATAATGTCAGATACTATTCTGTATTAAACTAATAAATTAATGTAAAAACAATTACTGTGTCTAAATCAAATATGAATAGTTAATGAATTAAGGTTTCATGACATTTTGTATTCTACTGATCACAAGTACCATTCATTGTTTGTACTGAGCAAATGGAACATCATTATTGCTAATTACATTTTATACATGCAAATTGAATGCTAAATAAATAATTAGTCCTGGTTTTTTTTTAAGCCATCTGAAGTGATCCAGTGCCATATCTGGAGATAAAATGCCTTGTGCAACTTTCATAGATGTGGATGTTTTCAGGTTGCCCTAGACATTACCTGATAGTTCAAATCCACTGTCATACAGTCCATTTCACATCACAATTACCTTGGCCCTAATATTATTCTAGTTGGACCAATTAGCTTCCAAGCCTATACTTATACTGAATGGAACTTTTAAGGTCTAATCTCATCTATTTTTGAGGTCTAATCTCATCTATTCATAAAACGGAGCTATTATTGCAGACAGACCCATCTGCAACACATAAGTGAATATAATGATTGCTGTTACATATTTATTGAAATTTCTGTTGGCTTTTGGGTTACAGCTGGCTGAAGGGGTATTCTGACAATCCGCAGAGCATATATCTGGATCAAATCTGATGTTCGACAACTTGTACAATAACACAACCCTATCTCATGTAACCATTTAGAACTACTTGTTACAAAAGTGGGATAATTGGCTGTTGCGCAAGAATATTAAGAAATCAATTATATGCAACAATGCATAAGTAAAATGGTTGTTATTTTAATGTGACTTGCGCATCTATGAACTCATCACATAACTGTCATGGATTAATCGACAACATAAACAGCAAATTGGGTTACAATGTAAAATTAATCTACCATTTTGTAATTTAATGCATCATTGAAGAGTGGTAGCATTTACATGCTGAAATATTCATCACATGACAGTCACATGTTAAATCAACAAAAGTTTGAATTTCCTGAGAAACTGTACTTACCTGTTTGCAGTTAGAAATAATTTCTTTAGCTTCGTACAATTTTGTGTTAGCTCAACAAAGCACAATGTTCTGGACTTTAGTTCTGGGCTGAAAATAAATATAACCTGTTGGTCAATGACATAAATTCCATTAAAGTTCTTTAAAAAATGACAGCTATCAAACACAGCACTCCATTATTATAATACTTTAAATTGGAGCCACAGAATACATACTGAATTATAGTGAGATCAATGCATAATGATGGACATAATACATATAATTTTACAACCATTTAATGAGACCAATATTTTCAAGCAAATTATGTTTCTTTGATAATAGTTACCCATCAAAATACCTTAAGATAACTACTACCTCACAAATCCAGCCCTCCCAGGTTAAAACCTTTTAGCTAAAAAGTTGATTATCTGCCCACATAGGTGAAGTCGGAAAGAGTAAGCTCCACTTGATACCAGGGTGCAAATCCCGTGAATTCATCAGTTATTAGTGGAGCAGAAAGCACACCCTCAATATGGATGTAACTGTGGGGAGCCTGGGTATGTGTATTACAATTGGGCAAGTATTATCAAGGAAACATATTCTACAAGAAAAAATTGCTTCATCTTCAAAATAGATTACCTGATCATAATACCTTATGAAAATAGGTAAGATGTGGAGGAAGATACATCAATTACCCCAGAGGACCATTTATGGCCCCAATAGGTATGTGAGACAGCTACCAGCAGATGAATTGTTCCATGAAGACATGTAATCTACTATTGTATGAATTAAATTCTCATTCTGGGGTAAGCATTCTTTTTACTTGAACAATGATTCCATCCTATTCTTTTCAAATTCAGGGTGGGAGAAGGTAACCTGTGCTCCACCTATTGAAGATCTCCATAGATGTTAGATGCAACATTGATCCCATGGACAAAATGTTAAAAATCAACTCATGGTATCCAAATGGAGAACAGAGAAGATATTTGTGAGAAATATTGTCCACAGACACTTGTAACATGTAATTGATGATGTAAGCAGTCCTAATATCTTAGTAGCTTGTCAGATTGTGGAAGCGATTGAAAGTAGATTCTTCCATAGACAATGATCACGTGATGTTGGAATTGTAGACATCGCATATGATGTACAGAAAAAAAGGACAAGAGAACTGTGATAGAAGTGGGCAGAAAAACTTCTTCAGTCCAAGCTAGCAAGGTAGATTTTCACTCTTCATAGTAAAATCTAATAACAACAAGGGAAACTTGAGACCAGTTTTTATCGGTTTTGGATTAAGGTACTGAAATCAATGTCTCATACGATACCTGTGAAGTAGTTAGAGAAAAATTTCAGTGATGTAGGCTCTCTACACTTGCAGCACATTATGAAAAAAAATCCCATTACTTTATAATGTGTCACTAAGTAGAGGCTCCCTTTTAGTGGCAGAGGTTTGAGTTTGAGTAAAAAGGCATCTATGAGGAACCGAGGCACCAAGATGGACATAATACATTAGATGTGACCAGAGGTACTATGTTGCTTAGATTGATCCATGAGAGTGCTGACATAACTGGACATCATCCACAGTAAATGCCTTGCAGCATTATGCAGATAAACTTAACCATGAGAGTGCCTGTACTGACTGCTTCATCCACAGTACTTGTTTAGTACCACTATGCGGGTTTGTGTAACTGGTCTCATGAAGTAGATTAATGGGTATTAGGGGCCCTAAACTGGGCACCATATGCAGGGACTACCTAGCAGTCATGTCAGTCATGGAACTAGACAAGTTCATTTGTCCGGTGGCTTGTGCTATATGATTGATTGTGGTCATGGTCCATTGTAATCAGTTATATGGCCAAGTCTGGTCATTTAGGAACATGGTCATCTTGGCTGGCATAATGTCCAGTTTTTGAGGATGAGATGGGGGATATTGATCCACTTAGCCAGTCTGTAATTCTGATATATTAGACTGTAACTGAGGCTGTTGCTCTCCAACTCACTCCCCAGTAACTGATATGGTTTCAAATCATTGTGTACAAGCTGATGTTTTCATCCCAAGCTATGCATTTGCACCTACCTGAGTGCAAAGAATTGCTGCCCATTGACTTCTGTCCATAATATGCAGGTTCACGTTACCCGTAGGAAATGCCCAAGGATGTTCTATACAGGTAAAGTCAGTAAAACATGTATACAACTATGAATAGAAAGTAAGACTAGATAAAATAAAAACTTAACTTTATGTATCCTGACTTGACAGAAATTATATACTAAATGAGTTTTCTATATCACAACCCAGATATGCAATTATTAATATAGCTATAGCAATGTAAGGGGACACCATTGTGACTTGTGCACCTGTGTACCAAAGACGTCTAAGTGAGTAAAGACAGCAAAGTGGAAACACTGACAGTTAGGAAACTTTTATCATCAGCAATAGGAATAACAGTCAAGTTGGAAATTCAAAGATGGACTCAACTTCACTTCGAAGAGGAAACTTCTCCAAATTGTTCTGAGGTAGAAAACTTTCGAAATTTCTAGTATGGATTTTATGATGCCTCTGTCCTTAGAGAGTGTGCAACTTGTAGTAACTGATGATTTCACAGGAATTGGCATCAATTCTGATATCAAGGGAAGATCACTCTCATTGTCATCAAGGTGGACAGGTAACTTGTAGCTTTTTATATAAAAAGTTTTAACCTGGGTTGGCTGAATTTGTGAGGTAGTAGTAGTTCTCTTGAAGTATTATGATGAAGAAATAGGACCACTCTTGCCTTAACAAAATCTGAATGATAATGAAGAGTCTTATAGTGAGAGAGTGCATATCTTAATTGTTATATCCAAATGTGTGCTAAAATGTCAGAGGTGTTTCAGTTTTCAAGATGGATGAGATAAAATTCTGACATGTGATTTAAATATTTAGTTTAACCAACTTTCAGCTTTAAGAAAGCAAATTTTTTAGTAAATTATGTTTTTCCGAGAATACTTACCCGATCACATTACTTTAGGGATATTAGCCTGCTACCTCGCGAATCCAGCCCTACCAAAAGACGAAAATTCGTTTTTCCTGTCTATGTCATATAGACAAAGGGCAATAACTCTTGCCCCTTACCTCCCCTTGCTACCCGCTAGGTGTCGCTTCTTTAATTTTTAAGCTGAGCGGTATATAAAACACGAGGATGCTCGCATGGCGGGGTGGTTGGGAGGGTTTCTTAGTAATTTCTTAGAAATTTGCTTTCTCCTTTGAATACGTTCCCCGATCACATTACTTTAGGAGAATAAGTAATAGGAGGAGGGAATGCGGAGCATCCGACCTCCACCCCGGGTATCCTCTAGGGAATGATGGCTGGACTCCCCATGTGAATGATAACCCGGTCTCCTAATTTTCAATCAGCAACACAGCCCAGGGTCACGTGATATGTGACCCTTTTATACGGTTAAGAAGATAGTTATTGAAATCTTCTTACCTACGAAAATTTATCTGGCGAATCCAGCGAAGCTAATAGGCTGTGCTGATTGTTGCACATGGGTCTGGTGGGTGTCTGGGCTGCCAACACCGGACCTACTAGAATCAATGTTTGCCTCTGCGAGTACAAACTTGAAGATAAAACTGTAGAAGGTTGACTCTGCATGTCAGCCAACAGCGAATCCTCAGAGTACGCCGAGCGTATAACCCACTTCAGCCATGAAGCAAGGGCTTGAATGGTGATATCTCATGTCCCAGCTATCACCAGAAGAAAGAGGTGCTTGTATGTGACCTGACTCACCTCAATGCATTGAAATGGTGCTAGAGTGCACAAACAGGATCTTACATGACTGTTGATCCTGACTTATCTATAAAGAAAGCGAGCTAATGACGACTCGTTGATCGCCAATGAATGGTAATCTATTTTGGACTACGAAGCCTGGCTGCGTCAAGAGGACCATCAAACCCTCTGATCGGAACGGAAGAGAGTTCGGGTCACTAGAAAGGATATGTAACACGCTCACCCTGCATGCTGAAGCTAAGACTATCAAGAAACCCAATTTGTATGATAGTAGCTTTAACTAATCGTGGGTTAAAGACTCAATACTCTGAATTGAGTCATGTTAAAACCCAGGACAGATTCCATTTGGAAACAGGGTGAGGGATATAAGTCGATTGAATTTTTAAAGTGTCTAAAAGATCTGACAAATCTTTGTCATGGCTGATAGCACATGTACCAGAATGGCGGAATGTGTATGATATCATGGAGCGGTAGCATTTGATAATAACTGGAGCCAGCTGTTTCTCCTCGAAAAGCCAGAGAAAAGTTGGCCAGTTGAGGGATTGTGACACTCAAAGGAACAATGTGAATGATATGGTACCAGTCCCTGAAAACATGCCACTGCCCTCGTAAACCTTCAGAGTAGAGGGCCCTCTTGCTCTCGATTTTCTCTCCGCAATCAAAGATTTAAATTGTTTGTCTTGCAAGGCTGTCTGGACAAGAGCCAAGCTTGAACATAAAGACGGTCCGGAGAGGGGCAATCAGAACCATCTGACAGTTCTGACCCCTTAACTTCTGGATTAATTTCAGTACCAAGACCGTGGGAGGGTAGGAGAATGACCACAACCCTTCCCAGCTGATTGATCGAGCATCCACGACCCAAGCTTCTGGGTCTGGAACCAGTGAGATGAAAGGTGGACAACTTGCGATTCCACCTTGTTGCAAAAGATCAATCATCGGACGTCCCCAAAGTGTGTCAATTGGAAGAAAGTCCGATTGATGGAGTGACCATTCTGTGTGAATGACTAGATAGAGTGTCAGCCAAGACATTGAGTCTGCCAAGAATGTGTCGGAATTGTACATTGAGGTGGAGATTGTCGAATCAATGTAGAAACTGCCAGCTCAGATTGCACAGGTCTGGTGATTGGTGTCCCCATGTTTTGAGGCAAGGCACCACCACAAAGTTGTCTGACATAATGAGGGCAGTTTGTAATAAGAGTTGATCCAGCCCGAAATGAAAGGCGTTGATGACAGCCGTTATTTCTGAAAGGTTGATGTGGAAAGGGCTCGCCCCTGGCACCCACGTACCGCTGACAGTATCGAAGTCCGGCAACAGGTGGGCACCCCAACCGTAGGTACTAGTGGCGGAACATACCGTTATCCCCGCTTGGGGTATCTCCAGAGTAATCCCTGTGGATAGCCCACAGGGGTTGTGCCACTGACTCAAGAATGATCGTATCTCTGGCGTGAGCATGACTGTGGGATCGAAGGGACTTGAAAAGGGCGAAATTACGCTAGCAACGTCCTTTGTAAAGGGCGCATAAAAGGACGGCTGAGCGGAATCAAGTCTGCTGCCGCATTGAATAATCCGAGGATCTGCAACTCTCTTGCTAAATGCGCATCCTGTTGGAAACGGACTCTACGAGTGCAATTATCTGGATGATCGCAAACTCGAGGAAGCCTTACCAGATTCAGATCGGGAGAAACTCCACACCCAGATGGACCAAAAATCCAGATTGGACAGAGATCAGACTTTATCCAGTTCACTAGAAATACTATATGATGTAAAGTGCTATAAGATCGTTTCTGCCTTTGAGCAGAGTAGAACTTGACAGATGTTTCTGGAGGATGTCGTCCAAATATACTGCCGACGCCATAGATGAAGTTGAGCGGAACAGGGTGACGACGTAATTCATAACCTTGGTACTAGCCCAAGGGCTTAAGTTGAGGCCAAAAGGTATGACCTGGAACTGATAAACCGAGTCCCGACAAGCACAACGGAGAAATGTCCACTACTCGTGGGATAGGGATGTGAAATGTGCGTCGGTCATATCTAGACTGACAGCATATCCGTCGGATGGTTTGATCACGCCATCGCCACATTGACTTTCAGGGTGGTTGAGGCGGCTCAGGTCGATGAACGGCCTCTGGATAAGAAACAGCCATGAATAAAACCCCAGCTATTGCAGGTTTATTAAGATATATATATATATATATATATATATATATATATATATATATATATATATATATATAAAGGCATCCTTCTCCCGGTCTGACGATACATCCATGAAGAGGGGAGAGGAGGACAGAGGAGGGGATGGATAAATGAAGTCCTAAGTCCCTCCGAAATGACCTGAATCACCCAAATGTTTTAAGGTAATAAAGTGGTCCAGTGGTCCTGAAATTGCAGGTGGCGGCTGCCCACAGGTAGGCAGTCCACTGGCGGTGGGCAGGGTATGTCAACGTCTAGAGTTAGGAGGCGTGAAGGCGAAGAAACTTTGGTTCTTGCCGCCTCTGTATGGTTGCCGTCTAGCTTGATTAGACTGTTGACTCCCCGCATTGGGTTGGGATCTATATTACACATTTGATTATAAGGATCCCTTTTCCCCGGTCCGCCCATCATCCCTCCGCTGTGTCAGGGGATGATTGTTTCGAAACGCCTGCGAAAGTTGGGCGACAAGTTGGAGGGGCAGTTCCTGAGCTGCCTGCCTCCAAACTTTTTCAATTTTCCCCCAAAGTGTAAAGGTGTCCCAAACTGAGACATCCGTAAAATCCGAGTACGATGGGGCCTGCGCGATGTGGACCACCTACAGACGTCACGTCGTATCAGGTCGAAGTTGGCAGAAGCAGTCAACGCATTGGTCATAGAATGGTGAGCTGCCCTGTTAACAACTCTAGCAATCCAGGCCTTCACTTCACAAGCGTGGTCATGGCTGGATTTGCCTAGGGAGTTGGAATAAAAAATGGCTAGTGAAGTCAAGTCTAACAATGGAGACGTATAGACTACGTTTCAGACTAGCTTTGACGTGGCATTTGAGATCAGTACTGAAGGCGTCTGATGGAGTTTTCGTACCAGCTACACTAGAATGTCGCTGGAAGTTAGCTTCCTGAATTTTTTTTTTTTTTTTTTTTCCGACTGGTAAAGAAGCAGGAAGGACATCGTCTCTTCCTCCTCATTCAAGATCTACAGGTGCCTGAATTGTGTAGTCTTGAGTGGCAGTAGGAGGTTTTGGGCATTCTGAAGTTCCCAACAACCTATAAATCTTTTATTCTGCGGCCGTGGCGCTAAGCTCAGTCCGGTCCATGACCTGATCTGTGGACGGCTGAAAGTGTTTCGTCACACTCACTGTGTGCTGAGTCGTGTTCTGGTCAACTCAAGCATCCATTCGCAGCAGAATTGTCATCATTTTTAATATAAATCTCCATAATGCTTGTGTAGTGCGGCCAGCACTGCGCGCCCATCTACCATTCGCTCAGAGGGAATGTTGGTTCTGGTACAGCTTGCATATCTGTACAGCATACCAGGTGACCTAGATGACGCAATTCTGTCATAATTGACACTTTCACTAAATCTCCCTTGTGGAGAAGCCGTGAACATATGGACGGACGGCACTAACGGCTGATTGAACTGGCGAATGGTCGGCCTAAAAGTCCTGTTCTGGTAAAGCTGCCATATCTGGGTAGCGCATACCAAGTAGCATAGATAACTCAATTCCGTCATCTCTGATAATGTCACTAATTCTCCCTTGTTTTAAAATCACAATCAAATACGTGACGGGAGGTGTACACCGGCAATGCCGACTGATTTGTCTGGTATATGGTCGGCCGGAATGTCGGCGAAGGTCCGGCTATGACCGGCACCTGCCTCTCGAATGGTCTGATTGGACGGAGATTCATCTATAACATCTCTCTCATGGTAGTGATATGTAACCTGTAGTACAGATTGACTGACGGGTACATCACTATCTCTGAATCTCTGTAAATCTTTATCTGCGAATCTCTGTAAATCCGATGTACAGCCAGTGCAGGTTGATGCCGGCTGGAAGACCGGTGCCATTTGGGCTGAACGGTCGTTGCCGGATGGATGGCTGGTGCAGGTTGATGCGGGCTGGAAGGTTGGCTGGACGACCGGTGCCATTTGGGCTGAACGGTCGTTGCCGGATGGACGGCCGGTGCCGGTTGATGCCGCCTGGAAGGTCGGCTGGACGACCGGTGCCATTTGGGCTGAACGGTCGTTGCCGGATGGATGGCCAGTGCCGGTTGATGCAGGCTGGAAGGTCGGCTGGACGACCGGTGCCATTTGGGCTGAACGGTCGTTGCCGGGTGGACGGCCGGTGCCTGTTGATGCAGGCTGGAAGGTCGGCTGGCCAGCCGGTGCCATTTGGGCTGAACGGTCGGTGCCTGTTGATGCAAGCTGGAAGGTCGGCTGACCGTCCGGTGCCATTTGGGCTGGAAGGTCGGCTGGCCGTCCGGTGCCATTTGGACTGAACGGACGGTGCCGGATGTACGGCTAGTGCCGGTTGGTGCCTGCTGAAGTGCCGGCTGAACTGACGGTGTCGGCTGGACGGACGGATGGATGGCCGGCGAAAGTGCATAATAAAATGGATCCAATTGATCCAGCATAGACTCCATGCGTCCGGACTTACAGGCCCGAAAGCCATGCACGGACCTGCGGTGAAATTTACACCCACTGGGCAGCCTAAACCATGTCAACATAATTTCCTCCATTTCCACATTGCCAACACCCATTTTGCCATTTATGCCTTCGTTGTCGACTTTGCTACTGAAACGACAAAAGAAGAGAACAAAGCACAAATTAAAAAATTCAGCATATTATTAATTCGATAATACTATAACCGTTACTAACGGAGTAGTCAAATTATTCCGTGCCATGTTAACTCTTAATGACCACACTAGTTATCGCCGTGAGCGTGTTGCAATGGGTCGTTCAAGACGAAGTCTACTGAAACGAAAAAGATGATAAACAAAGCACATTTAGCAATTCAGCACGCTATTAAGTCGCTATTACTATAACCGTAACTAACGGAGGAAGCGAAATGATTTAGTGTCGCGTGAACTCGTGACTACAACACGAATTCCGCCATTAAATAGTCGCAACTGGTCGTTCAGAGACGAAGTCTACTGAAACGGAAAAGAAGATAAACAAAGCACAAATTAACAATTCAGCATGCTATTAAGTCGCTATTCCATAACCGTAACTAACGGAGGAAGCGAAATGATTAAGTGTCGCATGAACTCGTGACTACAACACGAAGTCCGCCATTAAATAGTCGCAACTTGGTCGTTCAAAGACTTTTTTGAAGTCTACTGAAACGTCAAAGAAGATAAATAAAGCACAAATTATCAATGCAGCACGTTATTAGTCGCTAATATCGTAAACGTTACATACGGAATAAGCGAAATTATTGAGTGCTACATGTATTACATGCTAGTACCGCCATAAGCGTACTTTTTGACCACGTTGCAACCTGGTCCGAAGTCTAGAAAAGGTGACAAAGTCACTCAAATTGGAAAATATTGTAAAATAATGCATACAACCTGTAGAGGAATGATTATCCAACACAGTAATTCCAAATTTAACTTCGGATGGTCAGAATTTACACTAAGATGGCTTGGATTCATTGGAGGTCTAATTGTACGTGTTTTCACGTACAGCGAAGCTAAAAAACTAAAGAAGCGACACCTAGCGGGTAGCAAGGGGAGGTAAGGGGCAAGAGTTATTGCCCTTTGTCTATATGACATAGACAGGAAAGACGAATTTTCGTCTTTTGGTAGGGCTGGATTCGCGAGGTAGCAGGCTAATATCCCTAAAGTAATGTGATCGGGGAATGTATTCAAAGGAGAAATGAAAGTTGTCACAAATATCTCCTCTTTTCACACTGAAACTCATCTTCATGTGCACATCTCAACTCTCATCTATCCTAGACTGCTTTCATGATCTAAAACCTTTGTTCTCATCTATCCTAGACTGCTTTCATGATCTAAAACCTTTGTTCTCATCTATCCTAGACTGCTTTCATGATCTAAAACCTTTGTTCTCATCTATCCTAGACTGCTTTCATGATCTAAAACTTTTGTTCTCATCTATCCTAGACTGCTTTCATGATCTAAAACCTTTGTTCTCATCTTCCCATCTTTTTAAAACATGTTACTCAATCCTCTTCAATTCTCCAATAATTTGTGTAGCTGGTGCTTAGGTTATAAGAACCAACTAATGGATCCATGTATTGGACACAAGAATATAGCTATAAAGGAATGCATATAAAAACCAATGTATGGATGCACAGATTGATAATGGACACACACTGATGGTAAAAAATATAGCCATAAAAGAATGGGTATAAAAAAAAGTGTACAACAGTCTTATATTTGAGGATACCATTATGTGACTGGTTGTTTTACTACCAAAAACTGAGTTTAAGTGACTGGTTGTTTTACTACCAAAAACTGAGTTTAATTGACTGGTTGTTTTACTACCAAAAACTGTGTTTAAGTGACTGGTTGTTTTACTACCAAAAACTGTGTTTAAGTGACTGGTTGTTTTACTACCAAAAACTGAGTTTAAGTGACTGGTTGTTTTACTACCAAAAACTGAGTTTAATTGACTGGTTGTTTTACTACCAAAAACTGTGTTTAAGTGACTGGTTGTTTTACTACCAAAAACTGTGTTTAAGTGACTGGTTGTTTTACTACCAAAAACTGAGTTTAAGTGAGTGGTTGTTTTACTACCAAAAACTGTGTTTAAGTGGTCTCCGGCAAGAAAAGCAAGTGAACCAAATGTTCATCATATTAAAATCAACATCCTCAAGTTTTGAAACAAAATAATAACATCTGTACTTATATCTCTAACACAGAATGATGTCTGAGTGGCATCAACATTTCGAACACAATATTGTGCAACTTCCTGTCATGGAGTTGACATTCAACCAATCCAAAAGTGTCACATCTGCAGATGTGTTACAATAATGGATTTACACATTTTAGATGCCTATAGGATTAATACAATATAAATCTGGGGCCAATTATCTAAATCCAATACAGCATGTTAGAACTAAACTTTGCTCAGTGACTACACAGATTTTGCAAATAGTCATTTAAACTGCCATCAGTTTAAAAAAAGGCTGATTTCTAGGAAAGAAGTGGAGACATTGGTAAAAACAGTACAAGTAATCAGGTTTATCCATTTTTTTTTCTTTAATTCATTTCTCAGTTTTTACATTTAAAAAAAAAAAAAAAACGAATAAGCATTTAAACCTGCAACCCCAATGCATGGATTTTCTACCACTTCCAAAAGTTGTCTAGGACCAATGGATTTATTCAAATACGTGTGCAACCAAAACTAAGACTGCATATGCATTAGCAAGCTAATCACAGCAAATATAATGCAGTGGCTGAGTGGTCTAAAGGGCTCACCATTACAGATCACTGCATTTTCACCTCTATCTGTGTGATTTCGAGTCTCTGATTCGGCCAAAATGGGTATGCCAGAAAGCTTGCCAGCAGCTTCTCGTGGGTCGGTGGTTCTTCCCAGGGTTTTTCCTCCACCATTAAATCTGGCTGCCATGTATTGCCTATTTTGTGCTGAAAAATGGTGTTAAACCCTATAACAACAACAACTACAGTCAATCTGACTTTACATATTGCCAGTTTGACTTTACTGTATATAATACTGTAGTATCATCAATATTCGTGGGGGATCAATTTTCGTGGTTTTCGTGGTTGCCACAAACCACGAATTTAAATCCCCAACGAAAAATGAGCCACATAGGTTGATGATCCCCCCCCCCCGCAATTCCCGACCCGTTTTTTTTTTACAGTGTTTCATTTAAGTAGGGATAGAGAGAAAATATAGAAAAAGCATAACATATTCAAACAATAGTAATACTAAACAGAAAGACAGAAAGAAAAAATACTAGTAATACAAAATAACTGCATATGAAAAATAGATTTAATACTTATTCAAGTCGATCCTTCAATCTAGTGCAGCTGTTGTTTTTAAACATTCAAATCCTTCTGAAAGCACATTTCATTTTATCCATGCATTTTAAACAACAATCCTGTAAAAAAATATATTTCTTGAAACACTAAAGCAGATTATTAAAGCTCACACTGCACAGATTGTTGGACAAAGCCACTGTTTCAACTGATTGGTCTGGTTTTGTTGGCGGCGTTGGCTTCCTTTGATCTTGAACACTCAAACGAAAACATGGCGAAACTGATTAATCCTGACGGGTGTTTGATATGTGCTCACATAGGTGGAAGTATTGTTTTAGTGTTGTTGGCTGAGTCTGCTTTGACAGATGTTAATCACTTGGTCAAAAACACGTTGTAAGTATTGAACTTACCGGGTCTTAGATATGTACTCATACAGGTGGTAGTATTGTTTTAAACATTAATGTGACCGCCGTTTGCGTCGGCATCGTTTTATTCTTTTTGTATTCTTTATTTGGGGTACTTGTAGAGGTTAAACCATGAAATTAACTACTTATAATATGCAAAATTTGACAGGCAAAACCACGAATTTACGTCCCCACGAAAATGCCTTTTTTAACAAAACCACGAAAATTGAGCCCAACGAAAATAAATGATACTACAGTATCAGGCTGACTTAACATGATCTGGCTTGACCTTACATTTTGTTAGCTTTGACTTTATATGTAGTCAATCTTACATAAGAAAATTGACTTACCACCATCCCAGGTCTATTTCCTCTAAATCTCGACAATTGGTATAAATGTGCAAAAGCCCTTCATGAGTTATGGATCTACTTCTCCACAGTTCAAGAGACTTCAACTTCCTGAAATCAGTAAGGAAATGACAACTCTAATGATAGTTCTTGTAATAAAACCAAAGCATTCCAAACAACTTTAACTCATATCCAGACAATATTTAAAATAAGTGCATGTGTTTTTATTATTTTTCATGTAGCTTTAACAATTTATCTGTCATATCGCTACAATGTCTGCAGTGTGACAGTTTATAGTGACGTCTAGTACTGGGGCATCATGCATTATTTGATAATCCAATGAAATCTTCACAAATAACAACATTAATTGATAACCCAATGAAATCTTCACATATAACAACATTAATTGATAACCCAATGAAATCTTCACAAATAACAACATTAATTGATAACCCAATGAAATCTTCACAAATAACAACATTAATTGATAACCCAATGAAATCTTCACAAATAACAACATTAATTGATAACCCAATGAAATCTTCACAAATAACAACATTAATTGATAACCCAATGAAATCTTCACAAATAACAACATTAATTGATAACCCAATGAAATCTTCACAAATAACAACATTAATTGATAACCCAATGAAATCTTCACAAATAACAACATTAATTGATAACCCAATGAAATCTTAAAATATAACAACATTAATTGATAAGTATATTTAATGTTTACAAATAACCGCAATGTGATATATTTCATTATGAATAATACATATAAAAATAAGCAGGTATGGTTACACAAAGAAAGGCAGGCCTGAATGTTGAGCATCATGATAAACCATTAAATATATTCCACCTTTGTCTTACCCATGAATAACAATTACATTCCTTGATTTGTCCCTAGATTTAGTGAAAATCTGTTGATTAACATAAATGTACCTTTATAAACTCCAAAACATCTATGACTGTCAATATTAAACTCACATGTGTATCCAATGTACTTGTAACTTCAAAATATCTACATGGTTGTCAATATTAAATTCATGTGTAACCCAATGTACTTGTAACTTCAAAACATCTACATGGCCGTCAATATTAAATTCATGTGTAACCCAATGTACTTGTAACTTTAAAATATCTACCGTACATGGCTGTCAATATTAAACTCACATGTGTATCCAATGTACTTGTAACTTCAAAATATCTACATGGCTGTCAATATTAAATTCATGTGTAACCCAATGTACTTGTAACTTCAAAACATCTACATGGCTGTCAATATTAAATTCATGTGCAACCCAATGTACTTGTAACTTCAAAACATCTACATGGCCGTCAATATTAAATTCATGTGTAACCCAATGTACCTGTAACTTCAAAATATCTACATGGCTGTCAATATTAAACTCACATGTGTATCCAATGTACTTGTAACTTCAAAACATCTACATGGCTGTCAATATTAAATTCATGTGTATCTAATGTACTTGTAATTTCAAAACATCTACATGGCTGTCAATATTAAATTCATGTGTATCCAATGTACTTGTTGTAACTTCAAATTATCTACATGGCTGTCAATATTAAATTTCATGTGTATCTAATGTACTTGTAATTTCAAAACATCTACATGGCTGTCAATATTAAATTCATGTACAACCCAATGTACTTGTAACTTAAAAACATCCACATGGCTGTCAATATTAAATTCATGTGTATCCAATGTACTTGTAACTTCAAAACATCTACATGGCTGTCAATATTAAATTCATGTGTAACCCAATGTACTTGTAAATTAAAAACATCTACATGGCTGTCAATATTAAATTCATGTGTATCTAATGTACTTGTAACTTCAAAATATCTACATGGCTGTCAATATTAAATTCATGTGCAACCCAATGTACTTGTAACTTCAAAACATCTACATGGCTGTCAATATTAAATTCATGTGTAACCCAATGTACTTGTAACTTCGAAACATCTACATGGCTATCAATATTAAATTCATGTGTAACCCAATGTACTTGTAACTTAAAAACATATACATGGCTGTCAATATTAAATTCATGTGTAACCCAATGTACTTGTAACTTCAAAATATCTACATGGCTGTCAATATTAAACTCACATGTGTATCCAATGTACTTGTAACTTCAAAACATCTACATGGCTGTCAATATTAAATTCATGTGTATCTAATGTACTTGTAACTTCATAACATCTACATGGCTGTCAATATTAAATTCATGTGTATCCAATGTACTTGTAACTTCAAAACATCCACATGGCTGTCAATATTAAATTTCACATGTATCTAATGTACTTGTAACTTCAAAATATCTACATGGCTGTCAATATTAAATTCATATGCAACCCAATGTACTTGTAACTTCAAAACATCTACATGGCTGTCAATATTAAATTCATGTGTAACCCAATGTACTTGTAACTTCAAAACATCTACATGGCTGTCAATATTAAATTCATGTGTAACCCAATGTACTTGTAACTTGAAAACATCTACATGGCTGTCAATATTAAATTCATGTGTAACCCAATGTACTTGTAACTTAAAAACATCTACATGGCTGTCAATATTAAATTCATGTGTAACCCAATGTATTTGTAACTTCAAAATATCTACATGGCTGTCAATATTAAACTCACATGTGTATCCAATGTACTTGTAACTTCAAAATATCTACATGGCTGTCAGTATTAAATTCATGTGTATCTAATGTACTTGTAACTTCAAAACATCTACATGGCTGTCAATATTAAATTCATGTGTATCCAATGTACTTGTAACTTCAAAATATCTACATGGCTGTCAATATGAAATTCATGTGCAACCCAATGTACTTGTAACTTCAAAACATCTACATGGCTGTCAGTATTAAATTCATGTGTAACCCAATGAACTTGTAACTTCAAAATATCTACATGGCTGTCAATATTAAACTCACATGTGTATCCAATGTACCTGTAACTTCAAAATATCTACATGGTTGTCAATATTAAATTTCATATGTATCTAATGTACTTGTAATTTCAAAACATCTACATGGCTGTCAATATTAAATTCATGTGTAACCCAATGTATTGTAACTTCAAAATATCTACATGGCTGTCAATATTAAATTCATGTGCATCTAATGTACTTGTAACTTCAAAACATCTACATGGCTGTCAATATTAAATTCATGTATAACCCAATGTACTTGTAACTTCAAAACATCTACATGGCTATCAATATTAAATTCATATGCAACCCAATGTACTTGTAACTTCAAAACATTTACATGGCTGTCAATATTAAATTCATGTGTAACCCAATGTACTTTTAACTTCAAAACATCTACATGGCTATCAATATTAAATTCATGTGTATCTAATGTATTTTTTAACTTCAAAATATCTACATATCTGTCAATATTAAATTCATGTGCAACCCAATGTACTTGTAACTTCAAAAGACACAGTATTGTGAATTAAGTCCCAAATATTCCTCAATGTTCTATCAGAAGTCCAAAAGTATATAATATCCTGATGTACCTACTGCACAATCCAAAATGTCTTTGAATGAATTCACTATAGTTCCAAAATAATTTGTTAATTCAGCCAGTCAGCATTTTAGTAATTCTAATGCATTTATCTTGGATTATAACTGAAAAGAACCACAAACATTGATCACAGATTCCTAAAGACTGATATGAAATAGAAATTAATGAATTTGTTCATTAAGTCTCTATTTATATTTAACTAGACCTAGTATACAACAGAATGTTCTGGAATTCCCTAGATGTCAGTCATTTCTAATGGAAAATATGATCAAATTGTAAACAAGTTTGGTTCCAAAATATTCTAGCTTATAAACAAGGTTAGGTCTTCAACTAAAATTTTAGCAAACATTTTGTTTACCACTTTCAATAATTACAAAAGTCAGGTGGTCAAACTCCATTCAAAACCTTCAATTACTGACAAAATTAAGCACACAACATAGATAATAATAATAATAATAATAATAATAATAATAATAATAATAATAATAATAATACCGGTAATAATAATGAGGACTTTGTATAGCACCTAATCTTTTGAAGCTCTAAGCGCTTTACACCATCTATAATAATGTGACTACACTACAGAAAAAAGAATAACAAAATCAATGAAATTGGAAAACATAAAAGCATGCTGAAAACATATATGATACAAAACATTATTAGGTCTCTAAGTTTGTCCCTGCAGTCAAAAAAGGTGAGATATACATAACTACATTAGTCAACACATGTGAGTAAAGAATAATAAATATTACATACAAATGTTTATTGTAATTCCAAGGCAATCGAAGTATGCTAAGTTCAAATATGGATAATTATGACATGGATAATATATTCCCCATCTGCTCTAGCCATACAAAAATGTTCTAAACAAGTGCCCTCTCTAGCAAGTGAAATTAGCTGACCAATGAGACTACTCATAATGTAATTAATACTCATGTGTTTACAGAATCACCATCTACTATTTCTAATGAATATTTATGTGAAAAAATGGAGACCATTTCATAATGATTTGTATTAGAATTTACTAAATGGAATACATGTACTGCTGTGAATATGTCAATGCTTCATTCAAATTTTACGCTTAAGGAATAATGCTGGCATGCATTATTTTAATTTGACTGTAAAGATAAACAGCTACTAATTTATAACATACAAAAAGGCTAAAATTCCTTGAGCAATTAATTTCAATATACATTCTACTTAAAAATACTGTATAAGCTGCCTTGGTGCAAACCTCCAGATAATGGACATCTATTCATAAATGACAATTCTGTAACTCCAATTAAAAACTTGTATAAATGTCATATAACAGTCACCCGTCTAATGTGGACAACATTCATAATTTTCTTGTCAACAAAATTAAACATAATGGACATTGTAACCAAACATGTACTCTGATTTGCCTCCCTTGGTGCTCTATACTGGGTACTAAAAGATGTACACAAATTTGTAAAGTCAAGCACATTCTGCATGTCAACTACTTAGTGGACAATTACCAATTTCCACCTGATCTCATTACATCATAAGTTCACTCAGTACTGATTTCATAAAATACAATCATGCTTCAATCAGAACCTAACTGTAACAAATTGTATCTGCAAATGGAATACATTCCAGCCCAGTTGATCTATGTTGTGGTGTTTCACAAGGGTCTGTTCCTGGACC
Source organism: Unio delphinus (assembly GCA_029339505.1). NCBI lineage: Eukaryota > Metazoa > Mollusca > Bivalvia > Unionida > Unionidae > Unio > Unio delphinus. The sequence goes on from JAQISU010001244.1 coordinate 2,965,563, forward strand.
TGTTCACTTCATTCTATACACTCAGCCCTCTCAAGTGTCATAGATCATCACCCAGTGTCTCACCAATTGTACGCTGATGACACCCAAATATACAAGGCTAGCCACCCAACTGAAGTTGATGCTACCATCCATGGAGTAGAGAGGTGCATTTCTGATGTGAAATCATGGATAACATGAAACAAGCTGCAGATGAATGATAATAAAACTGAGGCCATTCTGATCACAGCACAAAGACTTTCTCATGTATATCCTTTACCTCAAACAATAAATATCAGCAACACCAACATTAAATTCACACAGTCAGTATGGAATCTAGGTGTTACTCTAGACAGTGCTCTCACACTGCACCAACATGTCATTAACATATGCAAGGCTGCATATCTTGAGCTATGATGCATCAGCTCCATTTGCAAATATATTAGAGCTGATGCCACTAAAACATGTGTGTTCATTAGTACTTTCAAGTCTGGACTATTGGTTCGTCTCAACATCTACTCCAGAAACTTCAAAACACAGCTGCTTGGACCATCTTTAGAGTACTATGATCAGTGCACACCTCCCCACTGTTCTGTACCCTACACTAGCTATCCATTCGATCCAGAATCAAACACAAAATTTGTTCTCTGCTCTACGTTTCACTGACGGACTCCAGTCCAGCATACCTATCCAGCCTCACCCATATATACACACCATCAAGATAGTTACACTCCTCTTCTGACAATCGTATACTCATTATTCCCACTTTGAAAATGAAGTCATATGGACAACGTTCTTTTGCATACCAGGGCCCAGCAACGTGGAATGAATTGCCCATATTAAGTAGACACAGACAGTGATCCCTTTCAAGAGTGTTCTTAAAATTCACCTTTTTCGACTGCAAGAACAAATTTAAAAACCTAATAATGTTTCCTACCTTAAATATTTTCAGCATTTTTTATGTTTTCCAATTTCAGTACTGGATCTTTATTCATAATTTGTTGAAGCCTATTAATGCAACAATCATCATCATATGTCATGTACAAAATACAGCGAGTACTAACCTTGCCAATAAAGTACACCTGTCTATAAAGGAAACTTTTGTCATTCCTTAAGTGTCCTATTTACAGGTTTCACTCCATCTAAAGGTTTTTATTTACCTATTGATCTTCAAGAGAAATTTTCAAATAAGCATAAAATTATCAACCACTAAATATGTAACGAGAGCATTATTTCCTTTCCTGGTTTGTTACTTACTTTTTATTTTCTAAAACATGCTGATCTAAAACAGGAAAATTCACTGCAACAAACAAAGATGTTTTCAATAATAAAACAAATTTCTCTGTTCAAAAAATGGATATACATAAATAAATAATTATGCTTTATATGGATTGGCTGTGTATGAAAAATTAAATGATATAATAAATTACATAGATTACATAAATTACATCAATTACATAAATTACAGTACCTGCAGTTCTTCCCCAATTCCTCAGCAATATCATCCATGAAGTGTAAACAAGTGCATGACCCAAGGTTAAGGTGTTGCAGATCATGGCAAGACCTGTGAGGTGGCAAATATGTAAATAATAATTTTACAATAATAAAATAACAATATTAGTACTACTACAACTAAAATTAATGACAATAATAATAACAGCAATAATAATATTCAAAACCATAATCATCACATTAAATGATGGAATATCTAACTGAAGCCATGACTAAAATTAAAACTTCAATGAACATGGAAACAAATCCAAAATAACACCTTCCTTTCATCCACAAAACACCGATATATTTAAATTTTAGTATGAATTTTATGAGAAAGAAAAGCATCTATATATCCCAATTGTAAAAATTTAACATTCAAATAAGAAATGAAAATTGTATCATTTTGCTCTGATGCAGACTTCTAATTGTATGTTACAAACCAAATATGTACTAGTTGTATGAGACATGTTATCAATAGAAGTGTGGTTTATTACAAACCTAATACTAGTTGTTTGAGATGTGTTATCAATAGAAGTATGGTTTTTCACCAACCTAATAACAGCTGTAAGAGACATGGTATCAATAGAAGTATGGTTTATCACCAACCTAATAACAACTGTAAGAGACATGGTATCAATAGAAGTATGGTTTATTACGAACCTAATAATAGCTGTAATAGACATGGTATCAATAGAAGTATGGTTTATTACAAACCTAATAATAGCTGTAATAGACATGGTATCAATAGAAGTATGGTTTATTACAAACCTAATAATAGCTGTAAGAGACATGGTATCAATAGAAGTATGGTTTATTACAAACCTAATAATAGCTGTAAGAGACATGGTATCAATAGAAGTATGGTTTATTACCAACCTAATAATAGCTGTAAGAGACATGGTATCAATAGAAGTATGGTTTATTACAAACCTAATACTAGTTGTATGAGACATGGTATCAACAGAAGTATGGTTTATTACCAACCTAATAATAGCTGTAAGAGACATGGTATCGATGTAGGTGCGGTACAAATTCAGTCTCTGGAGCATCGTTAGATTTTTCAGCTGACTAAATCCTGTACTATCCACCTGCAAACAGCTGTCAATGTCCAATTCTACAATGTATTGTATGAGCCACTGTAATAATGCAATTCAACCAGTGTATCTTTAACATATGCCACCAAGTAAGAATTCAAAATGGCTACAAAATTGTACAGCCTAACTTGGTTTCAAAATGACAACCATTGCAACCTAGCCATGTACTGAAATGTCACAGTTTTTCTTCTGAAACCAAGCTCTACCTACAATTTGATGCAATTTCTACCTGAATATTTCTGGTCTTGAACATATATGCCGACCCCAAGATAAGTATAAAAGTAACTTAAGTGGCAAAAATGCACAATTACTCTGCAAAAGTTTGTTATGTAGACTAGTTAAAGGGAGTAATGTGTATAAATTATCTGTCAGTATTTTTCCATTTGTGACATGAATATTTACAAGCTACAGATCCAGGTTGGTAGTAAAATAAATGTACTGTTTCTCATGCAAGTTTGTGTAATCAGATTTTGCATGTTTGCCACTTAAGTTACTTTGAACTAAAAGATGAATTTATTATTAGATTTTCACAAAGTTAAGATTTTTTTTTTCTCACCTTTTCCATAACTACATGCAAACAAGGCACAACAAAAATTGTGATTCCTATTGCACTGGTTATAAAATTAGGGCCGTGAGCTGGGTATTTTTTTAAACTTAAACCATATATATATATATATATATATATATATATATATATATATATATATATACACACACACACACACACACAAGTGGTATACAGTGTACATACTATAGATATATTTTATTTGTATCATATTTACTACAGACAGCTGTGTATTAACCTAGTGAATGAACTCCTCACATCTCCCGAGTATGCCCACTACAAAATGTAGTTCTAAGCCTTTTGTAGCTATTTACAATCACCGCTGCATATTGATAAGTTGACAGTTTTCTTTTTATAGTTTCTATTTTTCTTCAGACTGATTTAATTAATACACATTTATGATTTAAACATGGAAGATTATTTTAATAATGAAAGTAGAGCACAACAAACACTTGGTTAGCTACACTATTCACATGAACGTTAAACCATTAACCTACATGCTTATGGAATTAATATGGAATATAAACTAAGCAAAATGACGAACCAACAACATGAAATATATTTTTAAAAATATATTTATAGCTGATCAAAGTCACTATTTTGCTTTAGTAATGGTACAAGCGACTATAATCTCAGTCTCTCTCTGTCTGTCTCTGGTCGGTTCTCTCTCTCTCGCTTTGGTCAGTTTGACAACTTTTACCATCATTCATACATATCGTTGGATGACACAAAAATTCTCTAAGTTCTTCATTTCAAAGATATAAGCCCGCATTTCGCAATGGTCAAGGGATAGATAGTGAGGCATTTGGATATATTTAATTAATAGATTATAAGAACATTATAGTATGTTTCAGAAGCAACAAAAGAACAAAAAAAACCATTGCATACATCACAATATGTGTACCACATAACCAAGGAATTTACTGTATAATGCTGAAATGGTTTGCAACTTTGTATCATTTACAGTACTGGTATATCAAATTGCTTTATACCATTATACCAACAATTTTAAATGCCATGTGGCTTTTAATATATATATATATATATATATATATATATATATATATATATATATATATATATATATATATATATATATATATATATATATATATATATATATGTATATAATATACTAAGCTCTTCAAGCACTGAGCAAAACTGACTCAATTAGATACACAAATCACTCTTAGAAGTTTTAACAAATACATATAAATTTTTACCCAGGGGGAAAAAGTGCTATGGTTGACATTTAAAAACAGTGATAGTCAGCTGACCAGAAACACACATATTATTTTTTTTCCCTAATATAAATGCAATTTATTAGAAAGTATATTAATGTAGCCTGCATACTTTTGTGAACCAAAACTTGCTGAAATGGCGTTACCATTTAAACTTGCTTAATAGTCAGGTTCAACAGTAAAAAAACATATCCTGATCTATCAGTGCATTGTTAACTGGCAGATCAGAGTCTATGCTGTATATTATTCTTCTTATCAAAGTATAGCAAAATATATAAATACATATCTGCTGGCACATTATACAATAGCAGATCTGGATCCATGCAGTTTCCAGCTGAATCTGACCTATGTATGAGCATATACAGACATGGTTTTGACCTTTAAGAAAAGAAAAAGGAAAATGTGAAAGAGGGGTTTGGGGGTACTCCCCCAACAGGGTCTCAAGGGGCAGAGCCCATGATCAGGGGGTTACAGGGGGTCAAAGACCCCCGACTAAAAAAGCATTTTACATGCATAAATCTGCTCATGGTGCAACTTGTGACCATAATATGTAGCAAAATAATCACTTGAAAAAACTAACAAACTTACCAAAATGTTTAATAATTTTACAATATTTATTGTCACAAATTTGAATTTTTTCTCCAATACTATAGGTACTTAAGTTATATCATGTGCATGACAGTGTTCATATTGTAATTAAGTCAATAATTAGGCATTTTTTGCTACCAACATATTACACTTCTCTCTTTTCATAACAAATACATCATCTATATACAAATAATCCCATATATTCACTTGTATTTTTGTCCACTAAACACAACCTGTTGATAGGCCAGCTGAGCTCTTTTTGTGGCTTTAAGAAAGATTTCTTTAGTCTTCCTTTTTGTCACCAACGGTTTTGCTAGCTCAATGTGCAATTGTTTCTTTTCCTTCTCAACGAGAGCCTTTTTCCTTTCAAGCTCCAGCTTGTATTGGCGACCTGCAGTGCACATACTCTGACAGAGAGCTTCATTTGTAGATGCGGTTCCAGACTCTTTCAACCATGACTTCTGTAATGTATATAGTGCAGAGGTCATAAAATGCCAGTCCTCGAACGTTCAGTTTTCTTATAAACTGACCAACTAAATTTCCGTTGACAATTCGTTCCAGCCATTTCCTTTGGTTTTTTTTAAAAAATCTTTATCTAAACTTTTCATGTCATCGTCTCTTTTGACAACTAGGGATGCCATTTTTGGCAAGCACGCTTCTTCTTTCCATTACCATCAGTTTCCTTTACACGAAGATTCATTGGATGAATTTAAACTTTTGACCAATCAGAATACTCTTTACGAGAGTTGTGGGCTAACTAATATACGGAGTGAATACGTTACAAAGGTTGCTGTGGAATGGGACTGAAAAGAATGGTTAAAAACCGGAGAAGAAAAACAGATCGGACATTATTTTTAAAAAACGGACTATATCAAGACAAATCGGATTTAAGTCAGGAGAAAAGCGAAATTCTGTTTTAAAACGGAGAAAAATCATGTCTGCATATATATATATATATATATATATATATATATATATATATATATATATATATATATATATATATATATATATATATATTATGTGTGTGTGTGTGTGTTTTTTTCTTTTCTTTTTCAAATCACTTATTTTTTTAGGTCAGCTTAGTTTCACATTTTTAGGGTATGAAAATAATCAAAACTTATCCATGTTCATACAGACATTTCATCATGAAATTCAAGCATTTTTCAAGGACTTTTCAAAGACACAAATTTAATAAACTACATTTAAAATTAAGATAACATATGCTGAGCCCACAACATAACAAAGGTTTCCATTTAGGTTTCATGTTAAACTAGGATCAAGTGATTTGCATTCGGATAGAGGTGCAGTCATCTCATCTACATCAGATTGGTATTATATTCAAGACAAACTAAATTTTTATGTCAGCTTGATTTCAAATTTTTGGGGTATGAAAAAAAAAACAACTTTTTATCAATATGTCACGCTATTTAATTCATATGTTTATTTTAAAAAAAAGTTTTGATCCTCAAAGTCATTTTAGTTGATGGCATTTTATACTAATTACAATATACACTAATGTAGTTGATCATATTTCTTACTAATATATAACAATTTACTTAATGAAATTCATACTATATACCAATTCAGTTAATGGTATTTTATACTGCATACAATTTAGTTGATAGCATTTCATACTAATATATACCAATTTAATTGATCATATTTCATACTAATATATACCAATTTAGTTGATCATATTTCTTACTAATATATACCATTTTACTTAATGAAGTTCATACTATATACCAATTCAGTTGATGGTATTTTATACTGCATACAATTTAGTTTATGGTAGTTTATACAGGGTTTGAAACTAAAATATGTCCATTAGTCCGCAACTAATAGTTTTCCTCACAGACTAATAAATATGTTCCAATACAAGTGTGCCTGACTAATAAAAACTGAATGCAAGTAATTATTTTAATGTTCGCTTTCCTGGTATTTTTTTAATGAATTTTATAACAGAAATGCGGGCAAATAACTTGCTATTTTAACTGAATTTGTTGTAACTTTTCCATATATAAATCCAGATCACCTAGGCGCTTTATATTAAGCATTACAATTAGTGTGCAAAGTGTTATTGTCGCACTGACCAGGATCACAGGATCATAGTTAAACAAAAAAAAAAGCAAAGAGAACAATGTGGCGATTTATTCAAGGTGTGGAAAATGTGGCCAAAGGACAAAAGACTGACAATAATGAGGACAAAAGGTAACACGACAAACAGTATGATAAAGAAAGTAGGAATCAAATTTTTCAGGAGAAGTGGAAAAGCGGTCGGCCGTTGCTTAACTTTAACTCTGAAGTAAATAAAATATTTTGCAGCGTCTGCAAAGAGCATTAAAAAACAAAGGATGAAAAAATAAGCTCATTTGTAGTTGAATGTTCCAATTTACAGACTAATGGATTTTGCTGCGTACTAGTATATCTTTTGTCCTGTTAGTCCGCTTGACTAGTTAATAAAAAAGTTAGTTTCAAACCTTGTATACTATATGCCAATTTAGTTGATGGTATGTCATATCATATATTAACTAAGCTTACTTAGCTGATGGTATTTCATATCAATTTTGTGTGTATGGTCTTTTATTCCATAGAGTAATTCAACTGATATTATTTATACTATATATCATTTTAATTTATGGTATTTCATCCTGTATACAAATGGGATCTCAAGTGGGGAAGTGGTCTAAAGTACCCATCATTATGGATCACATAGCAAAATAGTTAATCAAGAACCTGTAAAGGCATCTATGTTTAATAACCTCATTATAAAATATACTAACAATTCTTGTTTAGAAAGGACAGATTTGTAAAACATTGTAGACTGCAGAATAAATGTGATTGCAAGAGGATCAAAGAGAAAAGCTCACCTTTCAAATTTGGACAGGACTGTACAACTGACATGAGACAGTCATTATTCAAAAATTTACAAGTGGACATGTAGAGGCATGTCAGTTCTCTCCCACAAGACTGAAGAAATCTGAAAGAATGGAAAGAGTAACTAACAACGTTTATTTAAGTCACACTTGAACATTCAAGCAGACAATGACTGACAACTTGAACATTCAAGTAATTTCCAACAACCTGAACATTCAAGTAATCAATGACCAACAACTTGAACATTCAATTAATCAATGACCAACAACTTCAACATTCAAGTAATCAATGGTCAACAACTTGAACATTCAAGTAATCAATGACTAACAACTTGAACATTTCAAATAATCAATGACCAAGAGCATGATTCAATCACACTTGAAATACATATTCAAGTAGTCAATGACCAACAGCACGAGTCAGTTCCACTTGAACCAATATTCAATAACTAACACCATGATTCAGTCACACTTGAGCCAATATTCAAGTAGTCAATGACCAACAGCATGATTCAGTCAAGCATTCAAGTAGTCAATGACCAACATGATTCAGTTTCACTTGAACAAATTTTCAAATAGTCAATGACCAACAGCGTGATTTAGTTTCACTTGAACAAATTTTCAAATAGTCACTGACCAACAGCATGATTCATTTTCACTTGAACAAATTTTCAAATAGTCACTTAAATCAATGTTCAAGTAGTCAATTATCAACAGAATGATTCATTCACACTTAAATCAATGTTCAAGTAGAGTGCTACTGTACTCAGTCAATTATTAGTCCATCCTACTGCAAAAAAGATAGACCCTGATCGACAATCACAAAATTTGCTGGCATATCAGGGTTGTTGTTATTTCTATTCATTACTCATAAAACTGCATAGACCCTGATCCACTGGTGCATTATGTGAAGACAGATCTGAGGCTGTTCAGTTTGCAGTTACACTTGATTTACAAGTATGTATGGCACTCTTTCAGTTCTAATACACAGTATATGTTACAGTATTTCTGATTGGCTGACACCAGTATATGTTACAGTATTTCTGATTGGCTGAATGAAAAAATCAGTGCAAGTCAAATATACAATTATATATGAAGGGCCATGACATCCAGATGGCATTAAATTTTAAAGTTTATAACATAGTGCTTGGAGAACCGAAATTTCTGCTTTAGTTCAACAATTTTTTAAAAAGTGTCAGAATTCAACAATACAGGTTATTATTGATTATTATCTACATTAACAGAAGAAAAAGTGTTTGCATAATACAAAAGTGAAAATATATATTTATTTCTGAAGGATGACATTAATACAGTTGAAAAGTGATTTCAAGAGATTATGCCAACTTAAGATATCATGTGAAAACAGTATACTGAATATGTGTACTTACGCATCTACCCCATTAATAGTAAGGAGCAGGTTTTTACACCAAGAGAGATTCAATCGCAGAAGATGGCTGCATCTTTTCATCAAACTGCACAACACAGCATCTGTAACCTGAAATTTACATATTTGGAATAGAATTTTACAGATCTTGTTGAAGAGAGGGACAGTTCATGACTGAAATTTTTACAGAAACAAAAGCAGGAAAAAAAATCAAACAGAAAAGGAATCAGGTCATAAATACATCTAGCCATTGAAATGCTTCTAATATATAAGGTTAACATGGATCCAAAAGAATATGGTCTCTTGACTACAATCCATGCTATGACTTGCAGAAAATTTAATGGAAAATTTTAACACAAAATACATATAATGTTGCCAACAAAAAATCAACAGTGTTACCAACAAAAATACCAAGTACAGTGAGACCCCGCTATAACACGGTAGTTGGGAGCCATAGAATCCGACAGTGTTATGAACCGAACCATGTTATAAGCAGCCATGTACAATACCATTTTTGGATTTAATTGGGGGGGGGGGGTTTACATAAAGATGGGTGCGAAAATGCATGGCACAATTACCATTTTTGATCAATATACATTAAATGAGAAAAACATTTGCTGTGGTAACAGAAATTGCAGATATAATATATTACTTTATTCAGTGAACCATGCATTGGTACGTACACGTGTCTAATTTATATATACATGTACAATCTATTGCATGAAAAGAGTATCAACACTGTGTACTCACCTGCGAATCTTACATTGAATCCATAATACAAATATTTCCATCGAAAATATCCACACACGGATGTAAAATATTCAATAATTTTGTCACAGATCATTATGTGACTGAATTCAATCAAAAGAAAAAAACAAAAATTACGTAACGGGTGTACGTAATGAATGATGAAATAGTACATGTCCGTAGATTAAATAATGGAAGCTAAAGTGTATTCTTATAATAACTACATGTACATCTCAGGATCTTTCTGTCTCTGAATTCAGTCATTGTAAATTTCAGCACATTTTCCCACCCAAGCTGCTAGTCAAAGTCCTTTGAACTTGCCGCCCAGCTATTGCATCATGTTCTTTTGATGTACTCTAATAAATACAGCAGGCAGAACTGGCTGTATTTTAACCACTGAATTATGCCACTGTAAATATCAGCACAGCTAAAATGATAAAGTAATCAATACTAACTTTGTCTCCCAGCTATTTGCATGCGTATGGAGTGATTTATGTGTCCCAGATCAAATATCTGCATTCAAATACGCGTAATTAAGCGTTTCCGAGACCTCTGTGTCGTATTCATTTTATACCATTACCTTTCTCATCTGTCAATAGTTATTATTTTTTTATTTTTAGCTGCTTTCTGCTAATGTCACGTTTGCTCTAGGCAAAGTCAATTATAGTTCTCAGTTGCACAATTCGAATTTACTAGTCAACAGATTGCATAAAACAACACCGCCAAGCCAAGCACACATGTTGGCAGCTTTTGTTTCTTTGATGCTGTATAAATCATTTCCCCCTGATTTGAACAAGTTTAGCTCGGCAGTTCACTTTGATGATAAACAATGTACTTAAATTAATTGATTTATACATTCTGGTGAGAATCTTTTATCAAGCCCTGCATTGGCTGTTGCTTAGTTGTGTATGAAATTAAAAGAACATACATGTATATCAGAGATTATTAGAGCAACGATTGTATTCGGAATGCATTAAAGACAAACACAAAGTAGACACGATGGCTTCATTACTCAGGGATCAGTAATAATAATATTGACACTTATGAGCTGTCATTTTTCAACAATAAACAAAGATCAAAGTTCTCAGTAGGCCCAGCAATTGGTTCGTAATTCTGATATTTATTTTAGCACAAAACAAGAAGAAATTTGTTAATTTTTGAAATTTTAGGAGCCATACAACGATTATTTTATATTTGATTTTGTGTGTGATTTCCTCCCCAAAATGATAATACATTTTCTACACGTTTTTTTTTCGCACTTTTTAGACGAGTATGAGAATGATAATTAAACTCTTGACGTATTTTATTTTTCATACTTAAAAGACTTTTTTGGGGGGTCCTTGAGAAAAATACCTGTAATAAATTACCAGAAATTTCAGGAGCCATGCCACGACCGTGTTATATCTGAATTTGTGTTATAACGGGGCGTGTTATAGCGGGGTCCCACTGTATTAGCTACAAAATACCAAATGTTACCAATAAAAAACCAACCAACCATGTTACCAACAAAACAACAAGTATTAGCTACAAAATACCAAGTGTTACCTACAAAACACCAAACAGTGTTACCTACAAAATACCAAACAGTGGTACCAACAAAATACTAAACAGTGGTACCAACAAAATATACCAACAGTGTTACCTACAAAATACTAAATAAAGGTACCAACAAAATATACCAACTGCATTACCTACAAAATACCAACAATATTTATACATCCACTGGAGATGTCATATTTATGTCTTGCAAATGCAATATCAATCAATTTCAGACAATTTTTAATTATACTGAACCAAGATAGTGCATTAAGTTCAATTACCTTATTAAATAAAAAGATGGCATGAATGGTGACTTTCATGGGAATAATAAGAATCCAAAGAGAATGCTAAGAATTGAATGTCAATCAGCAGTTCATGTTTTTAATTTATTTACAAGTCTGTACAAAACCTAGATAAATAAAACGTGGAGTTTTTCTGCACATAATGTTTGCAAATAAAACGGACTGTAGTCAGTCCAAAACAACCTTGACAGCAGTTCCTAAAAAATAGGGTAGCAAGGAGGCCTCTATTGTCCATAATCAGCATTTTATAATGAAGCAAATAACACAATTTTCCATTTATATTGTTAATAATAGTAATGACACAATTGTTAGTCCCAAATATTATGATCCCAAAAATAATATTTTCTGCACATGCTGTACATCTCTCTCTCTCTCTCTCTCTCTCTCTCTCTCTCTCTCTCTCTCTCAACTGGTAATTCAGTTTTCTGTACTTTAATTAACAAATCTTTAATTTAAATCTCTAACCTTTTGTCTAATACATGTACTTTATGTAGACCACAGCCGTATCAAGCTGCCTCATTGTATTCTGGTCCGCCGCAGAATACAATGAGGCATGATGCCGCAGTGCTAGATATCACTATAATCTACCTCACTGCAGACATCGTAGCGATATGACTGAAATTTTTTAAAATCTACATTAAAATTCCTAATCACACACACATATTGTATTCTAGTTTCTTAACACCCAATGTCTATGCAAATGACTACACTGTACAACAGTAAAGACTAATTCAGTGTTCAACTGTCATACACAAAACAACATATTATAACTATGAAAATGTCACTAAATCACCACAAATATTTATGTAACCAAGTCTACAAATAAGTGTCAACTATTTCTTATATGTGGCCTATATGACACTGAAGAATCCAATGAAGACGAGCATATGGATATATACATGCATACATGTCATATACACCGTCATTAGCTATGCTGCACTGTACTTAGCCTAATATTCATGATTAATGACAATTGTGACATCCAATACAACTGAACAGAGTTCCATTTTGTGATGTATGCAACTGCCCAAATGTCTTAGATGATAAGTTTGTATTTTTGTTAAAAGTTTTCATTTTTTAAATCTGAATTACATTCTTATTTTGCAGATAGTGCCTTCTCATACACTATGGGAAACACATACAACTAAAATATTTCTCATACTAACAAGCAAATTCAATACATATCCCATTTATGCATAAGATTTATTTAGGATAAGTAGCTAGTGGAAAGTACTTTTCATTATCTTTAGATATGTATTAAGTATGAAAGAATGATGATAACCAAAAGATATACACTTTGGCAGATTAATATTCTGAGAACTGAATGTGATGAAAGAAGAGATGAAAGAAGTAAAATATAAACAAGCAAGAGTCATTTTATACCATGAACTTCCAGAATGTTTCAGAATTCTCTTCACTTTTATCAATACCAACCACAACAATACTTTCTATATGGAAAATTTGACAGTTATCAGGTTACAGGTATGTGTGTATTATGACTCTTGGTCAAGGGACCAGGTTAACTGGTAGAAGACCAATATGGCAGCCCCACATTACTTGGCATCATGGTGCCATGTACATTGTAACTAAGGACCAATGTATATGCAAAATGTAATGCTCATTGCAGTATGCTTAGTCTTTATGTACCAAGATGTTTATAATACAATAGCTTATCTCAATACAATCTCAATGCCATGATCTATCGCACACAAAATGCAATATCAAACTTCCCAATTTAGCATACTAAAAAAAAATTCTGTAAAATTAATTGTCTCTAAACATTTAAATGAAAGATTTTTATGTTACCAATTTATACATTTTAACTTATTACATAATATACATAATATCAGGCTATCCCACACTCACCCACCCTGTTAAGCATATTCATATTACCAAGAGTCCTTAATGTCCATGGTGTCTTCATATGCACATTACCTATAGTCCTTAATGCCTATGGTGTCTTCATATGTATATTACCAATAGTCCTTAATGTCCATGGTGTCTTCATATGCACATTACCTATAGTCCTTAATGTCCATGATGTCTTCATATGCATATTACCTATAGTCCTTAATGTCCATGGTGTCTTCATATGCATATTACCTATAGTCCTTAATGTCCATGGTGTCTTCATATGCATATTACCTATAGTCCTTAATGTCCATGGTGTCTTCATATGCACATTACCTATAGTCCTTAAATGTCCATGGTGTCTTCATATGCACATTACAAATAGTTCTTAATGTCCATGATGTCTTTATATGCATATTACCAATAGTCCTTAATGTCCATGGTGTCTTCATATGCACATTACCAATAGTCCTTAATGTCCATGATGTCTTTATATGCATATTATCTATAGTTCTTAATGTCCATGGTGTCTTCATATGCACATTACCTATAGTCCTTAATGCCCATGGTGTCTTCATATGCACATTACAAATAGTTCTTAATGTCCATGGTGTCTTCATATGCACATTACCAATAGTCCTTAATGTCCATGATGTCTTTATATGCATATTACCTATAGTCCTTAATGTCCATGGTGTCTTCATATGCACATTACCTATAGTCCTTAATGTCCATGGTGTCTTGATATGCACATTACAAATAGTTCTTAATGTCCATGATGTCTTTATATGCATATTACAAATAGTTCTTAATGTCCATGGTGTCTTTATATGCATATTACCAATAGTCCTTAATGTCCATGGTGTCTTCATATGCACATTACCAATAGTCCTTAATGTCCATGATGTCTTTATATGCAAATTACCTATAGTCCTTAATGTCCATGGTGTCTTCATATGCACATTACCTATAGTCCTTAATGCCCATGGTGTCTTCATATGCACATTACAAATAGTTCTTAATGGCCATGGTGTCTTTATATGTATATTACCAATAGTCCTTAATGTCCATGATGTCTTTATATGCATATTACCAATAGTCCTTATTCCATGATGTCTTTATATGCATATTACCAATAGTCCTTAATGTTCATGATGTCTTTATATGCATATTACCAATAGTCCTTAATGTCCATGGTGTTTTTATATGTATATTACCAATAGTCCTTAATGTCCATGATGTCTTTATATGCATATTACCAATAGTCCTTATTCCATGATGTCTTTATATGCATATTACCAATAGTCCTTAATGTTCATGATGTCTTTATATGCATATTACCAATAGTCCTTAATGGCCATGATGCCTTTATATGCATATTACCAATAGTCCTTAATGTCCATGATGTCTTGATATGCATATTACCAATAGTCCTTAATGTCCATGTTTGTTTGTTTGATTAGGATTTTTAACATAGTTTTAACAATTTTTCAGTCTTATCACTATGATGTCTGCCGTGAGGCAATTTATAGTGATGTCTAGCACTGGGGCATCATGCCACAGACATGTAGCATGATGTCACACCCAGTCACATTATCCTGACACCAAGCCTACCAGTCCTAACACTAACCTCTTAATGCTGAGCATCAAGCGAGGCAGCTGTTAGTACCATTTTTGTAAGTCTTTGGTATGACTCGGCCAGGGATTGAACCCACGACCTCCCGCTCTTGCGGTGGACGCTCTAACCACTAGGCCACCAGAGCGGTGTTTTAATGTCCATGATGTCTTCATATGCATATTACCAATAGTCCTTAATGTCCATGGTGTCTTCAAATGCATATTACCAATAGTCATTAATGTCCATGGTGTCTTTATATGTACTTACCAGGTTACTGATAAAAAGAATTGCATAAATTGTGTCACGTGATTTTACAGGAACATAAGTTTATGCTGAGTAAGTTAAATATTTTCCACACTAAGGATCTGAATATTTAGAAATTATTAAACTAAAAAAGAAATCACATCAAATAAGCAGTTAACAATGTATTTATTTTCCAGGTTTTAACTTTCCTTACCTGTGTCCACTGTGGCTGCAGATTTAGTTCAATATACTGGAGTGAATCATAGCAATGTCTTCTTAGGAGGCTGAGGAACAAAAAAATCCCACACAATAGTTACAGTGATCAATGTTTGGCTGCACTTGATTTGAGTGTCAAAACAAATACACAACAAAAATAAAGACTTGAGCAAAGAAATGTGTTAATGCATAGATTGTATTAAAATAAAGGTTACATGAGTAAACTGTATTCTCTCTCTCTCTCCATCTCTTAATTAAATGCACGTCACTATTTCACAATGCAGATATATATATATATATATATATATATATATATATATATATATATATATATATATATATATATATATATATATATATATATATATATATATGTATATATATATATATATATATGTATATATATATATATATATATATATATATATATATATATATATATATATATATATATATATATATATATATATATATATATATATACACACACACACACACACACATACACAATAAATTCACTACTTGAATACATATATTTCTTGGCTCTCTAAATATGGGGAATACTCAACAGCAAGAATCTGAATGAAAAACTGTACATGGTTGGTGATTCCTAATCTGGGTCAGGCTGATCCCAGCATAAGAGTGTATAATAGGCATGATCCCAAATAAAGTAGAAACTCTGCTAGGCTAATCCCGTATTAGATTTTGTATTCTGGGCTGATCTCCAATTAAGCAGAAACTGGGCCGATGTCAGCTTCAGTAGAATCTGTGCTAGGCTGTTCCCAGCATTTGAGTGTATTCTGGAGTGATCCCAGCATGAGTAAAACTATGCTAGGCTGATCCATGATTGAAAATTTATTCTGGGGTTATCTGAGCTAAAGTAAATCTATGCTAGACTGATCTCCACATAAAAGTGTCTACTGGGCAGGCTGATCCCAACATATGAGTGTATTCCGGGCTGATCTCATCTTAAGTAAATCTATGCTAGACTGATCCCCACATAAAAGTGTCTTATGGGCAGGCTGATCCTATAATAAGAGTGCATTCCTCAGTAACTCCGTGCTAGACTGATCCCACCTATGTATTTTGGCTTAATCCCGACTTCAGACCAATAGTGCTAGTCTGATCCCAGCATGTAGTAAATATTCTGATTTTAAATTACATGTATCCTAACAAAAAATGCCTGGGTTCATACCATAAATTTCTCAACATAAAGGGTGATTGGATGCCCCCCTATTTAACAACTACGCAAGAAAGGTATTAATTAGGAAGACAATTTTAACAATTAGTATAAAGCATAAGATCTGATTGGGGAAAAGTTCCAAGCCCATGGCAACACTGATGAAATAATGTTGCTGGTCACTTGATATTGCTGGACCAAATTATGCAATTTGCATGCCATCTACATTGGTTGCATTTTTGAATATCGATCATGCACACAAAACATAATCGTAAAACTAGTTTTCTATAGACAGTGAGTTAATGGGCTTATAGTAGCTTCTTCCATCTGTTCACAAGTCACTGATTACATGTCCATTTTCACAGTTCATGTACTACATTCCTATATAAGTGTTTTCTTATGACTAGACAATTCTAGCTTAATAGCAATGTATCAGCCTGCAATGCTTTTTCTCTTCTAGTCATTAGCCAAATAAAACCCATTCTACAAATGGCTATATACAATTACAATTAAGATCACAAAGTTGAGTATAAACTAAAATTATATAATTATCATTAAAATATTTAACTAAAACATGAACTTAATATGACAATATTTATTTCACTGGCTTTTATTTAAGTGTTTCCACCAGCAGGCATTAGTGACATTTTCAATGATAGAAATTTCATCAAAAATACCATAGCTGCCAACCATCAAGGCTCGCAATTAGTGAAAACGGATAAAAACATGTGAATTTTGACATGAATTTGTGAAGCGTTCTTTGAGTCCAGGAACATTTGTCTGAACATATGTATAGCAAGGTCTCCAGCTGATAAAGGTAGATTGTGTTCAAAAAGAAAACTCATATGCAATGCTTCAGCATTGGTAGCTGCAAGTCTTCTGTCAATGGCTTAAAAATATTCCACAGCTGAAATCTGCTCCAAGTTCTAAATTTTCCCAACCTCTGTGTGATTTTTGTTTCCAATGTGCTTCTTCATATCATCTCTACCACCATGCCCAATTCTAAAATCTGCACACTGTGTGCAAAAAGCATGAGGTATATAAGTATATTGGCTGAATGCATGTCCAATTCTTGATATATTCCAAACTAAATACATTTCTTTTTTCCTTGTATGTTAAAACATTTTCAGGATGTGATGCAGAAAGGTAATTCAACAGTGTTGGCGGTGCATGTGTGGAGCAAAATTCTGGTTAGACCCCAGTTTCTCCTTTGAATACGTTCCCCAATCACATTACTTTAGGGATATTAGCCTGCTACCTCGCGAATCCAGCCCTACCAAAAGACGAAAATTCGTCTTTCCTGTCTATGTCATATAGACAAAGGGCAATAACTCTTGCCCATTACCTCCCCTTGCCGCCCGTTAGGTGTCGCTTCTTTAGTTTTTTAGCTTCGCTTACGCGAAAACACGTACAATTAGACCTTCAATGAATCCAAGCCATCTTAGTGTAAATTCTGACCATCCGAAGTTAAATTTGGAATTACTGTGTTGGATAATCATTCCTCTACAGGTCGTATACATTATTTTACAATATTTTCCAATTTGAGTGACTTTGTCACCTTTTCTAGACTTCGGACCAGGTTGCAACGTGGTCAAAGCATGTAATACATGTAGCACTCAATAATTTCGCTTATTCCGTATGTAACGTTTACGATATTAGCGACTAATAACGTGCTGCATTGATAATGTGTGCTGTATTTATCTTCTTTGACGTTTCAGTAGACTTCAAAAAAGTCTTTGAACGACCAATTGCGACTATTTAATGGCGGACATCGTGTTGTAGTCACGAATTCACGCGACACTTAATCATTTCGCTTCCTCCGTTAGTTACGGTTATGGAATAGCGACTTAATAGCGTACTGAATTGTTAATTTGTGCTTTGTTGATCTTCTTTCCGTTTCAGTAGACTTCGTCTCTGAACGACCAGTTGCGACTATTTAATGGCGGAATTTCGTGTTGTAGTCACGAATTCACACGACACTTAATCATTTCGCTTCCTCCGTTAGTTACGGTTATGGAATAGCGACTTAATAGCGTACTGATTGTTAATTTGTGCTTTATTTATCTTCTTTCCGTTTCAGTAGACTTCGTCTCTGAACGACCAGTTGCGACTATTTAATGGCGGAATTTCGTGTTGTAGTCACGAATTCACGCGACACTTAATCATTTTGCTTCCTTCGTTAGTTACGGTTATGGAATAGCGACTTAATAGCGTACTGAATTGTTAATTTGTGCTTTGTTTATCATCTTTTCGTTTCAGTAGACTTCGTCTTGAACGACCTATTGCAACATGCTCACGGTGATAACTAGTGTGGTCATTAAGAGTTAACATGGCACGGAATAATTTGACTACTCCGTTAATAACGGTTATAGTATTATCGAATTAATAATATGCTGAATTTTTTAATCTGTGCTTTGTTCTCTTCTTTTGTCGTTTCAGTAGCAAAGTCGACAACGAAGGCATGAATGGCAAAATGGGTGTTGGCAATGTGGAAATGGAGGAAATTATGTTGACATGGTTTAGGCTGCCCAGTGGATGTAAATTTCACCGCAGGTCCGTGCATGGCTTTCGGGCCTGTAAGTCCGGACGCATGGAGTCTAGGCTGGATCAATTGGATCCATTTTATTATGCACTTTCGCCGGCCGTCCAGCCGGCCGTCCAGCCGACACCGTCAGTTCAGCCGGCACTTCAGCAGGCACCAACCGGCACTAGCCATACATCCGGCACCGTCCGTTCAGCCCAAATGGCACCGGACGGCCAGCCGACCTTCCAGCTGGCATCAACAAGCACCGGCCGTTCAGCCCAAATGGCACCGGCCGGCCAGCCGACCTTCCAGCCTGCATCAACAGGCACCGGCCGTCCACCCGGCAACGACCGTTCAGCCCAAATGGCACCGGTCGTCCAGCCGACCTTCCAGCCGGCATCAACCGGCACCGGCTGTCCATCCGACAACGACCGTTCAGCCCAAATGGCACCGGTCGTCCAGCCGACCTTCCAGCCTGCATCAACAGGCACCGGCCGTCCACCCGGCAACGACCGTTCAGACCAAATGGTACCGGTCGTCCAGCCGACCTTCCAGCCGGCATCAACCGGCACCGGCCGTCCATCCGGCAACGACCGTTCAGCCCAAATGGCACCGGTCGTCCAGCCGACCTTCCAGCCGGCATCAACCTATGCAGGCCGTCCATCCGGCAACGACCGTTCAGCCCAAATGGCACCGGTCGTCCAGCCGACCTTCCAGCCGGCATCAACCTGCACCGGCCGTCCATCCGGCAACGACCGTTCAGCCCAAATGGTACCGGTTGTGCAACCGACCTTCCAGCCGGCATCAACCTGCACCGGCCGTCCATCCGGCAACGACCGTTCAGCCCAAATGGCACCGGTCTTCCAGCCGACATCAACCTGCACCGGCTGTACATTTGATTTACGGAGATTATAGTGATGTACCCGTCAGTCAATCTGTACTACTGGTTACATATCACTACCATGAGAGAGATGTTATAGATGTATCTCCGTCCAATCAGACCATTCGAGAGGCAGGTGCCGGTCATAGCCGGACCTTCGCCGACATTCCGGCCGACCATATACCAAACAAATCAGTCGGTATCGCCGGTGTACACCTCCCGTCACGTCAAATACGTGTCGGTGTGATTTTAAAACAAGGGAGAATTAGTGACATTATCAGAGATGACGGAATTGAGTTATCTATGCCACTTGGTATGCGCTACCCAGATATGGCAGCTTTACCAGAACAGGACTTTCAGGCCGACCATTCGTCAGTTCAATCAGCCGTTAGTGCCGGCCGTCCATATGTTCACGGCTTCTCCACAAGGGAAATTTAGTGAAAGTGTCAATTATGACAGAATTGCGTCATCTAGGTCACCTGGTATGCTGTACAGATATGCAAGCTATACCAGAACCAACATTCCCTCTGAGCGAATGGTAGATGGGTGCACAGTGCTGGCCGCACTACATAAGCATTATGTAA
Source organism: Unio delphinus (assembly GCA_029339505.1). Lineage (NCBI taxonomy): Eukaryota > Metazoa > Mollusca > Bivalvia > Unionida > Unionidae > Unio > Unio delphinus. The sequence continues at coordinate 2,986,468 of JAQISU010001244.1, forward strand.
TTATTATTACCTTCTAGCCGGCACCAACCGGCACCGGGCGTCCATCCGGCAATGACCGTTCAGCCATATGGCACCGGTCTTCCAGCCGGCACTAACCGGCACCGGGCGTCGATCCGGCAATGACCGTTCAACCCAAATGGCACCGGTTGTCCAGCCAAGCTTCCAGCCGACACTTGCCGGCACTGACAGTCCATCCGGCTCCGGCCGTCCAGCCCAACAGGCACCGGTCGTCCAACCGTATGGAGATTTTAGTCATATACCAGTCCGTCCGACTGTACCGCTGTACCAGCACGGGGACTTTTATCATACCGCAATCCGCACAAATCGGATTGACGAAGATTCTAGTGATGTTTCCGTCTGTCAATCCGTACTACCGGTTACATATCACTACCATGACTCTGATGTTGGCGATGAATCTCTCGATCCAACCCGACCATTCGAGCGGTCGGTGCCGGTCATAGCCGGCCCGTCGCAGGCGTTCAGGCCAAACATATACCAATCAATTCATTCGGCATTGCCGGCCGTCCATAGGCTATCAACTCATCCACAAGGGAGAGTGAATGCCTTTTTTAGAGATGACGGAATCGAGTCATCTATGCCACCTGGTATGCATTACCCCGATATGGATGCTTTACCAGAGCAAGATTATGCACATAGTGAGTGCGATGAATCACAGGCAAATCAGCTGTATGCAGATCCAACTATGGAACGGACTGAGTTCAGCTTCAAAGCCGCAGTGGAGGAAATTTTTAGGGTGTTAAGGCCCCTTCAGAATGCCCTCCACCTCCTGCTGCAATTACCGACTATAGGGTTAGTGCGTCGGTCGATCTGGATGAAGGGGAAGAGATTCTATCCTTCCGCCTCCTTCCCCAGTCGACAAAATTAAGGAAATTAATGACCGTCTGTCGACACGTATAGGGGATCTAGGAAATGCTAAGGCGTTCTTTTCTGAAAGCCAAGTACCAGCGTCGTTTTCAGGTCGATGGTACAAAACTCACTCCGATGCGTTCAATACTGAGGTCCTGGCTCGGGATAAAATAGGGCAGCAGTCCATATGTCTGCGGCATTGTCTTATAAAGTGGACAAAACTGTGTTCAATGCCACGTCCAAGCTGGTTCGAATGTAGTCGCTACGTCTTCACTGTTAGACCTAGCCTCCCTAGCCATTTTCAGGATCGCTGAAAAATCTGGCAATGAACAGCTTGGGATTCGACGGCCCGGTTAGCTAGGGTTCTTAACAGGGCAGCTCACCATTCCATGGCCAATGCGCTGACTGCTTCTGCCAACCTAGACCTGATACGTCGTGACGCATGTCTGAAGGGCACGTCGCTTAAACCCCATCATAAGCTGGCTAGATATGACCGACGCACATTTCACGTCCCTATCCCACGAGTAGCGGACATTCTCCGTTGTGCTTGTCGGGACTAGGCTTATCAGTTCCATGTCATACCTTTTGGCCTAAATTTAAGCACTTGGGCTAGTACCAAGGTTATGGGTTACGTCGTCACCCTGTTCCGCTCGACTTCATCTATTGCGTCGGCAGTATATTTGGATGACATCCTCCAGAAACATCTGTCAAGTTCTATTCTGCTCAAAGGCAGAAACGATCTTATATCACTTTACGTCATATAGGCTTTCTCGTGAACTGGATAAAGTTTGATCTCTGTCCAATCCGGATTTTGGTCCATCTGGGTGTGGAGTTTCTCCCGATCTGAATCTGGTAAGGCTTCCTCGAGTTTGCGATCATCCAGATAATTGCACTCGTAGAGTCCGTTTCCGACAGGATGCGCATTTTAGCGAGAGAGTTGCAGATCCTCGGATTATTCAATGCGGCAGCAGACTTGATCCCGATCAGCCGTCCTTTTATGCGCCCTTTACAAAGGACGTTGCTAGCGTAATTGCGCTCTTTTCAAGTCCCTTCGATCCCAGAAAACAGTCATGCTCACGCCAGAGATACAATCATTCTTGAGTCAATGGCACAACCCCTGTAGGCTGTCCACAGGGATTACTCTGGAGATACCCCAAAGGGATAACGGTAGGTTCCGCCACTAATACCTACGGTTGGGGTGCCCACCTGTTGCCGAACTTCGATACTGTCAGCGGCACGTGGGTGCCAGGGGCGAGCCCTTTCCACATCAACCTTTCAGAAATAACGGCTGTCATCAATGCCTTTCATTTCGGGCAGGATCAACTCTTATTACAAACTGCCCTCATTATGTCAGACAACATTGTGGTGGTGCCTTGCCTCAAAACAAGGGGACACCAATCACCAGACCTGTGCAATCTGAACTGGCAATTTCTACATTGGTTCGACAATCTCCACCTCAATGTACAATTCAGACACATTCTTGGCAGACTCAATGTCTTGGCTGACACTCTATCTAGTCATTCACACAGAATGGTCACTCCATCAATCGGACTTTCTTCCAATTGACACACTTTGGAGACGTCCGATGATTGATCTTTTGCAACAAGATGGAATCGCAAGTTCTCCACCTTTCATCTCACAGGTTCCAGACCCAGAAGCTTGGGTCGTGGATGCTCGATCAATCACCTGGGAAGGGTTGTGGGCATTCTCCTACCCTCCCACGGTCTTGGTACTGGAATTAATCCAGAAGTTAAGGGGTCAGAATTGTCAGATGGTTCTGATTACCCCTCTCAGATGGAACAACTCCTGGGTCTCCGATCTACTCAATCTAGGCGATAGATCTACCCAGGAAGATTACAGTCAGCACAAGTATTCACAAGCAAACGCGGCCAGGGGTGTTCCACCCCTGTCCGGACCGTCTTTATGTTCAAGCTTGGCTCTTGTCCAGACAGCCTTGCAAGACAAACAATTTAAATCTTTGATTGCGGAGAGAATCTCGAGAGCAAGAAGGCCCTCTACTCTGAAGGTTTACGAGGGCAAGTGGCATGTTTTCAGAGACTGGTACCATATCATTCACATTGTTCCTCTGAGTGTCACAATCCCTCAACTGGCCAACTTTTCTCTGGCTTTTCGAGGAGAAACATCTGGCTCCAGTTATTCTCAAATGTTACCGCTCCATGATATTAGACACATTCCGCCATTCTGGTACATGTGCTATCAGCCATGACAAAGATTTGTCAGATCTTTAGACATTTAAAAAAAAAAAAAAAAAAAAAAAAAAAAAAAAAAAAAAAAAAAAATTTAATCGACTTATATTCCTCACCCTGTTTTCAAATGGAATCTGTCCTGGGTTTTAACATGACTCAATTCAGACAGTATTGAGTCTTTAACCCACGATTAGTTAAAGCTACTATCATACAAATTGGGTTTCTTGATAGCCTTAGCTTCAGCATGCAGGGTGAGCGAGTTACATGTCCTTTCTAGTGACCCGAACTCTCTTTCGTTTCGATCAGAGGGTTTGATGGTCCTCTTGACGCAGCCAGGCTTCGTAGTCCAAAATAGATTACCATACATTGCGATCAACGAGTCGTCATTAGCTCGCTTTCTTTATAGATAAGTCAGGATCAACAGCCATGTAAGATCCTGTTTGGGCACTCTAGCACCATTTCAATGCATAGAGGTGAGTCAGGTCACATACTAGCACCTCTTTCTTCTGGTGATAGCTGGGATATGAGATATCACCATTCAAGCCCTTGCTTCATGGCTGTAGTGGGTTATACGCTCGGCGTACTCTGAGAATTCGCAAATCAGTCACCTTATAGAAGCTGTTGCAGAGTCAACCTTCTACAGTTTTATCTTCAAGTTTGTACTCGCAGAGGCAAACATTGATTCTAGTAGGTCCGGTGTTGGGCAGCCCAGACGCCCACCAGACCCATGTGCAACAATCAGCACAGCCTATTAGCTTCGCTGGATTCGCCAGATAAATTTTCGTAGGTAAGAAGATTTCAATAACTATCTTCTTAACCGCATAAAAGGGTCACATATCACGCGACCCTGGGCTGTGTTGCTGATTGAAAATTAGGAGACCGGGTTATCATTCACATGGGGAATCCAACCATCATTCCCTAGAGGATACCCGGGGTGGAGGTCGGATGCTCCGCATTCCCTCCTCCTATTACTTATTCTCCTAAAGTAATGTGATTGGGGAACGTATTCAAAGGAGAAAGCAAATTTTTTAGTAAATTATGTTTCTCCGAGAATACTTACCCAATCACATTACTAAGAAACCCTCCCAACCACCCCGCCATGCGAGCATCCTCGTGTTTTATATATCGCTCAGCTTAAAAACTAAAGAAGCGACACCTAACGGGCGGCAAGGGGAGGTAATGGGCAAGAGTTATTGCCCTTTGTCTATATGACATAGACAGGAAAGACGAATTTTCGTCTTTTGGTAGGGCTGGATTCGCGAGGTAGCAGGCTAATATCCCTAAAGTAATGTGATTGGGTAAGTATTCTCGGAGAAACATAATTTACTAAAAAATTTGCTTTCTCTCAAAAGCATTTGTAAAACTACTATTATACATATAGATTAAATATACTAAAATGCTTGCTACTAGGCCAACTGTACCAATCACCTATAGTTCCACTAATATCGTGACCAGCAGGACTGGACAGTTTTGGCAACTGCCGATATAACAATAAGCACTTAACAGGAAATCGATCATTTTATAAAACTTTTACAATAATTGAGAATTTGGGAATTTGTGATTTTTTGCATGCTGCTTGAACCTGTGAATCAATGAAAAAGTTATGAAATTCACGCCAAAATCATGAGGGTTGGCAGCTATAATACTTTCAAAAGTTGATAATTTCAAAATAATAAATCAAATTTCTGGGTACTAACCACCAATGTTTTGAAAATTTTCTATTTTAATTTATTTGGGCATGTGTTTTCAAGGGAGTAGTGAATATGACCAATGGAATAAACACAATTTGCTCCTTCCATGTATACAGTAGGGGGAAGAAGCTAAAACTCTTCACAATAGAATTTTGATTTATAAAGAGTAAATTTTTCTAAAAGTATAGTTTTACAAACCAAAATATAGTTGTAGGTGAGAGAATACAAACCTGCATGTCTGTGCCATGCTACAAAGACCTGACAGATCCATGTTACTAAGAATAATCTGGATTACCTCCCCCTGCAAGACATGATATAGACAAAAGCTGGTTTAATTGTTTGTGCAGGCAGTGGAATGGAATCAAATACCTGGAAATAAAGTGTTAAATTCAACAATAAAAAAATCTTAAATAGCTTTTAATAATTGGGTCCTCAGCTCTGTTAGACAAGCAATCAGATTGTGGTCACTGAGTCAAACTCCAAGGATAGTGGAATTCTGCATGTTGCAAAACTTTCTAGACTGCTTTCACTCCAATGAAAAGTTAAAATGGGACAAAGGCTCTTGAGGACTAAAACACAGTTAATGTATAAATTATTTTAAAATTTGTAATTTGAGAATTCTACTTTATTTCCAAATTGGGATATCAGGAAATCAGCATTATTTTCATATTGGTGAAATGGGAAATCTGCATTATATTCATTTGATACATTGGGAAATCTGCATTATTTTCAAGTTGGTAAATTTAGAGTTTTTAATTAATTTTAAACTGGTAAATTGGGAATTGTACAGTATTTTTCAAAACTGTTTATATGGGAATTCTGTATGATTTTCATACTAGTAAATATGGAATTCTGTATTATTTTCAGATTGGTAAATACGAATTCTGCATTATTTTCAAATAAGAGTTTTGCATTATTATTTTCTTGGTAAAATGGGAATTTTACACTATTTTTCACACTGTTAAAATGGAAATAATAAACTATTTTCAAATTGGAAAATTGGGATTGGATTGTTTTCAGATAGGTAGATTGGGTATTCTGTTCTAATTAAGGATTACATCATATTTAGGGCCATGAAAATGAAATAATTGTCTGCACATTGTCAGCTCACCACTATAGAATCAGAACCTGCAACTGTGTAAATACATGATTGAACAGAAGAAAAATTCATGCAAATGAAATTTTCTAATTTATGACTGAGATGTTTCAAATTAGAAATTATGAAGACACCAACAAAGTTGGAACCACCAGTCACAATTGATATAGCAGAATGATCATTGAAAAAAATGCCCATTCATAAAAAACATACTACCACTATATTTAAGAAACTCACAGGCAGAAGATCAAAGAATCCATTATCTGACTGCATATTTGTCGAACTATCTGAATCATTTGTCTGCTTTATATTCTTCATTTCCTCCTTGCCTGTCTCCTTTATTCTAGTGATTTGTTTAACCTCTCTGGAAACATACTGGTTCTCTGTATTAGATTCCTTAGGATTTGGTTCCAGACTAAGATCCTTAAATGCCCCTGTCATGGTTGACATCACATTGCCGCTATCTCCATCTTTGACATAAAACTGTTTACTATGAAGTCTCATACATGAAAAGTTGTTGACTGGTTCTGTTGTCCCATGCAATTGGACACAGTCTAAATCTACATAGTATGAAGCAAGGTCATGACATAACTCCAGCCTTAACACACTGAAAAGAAAGATTACTGCATACAATTATTAAACCTCTTTGCTTTAACAGCTCTAATGCCTCAAAACTGCAAATTTCACACACCCCTTCTTTTACTATATACTTATATATTACTCATATCACCCCACTTTTTTTGAATATGTCAAAACTGGACAAATCCTAATCTTCCAATAAGCCTGGTGTGCAAGGGTATCACAGGTCTTGAAGTCAACAATTGGCACACAAGTAAAAAAAGACACTTATGTTCAAGATACTATGACTATTTGCTGTTCCTTGCTATACATTAAAATGCATTTTATTTTGAGTTTAAATCAGATGATTGCAGGAAACAGTCTATAAACTGTGGCCATGTAGATTCCATGTTATGCAAGGGGAGTTATTCTGATATCGTAGTAATATAAACAAATAGCCGCATGCTAGAATAATCTTGTCTTAACATTGGGAATTTGAGGTGCACATTGCACAAATTGTTAATCATCTTGAAAAATGGATGCTACTTTCATAGCCTTCATTCTGCCACCTGTGCCATCCAACAACAGAAACTTATAAGATAATTAAAGCAATGCGTCTGTAACCACTTATGATGGGGGAGTGGTATTGCAATTGCCAGTGAGAATGTTGCCACCAACATGAGCATGAAGTATATCTCGAATGAGAATGTTGCCACCAACATGAGCATGAAGTATATCTCGACTACAGACTGTTTAAATTACTCCAGGTGTTCCAATGAAAAATCACGTACATCAAAATCCTAAGGTCAACACCTATCAATTGCAAAAGCAACAGTAATATACTTCACATTTTGACCTTTATATCCTACAGATTCAATTCTCACTTCTTGATATGTATAGCAATCATGAGATCTTGTTGCATAACATCATTGGACATATCAGACGACAAATTGGTTAACTGATTTATTACAGTAATATCAATTTTAAGAAGATATTAATTCTATTTGTAAGAATGTGGTATGAGTGCATTTTAAATTTGTGTACTCGTGATCAATCACAATGCTTTCCCGAAATCAACTGGTGATGCAGAACTAGTTAATTATGACCATCCAGTGTAAATAAGATAAATAAATTCCTGATGATGATAGGCAGAAAAGAGTGAAAACTTCAAATACCATGATAGCTGAAATCCCACACTCCTGTACTAAACAACTAAAAATTAAAAGTTTTCCTTCAAATATCAATAAAATTCTGAGTAAGTTACACTTTCATCTGCACAGTTTATTTGACCTGGGTTTCATGGAAAGACTTCTGGTCTTTTGCCTTGTCTAAACAGTAAACAAGTGTCCCATTACCGCAGAGGTGTGGGTTAATATCAAACTATTACAGACAAGAGAGACTCAATTTGGACTGCAGTCCTTAGAAATAATGTTATTAATTGTATAAATGGTAAGAGATGGAAATTAATGAATACTGGCTTACATCTCATTAGATTTTGGCAACTTTAACAATGTTCCAATGAGTGAATGCCATTCTAGAAAGTTAAATCACAATTTATATCACAAAACTTTAAACCACACTGAAATTATTCAATAAAAAGGAACAGTAAACCTTACTCTACATGTACACAACTTTGTGCATTTAAATTGCTCTGTATATACATGACTTTATGTTTACGACTTACTCTGTATGTACATGACTTTATGTATATGACTTACTCTGTATGTATATGACTATGTATCTGACTTACTCTGTATGTACATGACTTTATGTATATGACTTACTCTGTATGTATATGACTATGTATCTGACTTACTCTGTATGTACATGACTTTATGTATATGACTTACTCTGTATGTATATGACTATGTATCTGACTTACTCTGTATGCACATGACTTTATGTATATGACTTACTCTGTATGTACATGACTTTATGTATATGACTTACTCTGCATGTATATGACTATGTATCTGACTTACTCTGTATGCACATGACTTTATGTATATGACTTACTCTGTATGTATATGACTATGTATCTGACTTACTCTGTATGTACATGACTTTATGTATATGACTTACTCTGTATGTATATGACTATGTATCTGACTTACTCTGTATGCACATGACTTTATGTATATGACTTACTCTGTATGTACATGACTTTATGTATATGACTTACTCTGCATGTATATGACTATGTATCTGACTTACTCTGTATGCACATGACTTTATGTATATGACTTACTCTGTATGTATATGACTATGTATCTGACTTACTCTGTATGCACATGACTTTATGTATATGACTTACTCTGTATGCACATGACTTTATGTATCTGAATTACTCTGTATGTACATGACTTTATGTATATGACTTACTCTGTACATGACTTTATGTATACGACTTACTCTGTACATGACTTTAGGTATATATGACTTACTCTGTATGTACATGACTTTATGTATATGACTTACTCTGTATGTACATGACTTTATGTACATGACTTACTCTGTATGTACATGACTTTATGTATATGACTTACTCTGTATGTACATGACTTTATGTATACAACTTACTGTGTATGTAAATGACTATGTTTACGACTTACTCTGTATGTACATGACTTTATGTATATGACTTACTCTATATGTACATGACTTTATGTATATGACTTACTCTATATGTACATGACTTTATGTATATGACTTACTCTGTATGTACATGACTTTATGTATATGACTTACTCTGTATGTACATGACTTTATGTATACAACTTACTCTGTATGCACATGACTTTATGTATACGACTTACCCTGTACATGACTTTATGTATATAACTTACTCTGTATGTACATGACTTATGTATATAACTTACTGTGTATGTACATGACTTTATGTATATGACTTACTCTGTATGTACATGACTTTATGTATACAACTTACTGTGTATGTAAATGACTTTATGTATATGAATTACTCTGTATGTACATGACTTTATGTATATTACTTACTCTGTATGTACATGACTTACTCTGTATGTACATGACTTACTCTGTATGTACATGACTTTATGTATATGACTTACTCTGTATGTATATGACTTACTCTGTATGTACATGACTTTATGTACATGACTTACTCTGTATGTACATGACTTACTCTGTATGTTCATGACTTTATGTATATGACTTACTTTGTATGTACATGACTTTATGTACATGACTTACTCTGTATGTACATGACTTTATGTACATGACTTACTCTGTATGTACATGACTTACTCTGTATGTACATGACTTTATGTATATGACTTACTCTGTATGTATATGACTTACTCTGTATGTACATGACTTACTCTGTATGTACATGACTTTATGTACATGACTTACTCTGTATGTACATGACTTACTCTGTATGTTCATGACTTTATGTATATGACTTACTCTGTATGTAAATTACTTTATGTATATGACTTACTCTGTATGTAAATTACTTTATGTATATGACTTACTCTGCATGTACATAACTTACTCTGTTGGAAAAGGGCATTGTTTGAGTGGAGGGCTGAAAATCCTGGACTGTCTAGTTGATTCTTCTGGTCTTCCCTGCCATAATGTCACCCACTGGCACCTGTGGCATATTATATAATTTTTTGTCATTTCACAACATAAAATCTGTGTAGTGTGTAAAGTAGCCCATTCTTTAGACTTGGAAAAAAAAGTTTATCTACATATCTTTTTACCCTTCAGAATGATCTTGGTTAGACCCACACATTGGGAAGCTTCATCCCTGAGGCTTTCCCCAAGCACAGTGATGATACAGATACCAAAATTGGTAATTTATCAGTGAAGTGAAAACAATGCAAACACAAGTCAAAATCAGTGGAGAATAAATGCAAACAAAATAAGCATAAAATGCAAACAAAATTAATGTATTGTTGAGAGCACACAAACAAAACTTTGAATAATATATAAATACATAAAAAAATGGAAAAAACTAGATGCATTTATGATTTCATAAATGTATTTGATAGTCATTTATTTTTAAGATGTTGCTCAATTTCCATGGTTGAAAGCCCCTTTTACTCCAGTAACAGATTCTTCACACATAAATTTCTCACCCCTTACAAGCTAAGACATTGGTCTTGTTATGGCAGTCAATAAAAACTAAATGCCATTGATGTGATAACCATGGCTGTACTAGTTTAATATTTATTTTAACAAAATAAAAAAAAGAACAAAAAAAATGACAACAATATCCGGGCAACAATGTTTGTGAATTCATTACATGTGCTGTGTGATATAGTTCTCTTCCTTTAACACTTTTGAAAACAGAAAATGCAACCTAGCTTAATGCATGAACATACATGTGACAGAAATTAGAAGTCAGGTCAGAAGATTTCCAAAATTTGGTCTGGAGTTTTGACCTGAAAAGAAGGAGAATTTTCATTGATCCAATTATAAGCATGCAAATGGATAGAAACTACAACCATTAAACAGATTTTCAATTTTATTAATATTAAATTTTGCAAATCATCTTATCAAATGAGGCCTTTCACAGTAATGTGTTGCTATTCATGCTTTTCTTACTGTATGTACCTCAGTTTTAGCATTTCTTTCTCTGCCAAATTATATTGGTGGCAGTCCTCAATCACTGTTAATCTTAACACTAAGGAGATGATATCTCGTTATTAGATCCAGGTTTTCTCTGGAGTCAGCCTGAATTTTCCTTAGAATGGAAAATGTCTTTTTCAGTGTCAGCATTGGATTATGGTAATGTTAATACAACTCAAATGAGTCCACCAGATTACCTTCCAGAACAGTTCAGTATTGGTAGTCAGGGTATGATCATCTTTTAATGTCAATAAGATTTTTCACATAAACCACCAATACGTACGTTATATCATTATACGATTTGTGACTTCAAGCTTATTTTGCAGACACCTTGGTTATCATCATGATCATCATTATCACCACTTTGTAATAAAGACAAATCCAGAAAATGATTACCACTTGCTAGTATTATCAATGCAGACAAAGAACCCGTTTATCTCAGACATTTTGGATTACAATGGCAGGTAGTTGTTGTTATAGGGTTTAACGCCATTTTTCATCACAAGATAGGCTATACATGGTGGCCAGTATTAATAGCGGAGGAAGAACCTGGAAAGAACCATCAACCCACGAGAAGCTACTGGCAAGCTTTCTCACATACCCACATTAGCCAAATCTGAGACTCAAACCCACATAAACAGAGGTGAGATGGCAGTGATCCATAATGGACAGCACTTTAGACCACTCGATCAGTCGGGGCCCATCACAAAGGCAGGTAGTGACATATACTTAAGTCTGGTTACTATTCATGTTTATAACATCAGTTTTTGTGACTTATTGCGGTTATTTATAGTAGTGTTGAACACACAATTGCCTAAAAAAATAAGGTTAGCTGGTCGTGTTCTGTAAATGATCATTCAGGACAGCTTATATAATAAATTATTATTATACAATTAAGATTCCATACAATAATGTGTGATGTTATTTTTGGTTATGTACAACCTTAAAATCAGTTTTACAGGAAGAGCAGAATGCGTATTCATGTTCCTTTGAAATTTTCTATGCAATTTTGACAGTTTTGAAATTTTCTATGCCATTTTGACAGTTTTGAAATTTTCTATGCAATTTTGACAGTTTTGAAATTTTCTATGCCATTTTGACAGTTTTGAAACTTTCTATGCCATTTTGACAGTTTTGAAATTTTCTATGCCATTTTGACAGTTTTGAAATTTTCTATGCCATTTTGACAGTTTTGAAATTTTCTATGCAATTTTGACAGTTTTGAAATTTTCTATGCAATTTTGACAGTTTACTGGTTTATTCAAGTATACTGTAAGCAAGTGATCAAAGATTGATCAGAAATAAGGCCTCTATTGTGTTGTAATAAGCACAGCCAATCTGATCATCTTAATATACATGGATCTTGATCATTTTTTAACTCCTCCAAGAACATGATGACATAGGCCCTAATTCCAAGTTTTATCAAAATTAATTAGAAATAGGTCACCTGGAGTTGTAACAAAAAGTGAATTAGAAATAGGTTCCCCAGAGTGCTAACTAAAAGTGAATTAGAAATATGTCCCCCAGAGTGGTAACAAAAAGTGAATTAGAAATAGGTCCATCATAGTGGTAACAAAAAGTTAACTCAAAATAGGTCCCCCCGAGTGGTAACAAAAAGTGAATTAGAAATAGGTCCCCAGAAAAGTAACAAAAAGTGAATTAAAAATAGGTTTCCTGGAGTGGTAATAAAAAGTGAATTAGAAATAGCTCCCCCAGAGTGGTACAAAAAAGTGAATTAGAAATAGGTTCCCCAGAGTGGTAACAAAAAGCACAATCAATCAGATACAAGATCACATTATTAATATGGATTACACTCAGTATCAAACATGTCCATGAGCTCTGTGATAAAAGCATACATTCTCGAGTACAGTTTATAATTTTAGTAATTGGATTTTCATGCATTTGTATGAATGGGACATGCAAGAAAAAAAATTATTTTAAAATGTTTCTTTTTGAATACTTACCCAATCATAATACATAAGGAGAACTAATACTACCTTGCAAATCCAGCCCTCCCAGGTAAAACATTTCAGATAAAAGTGTTATAAGTTTACTGCAACACTAGGTAGTGGTCAGGCAGAGTGATCTCCCCTCAATATAGGGAAAACTCTATGAATATATCAGTTACTACTGGAGCCTATGGCATTCATCACACATATAACAACATAAAAAGTCAGTAAATGTACTGCATCAAGACATGGAAAATACATATAGTTACACAAACATGCTATAACTGTGGTTATAGTTTTAAATATTAACATAAGTTGGTTTAGGTTTATATTCAAGGGGTAGGAAGGTTTATCTGCAAACATGCATTTATGAACACGTGCACCATGCATTTCGTGTTGCACATTCAAGAAGCACTTGCTCAACAACTCTGAATGAAGACATAATATAAATAACAATGGCTGTTTGAGAAAAATTACAAATTACCCATTTAAATAATGAGACAAGTTTATGAGTATATAACCACCACATGGGGAATTTGTTATGTTATAGTGTATGAAAATCCATGTATGTAAAGTATCCAACTCCTCTCCCATGAGTCTAATGCATGTATATAAAGTGTCTGACTCTTCTCCCATGAGTCTAATGCATGTATATAAAGTACTTGCCCAATCTCCCATGAGTCTAATGCTTGTATATGAAGCACGTGTCCAATCTCACACGAGTTTAATCAGTATCCACATTATGTAGGTATAGAGTGACACTGCAAACCATAAGTGTAAAAGAAATTCTATACCATATGTTTCTGATGAAAGAAATTAAATGTTGGAAAGCAAATTGTACTCATTTATATTACAGACTTTCAAAATTTGCTAATTCTTATTGTATTGTTTCCTATACCCTGAATGCATTTTTGCCGTTCTTAGATTCAAGGAAGAAAACTGGTATACTTACACAGAGAGACCAGTGTCCACATCTGTTCCGACATTCATATCATAGGCCAGAATACGGACAATAGCTCCTGGATTATATGTCTCATAGATATCCACTTTTAAGGGGTACACTTTTGTTGCAAAGGTTATTTCTACCATAAAGAAATAGAAAACAAAGTGCAAGATACATTTTGTGGCCGTAAAACTTGTATACATAACTGCAGATAAAAATATTAAAAGATTCTGTAAAAATGAGAAAAAAAATTACTTGAATGAAAAGCATATTAGGTTATCTACTTTAGACATATATGCCAACATACCTAACAATATTCATATGTCCAAGTTAAACGCTACCTTGTACAGAAGTCTCAAAATCTGTCAAGCTATATATGGTTTCACATTCCCTGCCAATTTCAGGAAAATATAGCAAGTAATTATTATCTAGCATTTTATCTATTACATTTTACATTCTCAGCATTCCACACACAAAAATCTGTCCAAAAAAGGCCTTTATGTTGTCCAGAATGGTTTTCAACTTTATAAAAACTAAAAATCTTGTTATCTCCTCACTCCTCCCCCTTGTAAACATAAATTTTAAAATCTAATGTTTGCATCTCCAGTCCAGTCATCCTTGTGTAAATGTATAGTTCGTTTCACACAGCACTGTAAATGATATCCACATTTGTAGCTCCATGAATTTTCTGATTAGCAACATTAAATATAGCTACAACTAATTCATTTTGCACACAAAGCATTTCAACACATCTGATTAAATAAATGCTACAAGTTAGGTTTGTTTACATCATATTTTTTATGCCAATATAACTGGACAAGTCAATTTATTCATTAGGGAGTGAGCAGTGTTCGTATTTGGCAATAATGTAGTTGCCTCCCTTTGATTTCTTCATGGCATCAAATGTGGACTCTTCTGGCAATCAGAACAAACATAGCAGACCAGTCTTTTCAAGCAACAAATGTTGATGAGCTGTATCAACATGAATCATGAATTTGGTATTTTTACTGACATTTGAAGAAGCAGATATGAAAATTAAATGAGAAACAGATGCTGATATCTTTCACGATGCTGTATGGAATGAACAATAGTATATTTTATGAAGGAAAAACAAATGATTTTATAAAGTAAAGAATAATATAATCTAAAGACTTTAGTTCTACTGCTAGATTTGTGATTACAAAATCTGAAACTCGACTAGCTCAATCCACACACATACAACTATAATCACTATTAAACTATTCCCAAAAGATTTTGATTTAACTGCGTTCACTTCAATTCAATCAAATATATGTGTGTTCATGTGTGTGTGTGTGTGTGTGTTTAAAAGACTTCATTCCATAAAAAATGCTAAATATACTCAGAACTATCGGTGGGATCAAATAGAACTGCTCTCCCTGCAAAAACTGGGGTAATATAATATAAACAAAACCTGGACCAACTTTTGAGAATCTGGTTCTGTCTACTGAGAGCTCTGGTGTATTTTGCCCATTAAAAAACAACTTCTGAAAATGTGTGGAAATAAATACTATTTGTGATGCAGATCCATAAATTAATATTTTTATAGGTGTGGTGAGGTTGTGACAGAGAAACAAAACTGACAAACCTATGTAGTCATCACTTAGAAATGTTTTAGGAGTTCGTTCAAAAGGTTTTCTGGCTGAAGGTGCCTTTTTCCACCATGGGCCATACGTACGCTGAAAATTCAAGTTACATAATATTTAATAATATGAATACATCACTGTAACACAAGGTAATTGAGCCTGAGTGTAAAGTGTCAGGCATAATATTTTCAAAACTGACACAGTTTTGTAATTTAATTTACCAAAATCGGTAATTGGGCCATTACATGGAACATTGACATAACATATGCAGTCGTATAACAAAGTTTATGGCTCATTAATTTACAAAGTGTACTAACAATACACTTCACTCATTAATTTACAAAGTGTACTAACAATACACTTCACTCATTAATTTACAAAGTGTACTAAAAATACACATCACTCATTCATTTACAAAGTGTACTAACAATACACTTCACTCATTCATTTTCAAAGTGTACTAACAATACACTTCACTCATTCATTTACAAAGTGTACTAACAATACACTTCACTCATTCATTTACAAAGTGTACTAACAATACACTTCACTCATTAATTTACAAAGTGTACTAACAATACACTTCACTCATTAATTTACAAAGTGTACTAAAAATACACATCACTCATTAATTTACAAAGTGTACTAACAATACACTTCACTCAAACTGGTAGACAGTGCTGTTGTGAGTAATTCTTGGAACTGTGTTGTAAAATCTCATTTTCATATCTGCACTTCTCTCAGCAGGTGTAGCTTTCACTCAACTCCACTTTAAGTGTTGATTCTTTCATACCAATATGTGTATTACCTTTATATCTATAAAGGACTTCAAGAGGACTGCATATAACATCATGGGCCATAATTAAGATTATTACCCAACATCACACTGTCACCCAGGCCTCATTTCACTGCATAATAAGGTGTGCATCAGTTGGTATTGCACAGACTTCAGTGAAAAATGGTCAATGTACTTTTGTGTACTGTATGCAAGACATAATGTAACTAACATTACTATGCTCTAAATGAACTCAGCCTTTTGAAATCATAACTTTGAACTCTATAAATCTGGTTACGAAATTACAAAAGCAATATCTCACTAACACTTAACCAAATATTCTAACATCTTAATGACTAATTAAAAGTCATTAAACAATCAGATGTCAAAATATCTTGAATTTGAGTGTGTGATTCATTGTAACCTTTGAATCTGATCTTGAAAATGTAAGCAATTGTCAAGACATAAATATATAGTGTGTATTTAAAATATTATAAGCTAATTTGACTTTCCACACATACCACATGATATACAGACTTTTTAAAGTGTTTTTCAACTAACAATTTGAGAATATTGTGGTCTTGTCATTTTAAATGTAGTTGTGATGCATATAGTCATTTTATATGAGGTCTTATGATGGACAGTCATTTTACGTGCGATCTTGTGACAGACAGTCAGTCATTTTATGTGTGATCTTGTGACAGACAGTCATTTTACATGTGATCTTGTGACAGTCATTTTACATGTGATCTTGTGACAGTCATTTTATGTGTGAACTTGTGAAAGTCATTTTATTAGTAATCTTGTGACAGACAGTCATTTTATGTGTGATCTTGTGACAGTCAATTTAGGTGTGATCTTGTGACACAGTCATTTTATATTTGGTATTGTGATAGAGTCATTTTATGTGTGCTACTGAAATGAACATTTATGTTTGGTATTATGATGGACAGTCATTTTATGTGTGTTATTGTGATCGACAGTCATTTAAACAAGGTAAACTCATTAGACATGGATTCTACTCACAACTATGCCATTAGGCGATTAACTTTTATCACCTACCAACAATGCTCACTGAGTTGAATAGATAGGTTTTGTCTACAGGGTGCATTTAAATAGACCATAACAAGTCTATAATCTTCCTTGACCATCTATGGCTTTCCATATGATAAATTATATATATCACCTAGCAATAATTGACTATAAGAATAAACTTTTGTTATACCTCCCTCTCTAATAAGTGACATCTAGTTTTACTATAAAAAAAATACAATTTTGTT
Source organism: Unio delphinus (assembly GCA_029339505.1). Taxonomy (NCBI): domain Eukaryota; kingdom Metazoa; phylum Mollusca; class Bivalvia; order Unionida; family Unionidae; genus Unio; species Unio delphinus. The sequence continues at coordinate 3,004,055 of JAQISU010001244.1, forward strand.
TCTCATAATACCATTGTAATTATAATTGCATGTGATTATATTTTATTTTTTTTAAATATTCTTTTTTATGTTACACTGTTCTATGCTAACATCATGATTGGCAAATTAGTATCATTTATAATATATTGACATTGTAATAAATACGATTTTGGCGGCCACAACAATAATGCACATAAGCAAATAAACTAGATAACTGTCATCAAGATCAATGATATTTTAATAATAATAATAATAATAATAATAATAATAATAATAATAATGAAATTAGATAACTGTCATCTAGATCAATATTTTAATGATGATGATGATGATGATGATGATGATGATGATGATGATGATGTCGCTTTACTCAAGGGACCATAAAACTGCTTTCCAACATTAAAGCCTGAACCTGTAATAGTACCAACCAAACTAACCCACACCTTGACAATTTTCTATTTTATCTTAGAGTTGAGATAGTTTGCAAAATTCTGACAAAGAAAACTTCATAGAAAACAATATATCTTTCAATACAACATATTAAGTTCTCAGTTGTATGTCAATACTACATTGAAGCCAAGTTCTAGTGTATAAATACGAAATGTTTCTCCTACTGTATATACTCTCTTAATGAACAAGATCAGTGCCACTGGAGATAATATGCATTGGTCAACATTTAAGTTTGCAATCAGTCTAGACAAATGTAGGTAATTTTCTCAGTCTGTACAAGTAGATTTGTAAAAATCTTTTCAATATAAAATCTTTGTGATGATATGCAATACAAAATTGCATAAAATAACAGAAAGTTTATAACTTTATCAGATGAATTTACAGCTAAAATGTTTTCCATGCAATTTTCAATGCAAATATTCTTTATAATTACACAAATAGTCAATCTGAGTTGATATTTTTCCTGATATAGTCAAAATTTTGGATTTGAAAAAAAAAAAATATTACTAAACATAACTTACAAAGACACATGCTTGTGTAAAATCTCCATAGCTTGGAAAAATGCTGGCACCTCCTACAAGATTTTTGGCTGTGTAAGAGATACTTGTTTCATTTCCATACTGTGAGCTGAAATCAATGACTTCTTTTGCAAACTGAACAATGATATTTGGGTTTCTCAAAGACTCAGATCTCAGTGATCCTTTATCACCCACACTTCCTGCCGAATGAGGTACTGAAATGGTAAATGCATTTTCAGCTGGTAATTCTGCCATCTTATTCTGCTATCATCTGAAAAGTAAAGAAAAGTACAATTATATGAAAATTAACTCAAAATAAAGTACATCTGGATTCATTTTCACATTCACCATAACTATCTTATCTGGAATCTTTTTCATCGAAATTATTGAATTCAAGTCATTATTTTCTCTGGAAATACAAAAGTGCTTTGATAAAATTCTTGGATAAAGACATTCACTGGAATTTATACTTGAATTCAAACCTGGAATCAAATTAATGTGTATCAACAAAAGACTCTTGACACATCAACAGTATAATAGCTACCACACAGACACGTCATCGACTTCAGTTTTTGGATTTTTTCTAGACTTTTACTGAATTTTATTCAGTACTTTAAATTACTAGGATATGTGGCTGTAATTACCGTATTATTTTGGGATTTAATTTGCAATGCCATAACTTTTTTTAAAAATAATTCACTTTATTAGGGAAATAAATATATTTGCTAAATTTTACAATGCTTGTTGTCATTCACTCTTTTCTGTTACTTATTTTATGACAGTTTTTGTCATATTTTTGTAAAGCCAATAAAACCTTACTGTAACTGTTCATAGACAACACACTGAAGAATTCAATTCAGTATATGAATGAAATAAACCCTTCTTTGTCAACTGAATCAACACAGATAACATACCAATGCATCTATATTTAGAAAGAGGGGTTTTCTTAATGTAACCAATTATATGTAAAGCGACCCTAATGGAAATAATTTGCATATCATTTAAACAAAATATCAAATTTGTTTTAGTCTTGTTTTATGTTTCAGCAATATGCATAATATGGCATCTTAAACAACATATAAAAAATAAATGAATATAGGCAGTATCACGATGAAGAATAACACCATTGGCTATTAAATCATGCAATATAAATAAATTCTTTAAGGAAAGAGACGGGCATCTTTAACTAAATTTCATCGGATTATGGGCCGAAATTGATTACAAAAGCATCTACCCTTTTACCACAATATTGACAATAGAGACACTAGGCAACACTTTCCCTTTTGTAGGTCTTGAATTCTCATCAATTGGCCAACAAACCTGTAATGCTACTGAAGGATATATTATGAGTTTACATCATTTGGAATATTTCTGACTTGCCCCTATGCACTGACCTGTCTCCTTGTGCGTTGTCTTTCATCACTGTCCGTTGTGGTTTCCGGTAAATAGAAATACCGAAACGCACCGGAACGCCGGAACACAATGAAAACACCGAAACGCAATATAGTATGAACCATAGCTAGAAATTTTAAAATTTGCGACATTTAAAAAAAAAAAGAAAATAACATTTACTATTAATAGTGTCTAATACAATTTTACATAAGTTTAATGCTTAATCTATTACTAATACATATTAGTAAAGATTCATGAATATTGTCCGGATGTATGAACTAATGAAAATCAGCAATTTAAATATTTTAACAGTGTAATTCCATAGGGGAGTTTTACAACAAACTCCTTGATATTCTATACACGGTCATTTAAAATAAAGACATCATCATCATGCAAGGAGACTGGAATGCCAAAGTTAGCAAAGATGCTCTAAAAGACTGGGATGATCGTTGTCTACCTTTTTGCAATGAGCTTACCAATGACAGAGGGAGACGGCTGCTCGAGTTCGCAATCTACAACAACTTGGTACTAACCAACACCCTGGGCCAACATAAAGCTGGACATGATAGGCATCAAATGGAAACCATCATAACAAGATCAACTACATAATGGTTCAAAACCACTACCGATCTAGCATCAATAGAGCAAAGACACGACTGTTCCCATGTGCTGATGTTGGGAGTGATCACAACCTCGTGATTATGAACTTTTGAGTGAGGCTGAAGAAAATTAACAAGCCAAAGAACATCAGGCTCAAATTCAACCTTGAACAACTGAAGAAAAGGTGGATTGAGTATTGTAAATAACTCTACAACCATCAGTCCACAGGAGACCCAGATGTGCTTGTAGTTCTAAACTCTACAAACGATAGTGATTTCCCCATTCGCAAAGAAGGGATGGAATCAGCAATAAGAGCACTGAAGCATGTCAAGGCAGCTTGAGTAGACAACATCCTAGCTGAACTTATCAAGAAGGGGGGGGGGAGTGATAGAGCTACTAACAGAAATCTGCAACAAGATCTGGCAGACAAGTAAATGACCAACACACTGGACCCAGCCACTGATTGTAACACTCCCCCAAAAAGGCAAGAACTATCCTATCAGTCTGATGAGCCATACTAGTAAGGTTATGCTAACGACCATCTTGTACAGAATGAAACCACAAGCAGAAGAAATAATCGCTGAAGAACAGGTATGGTTCCGGAGTGGAAGAAGCACAACATAACAAATATTCAATCTCAGGGTTCTGTGTGAAAAGTACTCGCAACATTAACAATACATTTATTATGTGTTCATATATTTCAAAAAGGCCTTTGACAGAATGTGGCATGAGGCCTTGTGGGCCACAATGAAAAAGTACAACATAGGTCAAAATGCCATCAAAAAGCTGTACGCCAAGGCAACAAGTGCAATAATTGCTCAAGGTTCTGTGAGGGACTGGTTCCATACAATAATTGGAATATGTCAAGGATGTCTCCTGTCACTCACGCTTTATTATATTATGTACAACGTTCTTTTGCATACCAGGGCCGAGCAACGTGGAATGAATTGCCCACTGAAATTAGACACAAAGACACAGTGATCCCTTTCAAGAGTGCTCTTAAAACTCACCTCTTTTGACTGCAAAAACAAACTTAAAGACCTAAAATTGTTTCCTACCTTAAATATTTTCAGCATTTTTTATGTTTCCAATTTCATGGTGTCTGTTTTATTGTTGTTCTTGTTGTTGTTTTTTTTTTGTATTCATATCAATATAGATGTCGTAAAGGGCTTAGAGCTTCTAAAGATTAGGTGCTATACAAAGTCCTCATTATCATTATTATTATTATTATCAGCAAATAAGAAATCCCTGATGATGTCTGTCATAACCTTGGTTTTCGCTTGAAGCTTCCTGGGATTGAATAGTTTTCTTTCTGCACAGTACCTGATGCCGACGCCAACCTATCCATCTCTGAAAGCATTAGTCGGAACACAGCCCTGCTTGATGCATTTGGTTACTGGGAATGGCTCAGATGTATCTCCATTGTTTTGGGCTCCTGCGTGCATGCCATGATGGAAATGCTGCACCATGGATATACATTTTCTTGCGCATCCATACTTGGCTATTACCTTGCACGAGCCTTCTCTGTTGACAGTATCAAAGACCTTTTAGTCAGGTCAATGTAAATGGAGAGAAGGTCGGTGTTTTGCTTTTGACATTTCTCTTGTAGGTGTCTTACAGCAAACACCATGTCGATGATCTCAGATTCTTTTCAGAATCCAAAGTGGCTTTCTGGTAGTAGTTCCTGGTCAAGGTGCATAGTGAGGCGGTTCAGTATGATTCTGGTGACAGTAAGGATATACCCCAGTGGTTGTCGCAGGCCTTGCGGTTCCCTTTGTGCTTATGCAGGTGGATTATGGAAGCATCTTTGAATTCCTGGGGGGGGGGGGGGATCGTCTCTTGCTGCCACATCAGTAAAAACAGTTGGTGGAGTCTTTCTATCAGGGCTGTTCCATCTTCCTTGTAGACTTTAGCCGGGATGGAGTCTGAATCAGGTGCTTTGCCACTGGAGAGCAGATGTATCACTTTCTGTGTCTCCAGCAAGATTTGTAAGGTCATCCAGTGCCTCGTTGAAGTAATCTGGGAAGACGACTGGTGACTTCATCATTGATGGATGACGCTGTCAAAGTGTTCATTCCATCATCGAAGAATCATTTCTTTGTCACTAATTAGTATGTTTCCGTCTGCGCCGTGGAGGTGGAATGATCAATAGGATGTTAGTCCATACACTCTTTTCAGGACATTGTAGAAGTTATGCATGTCATTCTGTTCTGCGTAGTGCTGGATCTCATCAGCTTTGTTGCTTAACCATGTGTCTCGCATCTGACGAAACTTCTGCCGTAGAGTTCTGCGTATGTTGTTGTATGCATCTTTCCTATAGGTGGACTTGGGGTTGTTGAAGTAGGTTTGAACAAGGCGGCGTTTCTCATCCAGCAACAACTTGATCTCGTCGCAGTTTTCATCAAACCAGTCTTGTTGTTTTCTGGTTGAGGATCCTAGGATTTCGAAGCATAGCTCTAGACCAACGCTCTGAATGACGATCAGTCGACCGCCACATTCTTATTATCAAGAGGGGTCGATTTCAGTCGTTTTTCCAGTTCATCCACGAGAGACTGTTTGGTACTGGTGCATTTCAGCTTGGTGATGTTCATTTGTTTAGGAGCCTTCTTTCCCTGTGGGTGTCGTTTGGGCTGAATGCGAATGTTGAGCTTGGTGATGATGAAACGGTGTTCTGTTCAGCATTCAACGCCACACAAGGACTTAGTCAGATGCACATCCTGCCTGTCCCACTTTCTTGCCGACATTGACGTAGTCGATGAGGTGCCATTGTTTAGAGCTATGATGCATCCATGACGTCCGGTTACGGGTAGAGAGGCGGATGACTATTGGTGACCAGCAGTTCATCCTCGGCGCATGTCTGGAGCAAAAGGAGACCGTTACTATTACAGTGACCCATCCGTGCTTTTCTAGCACTCCATCCCAGGCAACTTGATCACAGTCTAGTCTTGCATTTAAATCACTTCATCTCGGTTGGTCATGGTTGGAGCGTAGCAATTGATGATGGTAAGGTGCTTTCTTCCAGGCAAGCGAGAGAGTTTCATGGTCATGAGTTTATCGTTTAATTCCCTGGGCCAATATGCCAAGTATGAGATGACTTTAGTGGGTGATGAAATGGGATGGGTGGATGACATGAATGACTTGCGTGGTGACTTTGTTTTAAGTGAGGAAAAGTTGCGCAGTTCGTGGGCCTCACTCTCTCGTCCAATACCAGTTGAGTCCAGCAGCACGACGACATCGAGACGGCTGGAAGCGGAGTTGATGTTGTTTATTAGTTTATGACAAGGACCTCGTCGAGCTCTTAGCTCCACGGTGCTTTGCTGGGAATCACTTTTCTGCACGTTGACCTGCTGGTAGTTCCTCCGCGCAGGCTACCGAATCCAGTTTTCACATGCTAGGTAGACAAAGCTTAAGACCCGCTACCATCATCCTGGTTTAGCCTGCCAATCGAGACCCTTTTCTGGGATATGGCCACTGCCCATACTACAGCTTCTTGAAGCCACAAGTTTGAGCTGAGTGGCAAGTGTGGAAGAAAGGTGTGTGAGCTGCCCCCGAAGGAGTACGACTGCTTAGCTAGCCAGACGTGTTACCCCCTCTCAGGACACAACGAACACATACTTATATATACATAATAGCTGTTTTGCCTTTTGTTTCATAAACATTTTATTTATATAACCCTTTTGCTGTTTTTTTTTATATAAAAAAACGTGTTACTTAAACATGACAGGGGAAATATTGTCATGAAAAACAACCATGAAAGATTTATGTGTGCAATACATGTGTGTGTGTGTGTATATATATATATATATATATATATATATATATATATATATATATATATATATATATATATATATATATATTTATATATATATATATATATATTCTGAAAACTTAAATATCTTGCAAATAGTAGCCAGTCATTTGTTTGAATTGTCATATTTGAATTTAGCTCATCAAAATCCATAATAAATAGCACAATTTTTCTCTGAAGCAGACGACTTTTTAAAAAAAAATTGTAGACCAGTTTATTAATATTTTGAGTTTTCAAAGTTCCGGAATAAAATTTACAACAGTAATAAAGTTTGGAGAAATAGGTTTGACCCTAAATTAGTCTGGTTCCCTGCTTAGTATGCTCCTTGCATTGCGCTCCGGGTGCAAAAACCTTGGAGTGCAATGCAAGAAGCATACTATGCCTAAAAGCCGTACTAAACCAGACTACCGGTAACCCTAAATGAGATCCATAAAGTTTCGTACGTCAGTATTCTTTCCTCATCTCGGTGAAATCGTTTAAGATTATCTCTAAAATTTTGTATCTTAATTTTTCTTAATTTTGAAAAGATGTATAAATAATTAATTGTGCTTTTTCCATCATAATTAAAATGTAAGACAAATTACGGTGTCGCGTCTAAACTACAAATAGAATGTAGGTTAAATCCAGTACTCTTATCAGTGAGGTAACTTTGTACAGTACGATGTACAGTCCATCATAGTTGTATAGCAGACGAAACACGGACCGGGAATGGCGAATTATACTAAAAGAGATGAAGTTGCGATAATAGAGCTAAACAACCCCCCTGTTAATGCTCTCAGGTTTGCATTTAAATTTAGTCCTTTCATTAGCTTGTACTTTTTGTAGACCAACAAATTGTTCTCTGCCCTTTCTTTATTTTGACTAGCGGCAAAAAGTCAAAATTTGTTTGTTTGATTAGAATTTTTAACGTAGCTTTAACAATTTTTCAGTCATATCGCTATGATGTCTGCAGTGAGGCAGTTTATAGTGATGTCTAGCATTGGGGCATTATACCGCAGACATGTAGCATGATGTCCCACCCAGTCACATTATCCTGACACCAGGCCGACCAGTCCAAAGACTAACCTCTTAATGCTGAGCGTCAAGCTCAGTAAGAAAAAAAAAAAAAAAAAAAAAAAGGCGGAGAACAATTTGTTGGTCTAGGTTGCTTGATGCTTGTCTTAATGTTTAGCGATAAAGTTCGTTAAAGTTAGGCGCAATGATGCTTCACGTTATAAAGAACAGATAACGTATTGCTAGACTGTATTCTTAATCTGAAAACACTTGTTAATAATAAAACTAGTAATCTAAAAGTATATACAGCCTTTCAAGCATTGCTAAACGTGAGCTTCTGGAACATAATGTAGGTTATCAATCACTTATGTGGTCATATTTTAGTTTGGCCGATAAATCAACCCCTCTCCCGTGATGATATCGTCCATTAGTATCAACACGGATTTGGGGTGGGTGGGTTGATTTATCAGACTATTTTAGCGTACTTCATTTTTCTAGACATTTGTAAATATTTATTTCATGACATTATATATAGTTAACTACTTTCACGATTATACAGACAACAACAGTGAACTATTTTGTCAGATAATAATTAAGCTTTAATGTTTTTCAAATCTGATCTCTAATTTTATTAATTTACAAGGTAGATACTACTACCTCCTGAAAAGAATATGTAGGTCAAAAGCACAGGCACTTGATTCTGAGTAAATTCATGTATACACTATGGTGAGTGTATACATGAATTTACTCAGAATCAAGTGCCTGTGGTCAAAAGATCTTTGAAATTGTCCGTCCAGATATGTTGTTCATTATTTATATGCACATAATTTTCCAATTTTTTAAATTGAATCTGTAGACTTTTGTCCTATTTTGTTTCAATAACCAATATAAACATTCAAGATGCCCATTTCTACATCTTTTCCTTGTCTTCTCATCCCACCCCACCCCACCCCCATTTATATTGTTGTCAGTTAAATATTTAAAAGCTTTTATCAAAATGATTTTAATTGTATAAACTTTCACACAGTACCATTAATTTTAATTTTCAACATTTAAATTACAGACCTTTTAATTTTAGTAACTACATGTGAAGATATGGTTGTGCAAGCACCACAACAATATTTTATGAAAGTAAAAATGAGTGTAAGGAGCATGGAGCTTTCACAAGGATCAACAAATTTAAATTTCACTTGATCAACAATGATCTTTAGTTGTTTTGTTGGGCTAGTGAATTGTCATCCACTGTTTTCAAGTAAGAAGTTTTATATTTGCATGATGATGGAATGTCACAATCACATTGGGACGTGTCATAAAATGGCTTAGGTGGCGCTCTACAGTTTCGTACTTTGCATAGGGTTAGAATTTTAAAGAAAAATAATTTTCTGGGATTTCTTCACTGGTTATACTGGGAATATAATAAAGACTTTGTATATCTTAGGTGTTGGGAGAAGAACTTTCAATTCCCTTTATTTTGATGTATGATTGATGGGTGTACTTTAGGTTCTAGAGTATACAGCTTGGGCTAACATAAGATGTGCTCATGTAAACAAACTGCTAGCTCCGCATGGTCATTTTCACTCCCTGGACTTCAGAGGTAAATTGTAGAAAAATGGTACGATAACTTTTTTTACTTTTCAGATATTTTGTAATTTGTTCATTGCACTTTCAGAAGCTGCTATTGCCTACTTCAGCAAAATTCGTTTTCCCTAGTTTAATAACTGCTAAAGTTAGTGTACTTTTGATTAATTCTGGCTAATTTTTCAAGCACATGGGAGCATCCATTTTGTTATACCATGCGCTTAGATCATTTACAATTTCCACAAGTGCAGTATCCAAAGAAATATCAGCCACATTACATCAAAGTAGCATTGAGATATGCCAACATTATCTCCATTGTGCATGTTACAAATGTAAACAACTTCACCTCACATACGTCACTATCTGAAAAGTACATATTAACTGGTGAGCGCCCCCTTACAGGATACATGCAATTGGCATAGATCTTCTTTGTAAGTTTTCATAACCAGTCTGTATGTACAGACAGAAAATGGCAGCGTCCTTCACTGTAACAAAACAATTGGCCAGGAGCTATATAATATGACAAATAGTTCAGATAATGACAGTCTGAGTTGTTGATGATGTGTGCAGAAAGACCCCAAGGCATTCAAAATTGTTGCACATACAGTTTGGAGACTTAGTATGTACATGGTATGTACCATTCCTTGGTCACCGCTTTTGTGCCAGGAAGGTTGGCATTTCACTTATATTAAAGTAATCCCTTGCTATAGGTGAGGTAACCTTATACTGGAGTAAATCTTACATAGTTATTATTGTTGCATAATGTAATGGGAATTGTGACCATACCTAATTCATATCCTTTTGAAATTGTCCATTAACTCCTTGAATTTGTCCCCATCGAACCATCCATTCACTCTGAGTTGCATGTTTATGTCAATATTTGCAATTATTTTAAAGGAATAATACTGGTATTAGACCTGTTGCTTATAACTCAGCCATGAGCTTTGTTTCCTGGTTTACATTTTTTTTTTTTGCATTTTACCTTTAATGATGTCATCACAATTTGTGAATTTCTTTTACATTTAAGAAGAAAGATCTATGTATTCTTCTCTTTGATGCAATGCAATTTTGACATTAAAGATGACAGAAATTTTAATACAAAGGGAGACAACTTTTGAGCTAGTGCAAAATATCTACAGTTTAGCAATTTACTCTTTTCTCCATTTCTGGTGTGGACATGCACCACAATTAATTTTACTATATGTTCTCTACATATATTTCACAGTACTGACCTTTTAACTGTGTGACAATCAATATAAATCATATGTTAATCTAAAATACATCCAAAGATTACTTTATAGGGAAGTTCTTGTCAGGGGTTGATTGGCATTTTTTTGAGCAGCTGTACTGTAAACAGAACAGCATGTAAGCAGAACACAGATTTCACTTCCAGATCATCACCAAGACCTTATTACTCAATGTGCACTGTTGCCAAAATACACACAGACAACCACTCTCCCAGCTCATATTCTCAAGAATAAACAATTACCTTTAAATCCCTACCAAAAATGCATCAATATATCTCTTCTATCACCACCAAAATGAGAGAGGAAAAAAGGTTCTAAAAATAGACTAGAACTACATTCATAGGTACTTAACTATAAATAATAATTGTGATGCGATTCCGTGTGCAGTAGTTGTACAGAGCAACCCATTGTCTGTTTTGTTTTTTTTCAGCTTTGAAGTGAGGTCTGGTCTCAAGAATGCTCTGAAAAGTGCCATTGATGACAAAGATGTAAAGTGTATTGTCATTCATGGAAAGGGGAAGAATTTCTCCGCAGGAGCAGACATAAAGGAGTTTGGAGGCACCAACAAACAAAGTATAATATCCAGCATCCGTGTAACTCAATTTGTATTTAAAGACATAGTTTTTTTCTTTTTATTTAATTTGAAATTTACCTATTGCTTTATATGTGGAAGAAAATTTGATTTTTAGTTTTAGCTCTACTGGTCATAGAACAGAAGAGATTAATGGAATTTCTGTTGTCCATAATCTGTTATCTGTCTGTTATCATAAGTTGGAGGGTTACCATGAAGCTTTCCACAAACATTCATTTCATGTTGTTGTTGTTGTTGTTGTTGTTGTTGTTGTTGTTGTTGGGTTTAAGGCCATATTTCAGTACATGATAAGCTATACATGGCGGCCAGTATTATTGGTGGAGGAAGAACCCAGGAAAACCCCAAGAACCACCAACCCACGAGAAGCTACTGGCAAGCTTTCTCGCATAACTACATTAGCCGATTCTTAGAATTGAACCCACGCAGATAGAGGTGAGATTGCTGCTGTGATCCGTAACGTAAAGCGCTTAAGACCACTTAAGACCGCTCGGCCACTCTGTACCCCCTCTTATGGTGTAGTTGGTCCTAAATGAAAAGTATGTCACTTGGACATCCAATATTGCCACCACAGTGACTACATTGAAAAACTTGTTATTTCTACTCATCCTGATAGGATGGTCATATCAAGATAGGGTTTTCACTGAAAGACTTATTATGTTGTCTGGCTTGTCCTAGATGAAAATGGGGCCAATTTGAAAGTCATATTGTCATATGGTTTTCACCAAAAGACATGATGTTTGCTGGTCACCATTTTTATTTAGAATCTTGAACTAGACATCATAAGAAGTCTTGAACTGATGAAAAACCTTGGATGCATTGCATTTCATTTAGGATTAGTATTAATTACAGATTTGCCATTTATTTTAAAGCTATTTCAAGAACAGTGTAGCACATAATGTTATGTACAAGATTTTAATTTTATATTATTTGCATAAAATCAGCAGAAAATAGAGAAATGGAGAAAATAATAGTTGGTCCTAAATGAAAATGGTACCAATCTGATATCATATATTATCACCCCAGCAGCCATGTTGAAAATCATGTTTTAACTCCAGGTTGTATGAATATGGGGTTTCACTAAAAGACTTCTTATGATGTCTAGTTGATCATAAATGAAAATGGTACTGATCTGACTTCCATCTTGAAAATCTTGTTGTTTCTAATCCTGCTCAATGAAACATTATACTGTATTGCCATGGTGTTTTAACCACAGGAATTCTTGTGATGTATAGTTGGTCCAAACTGAAAATATCCATTTGTTTGTCCAGCATGGCGACAAGAGTGACCATCTTTAAAACATTCTTAATACTAAACTGCCTGAGCAGATGGTCATATTACTCTGGGATTCTTGCTAGACCATTTCTTATGGTTCTAATGGTGTCTTTCAGATCCATTACGTCTCCTTAAATGGCCTTTTTGAAATTCTTGTTATCACTATTTTTCCTGAGTGAATGGTCATATCAGCATGATGTATTCACTGAAAGACTTCTTATGTTATCTACTTAGGTCTAAATGAAAATGATGCTAATCTGACAAATAGGACTGCCACAATGGTCATATGAAAATCTTGTTATCTCTACTTCTGTAGATGGCGTGTCATTTAAACATTGATATCTGGTTAGTACTAAATAGAAATGGTGCCATTATGATATCAAATGGCATCATTGCTTTAATCTTGAAAATCTTGTTATCCTTGCTTCTCCAAAATGGAAAGTCATATCTTATGATGCATAAAATGAAAAAGTTGTGAAGTTGACATCCAATGTGTTTACCACATCAAGAAATTTGAAAATCTTGAGTTTGCTGAAGATAATAAAGATAGTTTTCAACACTCCAAAATTGAAAGGGAAATATGGTCTTACTATGATTTTCTTGAAGTTCTTTTTAGCCAGGTGAACATTCCTCCAATTGAGGGACTCTCTTTTTTTATGGGTTTTACAAGTACTTTAAACACATTATTGGTTGGATTATGCCAAGGATCGTTGGCTTGCCTAGATGTGTATCAAACCCATGATATTTTGATGATGGATACAACACTCTACCAATAATTGAGCTACTGCAATTGAGGTAGATGAAGATGATGATGATAATAATGATGATGATCATGATGGGTAATTACTGATTTGATCATCATGACTATTTAGTGTTGTTCCTGGTGTCCTAACAATGTTATTCCTTTTTATCTCCCCTTATGTTGTGTTCTCTTGGTGTATCAATAAATTTACTGTATGCTTCTTGCTAAATGATTACAATTTTGCCAACTTGAATATTTGTGGTGCTGTTTAAATTGTTCAAAATGTTTCTACACTTAAATACAGTGATCTTCTTTTGGGAATCATTGCTTATGATGAGCCACCTCTTGAACAAAAAATATATTTCTACTATTTTCTTCATTAATAAAATTGATATAAAGTTAGAACTTGTCAGCAACATTATTTGCTACAAATATTTTTTGTCAAAAGCTGTAAAGAGATTTTAAAACAAATGTGATTACATATCATCTGCTCCTAACTTTTTTAAGTCATTTTGTTTCTGTATTGACCTATATCTTACATATACTTCTCTTTGTGCTTTCATTTGTAAGAACCATGGATAACAGATGCTTGTAGACTGGCAGATGAAAGCTCAAAACCAGTAGTGGCTGCCATAGCAGGTACAGCTCTAGGTGGTGGCCTTGAGGTAGCTCTGTTTTGTCATTATAGGATTGGAACCCCCTCATGCAGGTATTTTTTCTTTTGTTTTCTAACAACACCTTGACTTTTCAAATGTCTTGTGGATTTAATGTTATACCCTTTTTTTACCTACCATTTATACTAACTTATGAGTCCAACTGTAGACTGCACAGACCCGGATCTGCATAATGCACTGGCAGTTCTGGTCTGTAGTTTGTAAGGAGTAATCAGTAGATCAAATAAATAGACCCAGATCTGCATGCATATTATGCTACAGCAGATGAGGATCTATGATGTTTGCAGATGGACTTGACTTATAAGCAAGTATAAATGATAATATTAACATGTTTGCCTTTTGAATTTTTTTTATTTAGCACATATATATCTACCAAATGTTTTTTTCCCCAATTCTTTATATTTACATTATTTGCTTACATTTGATCACCACCATATACCATATTTACTCACTTATAAGCGAGTCCGACTGCAAACAACATAGACCTTGACCTGCCATTGTATAATATGCCAGCAGATTAGGGTCTTTGTTGTTTGTTCTGCTTATTACTCTTAGTGAGTTGCATAGACCCAAATCTTTTGGTGCTTTATGTGACAGCAGGTTCAATTCTTTGTAGTTTTCAGATGGACCAGATTTTAAAAATGAATGTGTACAGTAGCCAATGTTGTGCTGACATGCCATTAAACTCCACAACTGTTTCTACTGACTTACTTTTTATGCATTGATGTATCATGTATGCATCTGTTAACCTATTTGTTTTATCTGGTCCAGCATTAAAGAAAACACCATAGCTTGAGTGCACAGTCAATCTCTGTTTTTATATTGAATAATAAACTTCACAACTGAAATAAAAGATTTGAAAACTGCGGTTTTGTTAGTTATTGAATGTTCTTAAATATTCTCTGTTCATTCAGTGGATATTAAATGAATTTGATATGCATGTATCCAGTTAACTTGACACACATATGAAAAGCAAACCTGTAATGTGGATATCTTGTGATAAAAGTGTTTACACACAAAAACCAGATTACTGTGACACTTTAAAGAAGTCATTCAGCATTACTCAAAAGTCATATCTAGGTTTTGAAGTTGCAGTGTGAGGAATTTATTTTGGATGAGCAATGTGTCATGCACCAAAAGTTAGTTACTATGACCTGTATTTGTACTTTATTCTACATTGCTTCAAAATTTATAACCATGCCACAAAAGTGGTGGGAGGTAGGACCTGTCTTTTGATATCCTGTCATTGAAAATTTAAGTTTTTCCTGCTTGCCCTAAATGTTGCACAAACTACTTTTTGGGTCATTATGGTCTTTGTTATGATTAACCTTTATTCATCTTTGATTTGCTCGTCAGCAAATGACCTGTTTTTAAATTGGAATGCTCAAGGTCTCAACTTCCAGTTTGTAGGAACTGCACAAAATCCTACAAGCAAAAATGTTTATTCCTATGATTGCTGCTTGCACTCTAATGAATTTACACATGAGCAGGTAGCAGCATGTAATTATTTTGATTAAATTAAAAAAAAAAAAAAATAATAATAATAAAAATAATAATGATAATTGTTTTAGACAAGTGTCATAATATTTTGTAGCAGTACAGCTGCCATACAGTCATCAGCTTTTTGCATTCCGGCCAGTTCCCTGCGGTGTCATAATTGTTAAGACTACGGGTTACGGCATCTTTTGCTTAAATGTAATATTTATTACTATGCCATGTATAATGATTTTTTAAAAATACATTGGAGAAGGATTTATTTTTTAGTAAAATCATATAATTAAGTAAACATGGTTAAAATAAAACAAATTTGTGATTTTTTGCAAAATCAGAACATTATTTTAATTTTCTAGATAGTTTTGAGTTGTAGTATACTTTTGCAATTTTGTTTTTTCATTTTCAGGGTTGGATTTCCAGAAGTTCAGATAGGCGTTTTGCCAGGAGCTGGTGGCACCCAGAGATTGCCAAGGCTAATAGGGGTCAAATGTTCAATTGACATGATCACATCTGGGAGACATGTGATGGCAGAGGAAGCCTTGAAACTAGGAATACTGGATAAGGCATGTATACCCCAAAAATACATGAAAGATTACTGTTTTTATTAAAACTATCTTTCTAAATATGGTCTGAGTTGTGTTAAGTCTTGTGGGGATAGTTTTGACTCACGAATCATGTCCCATCACAATTGTCATAAAAACTTTTTTTGCGAAAAGAAGGAAAGAAATTTTGAATAAGCTTTCATAAATTATTCTTGGTATGTCCTCATCTATAAGTTAAGCCCAGTTGCAAACTGCATAGACATGATTCTGCAGCTACATACTGTGCAGGAAAATCTGGGTCTGTGCATTCGTTTTTTCTTCTTCAGTAGAACAATTAATATAGACCTTGATCAACTAGTGCAATATGTGATAGCTGATCAGGGTCTATGTTTTTTGTAGTTGGACTTAACTTATAAGCCAGTGTATACAGTATTCAGTATCCCAGTTGACTTAATTATTGCCACTGATGTCACAATGTGTAACTATCATAGAGTTATTGTATATGTACATGTCAAATATCTCTGGTGGAAAAGATTTTTTTTTGTATTATCAGCCCTTGTCATCATCTTGCTTTACTATCCAGGGAATGAACCTCTTCATAGGGAAATGAAAACATGTGAAAAACTTAACACATTAAAAAACATCTTTGTGATATACCCCATCTTCAATTAACATGATGGCCAGATATATATGGTTTCAAGAGATTGGAAATTTAATTTGCGTTTTATGCCACTGTTGGTAGTCATCATAAACCAAAAAAATTTATCCTCAAGAAGGAAACTTCAGGCACAATAAATGTGTTCTTGCCACTTTGAAAAATGCAACAATCTATCAGATTTCATTTTTTTTATTATTAAGTTTTGTGCTGTCTTATTGAAGAGTGTATTCTGCTTTATTTTATAAAGGGTGCATGTGTCATTGATGTCACCAATAAAGAACAGTAGTGGAGAACTAGACAAGTGCCTGTTTCTTATCGCCACAGTAACTTCAAATAATTGTAGAACACTGAGACTGAATTTATTTTATTTTCCTTAGTACCAGATATATCAACATAAAAAGTAGATATCTCACAGCATACAGTGCACAGGATAGATATCAGGATGAGCTGATTATGATATAACAGTGTACTGTTAAAACGTTTGGTCAATATGATCAAGGAATTTGTTTCTGTAACAGTAGATACATTCCTGTGCATTTTATATCAAGTTTGCGGCTTCCTTTCATTATGCCTTTGAATTTCTCCACTCCAAAACAAAGATTGTATATGTAAGATTAAACAGTCAAAATGTAGCAAAACAAGAAATGCAAGATATATCTTGTTGCCAATTAGGGGAAAAAAATTGCAATTTTGAACATTGGTGAAGCAATCCTTGAATATGCTTTCTACCAGTTATTTTTCATACTTTTAAGAAAAGAAAAACATTTTTTCATGTACGAAAAAAATACATGTATTTGTAATTTAAGTAGCTATGCCATGATTGTCTTATATATAAGAATTCATAAGTGATTTTATCTATATTTTTGGTACTTTTAAGAAAGTAAATTTATTTCATGTTCGAGAAAAATACATGTTAATGAAATGTTGGGACCCATGCGATGATCATGTTTATATCCAAATTCATGCTGTTATGGAGCATTCTGTAGAGAGGCCACACTATATGGTATCTTGGTGCATAATAAACATCATGATTGACACTTATAATTTTAAAAAATGTAGTTTCAATTCCATGGTTTCATAGTTAGATTTAAATAACTTTGCCTTGTAATTTATTGGTATTGAATTTCCATATCTCTCATGGCTTTAATTCTAATTAAGTTGTTTTAACACCTTTCAAGGAAGGTGGAAAGATTTATCTTTTCCAAATTTGGCTGTTAATCATATGTCAGCCAGGTGAGTAATTTTATTACCACTTGGGTCTCATTTTGTATCATCCTGCAGTGGAGTAAAAAAGACATAGCATTCAAAAGAATTCTTGTTAATTGTTGGAACTGGTTGATATAAAGGTGCTTCTTTTTTCAGATTGTAACAGATGACATTATTGAGGAAGGCATCAAATTTGCCAAGTCTGTTATTGGCCATGATCTTGGTGGCCGTATTTTGAGAAACAGGAAAGTAGAAGATGCTGGCTCAAAATTGTTTGATGGTAATTAATATTTTTGATGGCAATTAGCATGTCTTGTACATCAGTTTTATGACCCCTTGGCAGTGGAATAGCCAGTATCCTTTTCTCTTATCCATATGTAAGACCATACACAACCATAATGAACATGGTTACCATAATATCCAAATATATACCCAGGATATTTAATGCACAATTGTAAATACATTATGAGGGTCTTATATAGATCGGTTATTCATTTTTCACATTTGTGTTACTTAATTTTGACATGGGTTTACATATGTTATGAGGGTCTTATATAGATCGGTTATTCATTTTTCACATTTGTGTTGTTAATTTTTACATGGGTTAACATATGTTATGAGGGTCTTATATAGATCGGTTATTCATTTTTCACATTTGTGTTGTTAATTTTGACAAGGGTTTATACATATTATTAGGGTCATATATAGATGGGTTATTCAATTCACACAGATTGTTCATTTCAGTCTTGAGATTGTTTTAGTATGATAAAAGAGCAGTTGTTTTATGTACCCTGGTGAGATTTTGGAAATTTTGTAATGAGTTTTGACCTAGTACATCATCAAATTACTCCTGAAAAGTTAACAATCTGTCAATGAAGTAATGATACAATCAGGTGGTTCACATCTTACTTGAGCAATAGGTCTCAACAAATAATTTTAAACAGACACCAATCAGAACATTTAAAAATATTGTGGAGTATCACAGGGTTTATTCTTATGGCCCTTGTTATTTGTTCTGTTCATAAATGATCTACTCATTAAAATAAGAGATGCAAAATGTATGCTGATGACACTACTTTGTCTGATGCTCAGAACAATCACGCTAAAGTTGAGATCAACCATCAAACTGCTTTCAACAGATTTGAAATATAGTGGAATGAAAATTGTATGATCCTTAATACAGACGAAATAAAGTTTACTGATACCTACAGAACAGAAAGAGCAGATTGCAAACCGATATGCTGCGTGTTTCTCTGTTGTTGTTGTTGTTGTTGTAGGGTTTAAAGCCATTTTTCAGCACAAGATAGGCTGATAGGCTATACATGGCGGCCAGTATTATTGGTGGAGGAAGAACCCAGGAAATCCCCGGAAAGAACCACAGACCCACAAGATGCTACCGGCAAGCTTTCTCACATACCCACATTAGTTGAGCCTGAGAATTGAACCCACGCAGAGGTGAGATGGCATTGATCCATAACGGTGAGTGCTTTAGACCACTTGGCCACTCTGGGCCCCTGTTTCTCTGTAACAACAATGATATGAAAATACTTGTTTTCATAAATTTCTTTGAATATTTGTCAACAATAACTTGCAATGGTCTCATCATATTAATTATATTTTAAAGAAAATTATTATCTCTGACTCGTAAAGAAAATTAAAAGGCCTTCATTCCAGAGTTATGTTTTACAAAAGTTACATTTGTCATTAATTGGTAGTTATGGTCTGCTACAGTTGAACTTCACATAGTATAACTATAATCAGAAGAAATTTAGTTTTGGGTATTTGGTAGTTAGATCCTGGCATCAAATTTCACTTGAAACAATTCTTAATGGAAGAAATCAAGTGTTTGATATTTAGTAATTTGTCGGCTCATTTTCTATTGACAAAATTGTGATTGTAAGAAATCTAGTGTTTGATATTGGCGATTATGCCTACAACATTATCTGTTGGTAAAGATATGAGGGAAAGAAGTCTAGTGTTTGGTATTTTGGCTCTTATTTAACTGCCATTACATATTGTAAATCATATGCCATAAAGTCATAGTTATATTAATCTTTGATTGCTGTCACTATGCTAGTGATGAATATAAACGTTTTAAATTTGGTTTGTATTTATAGAATCCTGGGTGGCTCAGTGACCAGTGTTCTGGACTTCTAACCATAAGGCATGGGTTCATATCCTGGCACTGGATTAGCCCAGTTCATTAACTGTGGTATGCTCTTGGGCAATACAGTTTACTCCATTTGCCTTGGAACTAAATAATATACTGAAGTTGCTGTGCCATAAAATATCCCCCAAAATCTTTATATTTGAAAATTAAATTTGCAGGGCCTGTTCATACTGCTGTTTTATGATACTTTTCTCACCCTCTCCAAAAAATGAAAATCAATCTTTATGAAAATGCTATAGCTAAAATTCCCTTTCTTAATGTAAATCCTGAATAAATGCCAAGACTTGGTTACACATATAATCCATGCCAGAACATAGTGCCACAGATATTAATCAGTGCCAAGACACAGTGCCAAAGATAAATCATTGCCTAGACACAGTGCCAAAGATAAATCATAGTGTCACAGGTAAATCATTGTCAAGGCTTAGTGCCACAGGTAAATTATTGCCAAGGCATAGTGCCACAGATAAATCAGTGCCATGACATAGTGCTACAGGTAAAGTATTGCCAAGGCATTGCACAGGTAAATCACTGTCACTAACATAGTTCCATAGATAAATTGCTGCAAAGACATAATGCCACATAGAACAATTTCAACAATTGTCTCACCAGATGTTTGCAGATGTATGTGAATTAGAATGTGTTTTGATGAACTGATTGGTGCTTTTACTGTCATGAGTATCTGTCATACTCCACTGACATGTTGCTGGTACAGTTTATATTAGTACTTTCAGGAGTATCAGTCATACTCTACTGACATGTTGCTGGTAAAAGTTTATAATAGTACTGTCATGAGTATCTCCGTGATACTCCACTGACATGTTGCTGGTACTGTTTATAATAGTACTGTTATGAGTACCTGTCATACTCCCACTGACATGTTGCTGGTACAGTTTATAATAGTACTGGCATGAGTATCTGTCATTCTCCACTGACATGTTGCTGGTACAGTTTATAATAGTACTGTCATGAGTATCTGTCATACTCCACTGGCATGTTGCTGGTACAGTTTACAATAGTACTGTTATGAGGATCTGACTTACTTCACTGACATGTTGCTGGTACAGTTTACAATAGTACTGTTATGAGGATCTGACTTACTTCACTGACATGTTGCTGGCAAAACACATTTTGGAATAGTCAAACCAGCATCATCAGATCATGAAATACAAGATCATGTTCCCAAATTTACCTCTTATAATTTTTTCCTGCTGTCCTTGATTTCTAGTTCAGATGGATTATACATTAAAGAGAATTCGAAGATCATATTAAAGATCTACAAGTCACCCTATAAATAATTCTGAGGTCTCATCACTCTATTATAAATAATATTGAATGAGTTTGTGACGTTATTTTCACACTGATACACTTGCATGCATGAATGATCAGGCATGGTTATGTAGTTCTCACTTTTTCTTCAAAATATAGCATATGCACATGAAATTATGCTGGTGCACTCTGCCATCCTAGAGTAAGACCTTATTTTAAAAAGTGCCACTTTTTTATGTAGACTTTTTGCACTTAGTTGCTGTATAGATTCCCAAGTCTCCATCATGGTCCTGATTTTTTTAAATCTAGATGAACTAGTCAGATGTAAATTATATTTAAACTAGTCTATATTTCATTTCAGATGAGATTAGTCGAGTCAAGAAAAAGTATAAGGGATACATTGCACCATTGGTGAGGATAACATTTATTCCTGATTGGCAAAATATTACTGTTCAGAGTAATTTTGATGCTATCATTTAATTCTTTTTTTTGGTAAACAAATCTATAATTTTTTAATTTTACAGACTTATTTCATACCATTTTGAATTCAGTTCAACAGTCTTTATATGTTTACCTGACACCTAATATAATATTTGACTATTCAGAGATTAGAGACAGCACCTGCAGTTGTTCACTTAGTTGTATTAATACTGTAGATTAAGACATGTTTTATTTTCATAAATTTTTTCTAAGCTTGAAATTAAAATATTTCTGCACATTTGAAACATAAAGGAGACCTAAATTCTTTATAATTTTTTCTAAGGACATTGATGCTTTTGTTGTGTTGATGGTGTTGTTCCTGCAGTATCTATGTCTCCAGTAAGCTTTTGTGGTTCTTTTTGAAATTAGCATGCATAGTCATGAAACTTGATGGATTAATATATTAGTTGCCATTATAAAAATAGTTCACAGTGATCCACTTTTTACGTTCCATTTGTAAAATTAAATTATTGTATTTATGGAAAGAAAATCTTACTCTGTCTTTTACAGGTATCTCATTGTTCATATGGCATATAATTTGTTGTTTTCCTCAATCTCAAAATCCACAAAACATGGTACTCCTCAAGTAATAGTGAATTTCCATTTTGTATTCTATTGTTCTGGGAATGCTCAGGTGGTCTATCTGCTTTGGATGTGCGAGGTTGTGGGTTTGAACCCCAGCTAAGTCATACCAAAGACTTATAACAATGTTGCTCAGCATTAGGGAGTTAGTGTTAGGACCTGTGGGCCTGGTGTCAGGATAATGTGAATCAGATGGACTGCATGTATGTGGCATTGATGCTCCAGTGTTAGACATTACTATAACTATTACATTACTGTAAATTGTTCATGCTACAATAAAAGTCAAGATAAACTCACAAGCTCTCATTCTGTTTTACTTTTTCAGTTTTGTCTGAAAGCCATTCAGGCATCAGTGCAGTTGCCGTATGATGCTGGTATGGAACAAGAGTTAAAGCTATTTCAGCAGCTTGTTAGTTCTGGCCAGGCCAAAGCACAGCAGTATACTTTCTTTGCTGAACGAATATCTGCAAGGGTAGGTTAATTAAAGGTATCACTGCTGTAAGAGACAGGTCTGGGCTAGAGCATTGCATGATTTTGGTAGTTCATCTAGCTTAGCCAAGAGACAAAATAAAATATAAAAAATTCTTCTGTTTAAGCGATGATACTGTTATCTGATGAATACATATGTTTTCCTGACTGGTCAGGAAATTTTGATGTGAAAAAAATGAAACAAAAAATATAGCAGATGCAAATTTAATACTGCTGTACCTTGTTATTGTATTATTTGATCACTGTTAGGCAGCTTTTTGAACCAGGTACCAAATTCACCAATATATTCAAGTCTAGATTTAAAACATTTGATTGGTCAATTTTAGGTTAGACTAAAATTTCAGGAAAAAATCCAGTGCTGTATTATGGATTTAAATTGAAGCATAAACTTAGGTTCTGTTTTTGAAATGCAGACCTGAATATTATAATGCTTTCCATGAGAGTCATGCTTCCTTATTCTGAGAGCATATTATAAAGAAGTACATGATACATATAATTTTACTACCACTTGATGGGATACATAATCACCCACTGTATAATGTGAACCATGTTATAAAGAAGGGCCTTGCAGTGAGGGAGTGCTGTAAGTTTTAATATTTTGAAATTTAAGTTTGAGTTGAAATGATAGAAATAAAACAAAATATGTTATATATTTAATAATGAATCAGTCAGCAGAATATGTCATATCTTCACCCATTGAGTCTTTCTTATCTTATAATACAGTTGTGTAGAGAACAGGAAATTTAAATATTTAATTAAGGATGTTTAGGGGATAACAGTTTTGTATTTGAAGATTCAAGGATGTTTAGGAGATAAGTTTTTTAGGGGATAGCAGTCTTGTTTGCTTGATGATATTACAATGTTTAGGAGATAAAAGTCTTGTATTTTGAAAAAAATATTAGGTATAGGAGATAGTAGTCTCATATTTGAAGATATTAGGATATTTATGGGATAGCGGTCCTTTAAAAAAAAAAGATATTATGATCTTTAAGAGATAGTCTTGTATTTCAAGATGTTAAGATGTTTTAATCATTCGGCCCTCATCCCATCTGTACATATGATCTGGTTTCGGCATTCAGTGGCCAAAGTCGAGGTTAGTTGACCGCATTCAATGGCCGTTCTCATCTATAGCCGTAGTGAATGTGTGTTAGATGCAACATCCCAAATTGGTTAAAAATGATGTTTATTCAAGAATCAGACCATATTAAACCAATCAGAAATGATTTTACATTCCTTTGTGCAAATTTTAATTGTTTTTTTTACCAGGGGTTACTAATTGAGAGTGGTTTTACTACACGTGTTGTATTCATGAAAAATCGAAAATGATAGTAGATGTAAGAGTGATTTTTGATGATGATGAGAGTGAAAATGATGAGTTTCTCTGGTTTGCTCTCGAAAATATTGAGCAAGCAGAGAAAAGAGATGTTCAGCAGCTGGATATTTTGCGATTTAGATTCAGACATAGATGCTGATAGCTCTGATGACATGATATTTCTAAAAATGTTGCAAATAATTTTGTAAATAGTGTATAAATAAGTTGTGAAAGACTTGGACAAATAGTAAAAAATACATCACTGTGTAGACAAATTCATTTGGAATAATTGGTGAATTTGTATTTGATATAACAAGAGAAATTAAGTTAAGAGTGAATGCATGTGCATGATGTTTGCAAAATTTTCCTAAGAGGTAAAAACTCTCTGGGGCACAAGCAGCAAGACACAGTTTAGTGCTGCTGGGGCATAGCAGCAGTGATACTGATAACAGTGCTGGAGCTGAATGAATTAAGGGATAACAGTGTTGTATTTGAAGATTCATATATGTTTAGGGGATAACAGTCAGTCTTTTATTTGAATTTTATATTCAACAATCATTTCAGGAAATTTTATGAAGAAATTATTTCAGTATTAACTTAATTTATGTTGCCTTATTGACACAAGGATACCTGATTACTACGTTATAAATGTTTCGGGCAGTTTAAAATCATAGATCTGCACAAGACAAGTATATTGACAAGCACCAAAAAAGTTCATGTTCTTTTGATCTTTGGAATTCCCAAACCACACTTAGTTTTAGCAATCTTTGGCAAATATAAATGCTGGGAAAACATGACCTTTTTGGTGCCCGTAAGATTGCCATTTTAATCAGATTGCTGATGTTTTTCACTGTTTCATGATTTGTATGCTTTATATATGGTTGTTCAGCTACATGTAATCAGAAATAAAATTATACCTGCACATATTTCAACCATTGTTTTATTAATTTACAGTGGCAACTTCCGTCAGGTGCTAACTCCCAAACTGCATCTCCTCTGCCAGTGAAGACTGCAGGAGTGATTGGAGCTGGGACAATGGGAGCTGGAATAGCCCTCTGCCTGATCACCTCAGGAATACCAACAGTTCTGGTTGAACAGGACCAAAAGGTACAAGTCATCTCAAAACATGAATTGACACTTAAATTGTCGTTGAAGATGACTTTGGTGCTGGACCTGCTTTTGTTTACCTGTGAAGGATGAAGCATTAATTCAGCTTGCCTTTGCAAATGATGTCAGTATCTGTCAGTTAGTAAATTTTTGCATAAACATCTCAAAATTTAGATAAAATTACCTAGTTCATTCTGTGCATGATTGATTTCAATGCCATTTGTATCAACCGACAGTCCAACACCACTCATTAGATACAAGATGAAACAGGGTGGTCTGCTTATATGCAGAAAAAGAATTTATGTTGCCATGGCCTATTCATTTGTTTCTAAAGCAGTGATCAGCTTTCATATTGATCTGTTGGTCATAATGTTGTTGACTTCCTTGTGATTTCTTGGGAGTTGTGTGTAAATCATGGAAGATGAAGTGCCTTTCATAGGAAGTGCTTTTTCTTTGAGTCAAAATATAGATTTTATTACTCACAAGATAAATCATATTGTAAACAGACATCAAGTCAAAATTTAAAATAAAAAATAGATGAAATCATTCATGTGCTAAACAAATTCAGTATGCTTTACTACATTTTGAAGATGGGTATGTGAAATTCACTGAGCTACAGACATGGATATCATATATTTGCACTGCTGAACTGAATGAACTGTAGTAGAATCAATTATATGTGTTGATATGGCATTGGAAAATCCCACCTGAATACGGAATTTGTGGAGATGAACAATGCTTTGCTTTGTTCCTGCCTAAAAATTCTGATCCTGAAGTTTGGATTTCCCCATTTTTCATATTTTATTTGTGATTTCCCCATTTCAGAGGGTGGGATTTCCCTATTCCATATTTTGGGATTTCCCTGTTTTAAATGATAGGATTATGCTATTAAATATTGTGGGATTTCTCTATTTTGGGGCGGATTTTCCTAACCAGTATCAACACATACAAGGAATTATGTTTTTCCCTTCATTTCTTACAAAATAAAAAATATTATGCTGAAAAACAAAGATGGAATATTTTCTGAAAGCTTTTACACCGTTACAAAGAGGATAAATACTTAGTTTACAATAATTTCTTGTTAGCAGAATGATTGCAGTTTAAAAGGTTAGCAAAATGTTTGTTTTTTTCTTCAAAACACAGAAAATGCAAGAAACAAGCATACTGATGTCAGAAAAGTGCACATGTAGGAGAGGCATAGGTCCCATGCATTTCTCACATGGGCAGATTGTATAACACATACATTCAACTAAAATAGTGATACAAAAGTTGGTATCCATGGAATATATTCCAAGATTCTAAGTATGTCACCAATTATTTTTAGACTATTGAAGGGATAGAATGTTTCATGACTTGTGACAAATGTCAGCTAATTTGTACATGTATGAAATTTTGTACGTAATACCATTTGCATCAGTTCTGGTTCAATTTTATCATTTGTGTCAGTCCATTTGCACCAACCAGATGTCCGTAATTCATTCACTCAGTTAATATGTGGTTGAGTTGTTGTTTGATTGTATCGACAGATTAGCTTTGACACTTCATGGAATTTTTATTTTTCAACATGTGTATCATGTCAGAACAAAACAAATCCATTTTTCAATTTTCGTTAAGCCCACAAAATGAGGATGTGAGATATAGACAACCACTTATTTTGGCACTGTCAGCTGCATCTGTTAAAGTTTTCATAGATTTGGGTCAACTCTTTACCTCAAGTAAGTGCCTTTGGATGCCACTACCCCATTTTTATGGAAGCACCTTTGGATGCTTGTACCTAATTCACATGGAATTGAGTATTGACACCTATACACCATTCTCATGGAAGTGCGTTTGAATGCCCACTGTAAATATCAGCCATTTTGTGCTGGTTTTCATGGTACCACCTATGAGGTAAACCCCCAGTTAGATGCTACAGTCATTGCTGTGAATGACCGTTATGTCAGATCACTATATAGGATCACATGGTCTCTGTGTAAGCTCTAGTCGTAATCTGTTATTTTAAGTAACCAGGATGAAGTCCGTGGATTTCGTTCAGTACTTGTTTGGAGTTTGCATGATTAAAATCATGACTATTAAAGCTTCAGTAACAATGGTAAAGGATCTGGTATTGATGTAGGTGGCATTGAGTTTCAAGTTAAAAGTTTTTTCATTTGCTTTCATTCCCTCTTCCCATGAATGGATTTGCATCATATTTTGAATGAATAATTATGCCACCAAGATAATTCATTCTATAACATACTTCATGAATGTTTTGACCTTGTGGTCAAGGTCATGCATTTTACAGCAATACTTTGGTTGTAGTCTTGACATGTGGGCCCTGGTCTTCTCATCAAAGTTTTTTTTTTACAAATAAAATATAAATTACTTTTGTTAAGAGTTTTAGCACAGAACAGAATTTCTTCATCTACTGGAAACATAATTATAACCTGTATGATAAAGTTATAATAGGTACATTAATTTTGAAATTTTATTGTTTGTTCAGTTTTTGGAAAAAGGAATAAAAACGGTGGAAAGTGACCTTAAAGGAAGTGTTGTCCTGAAGAAGATGACAGCTGAGCAAGCCAAGAAAGCCATGTCGATTCTTAAGACATCTGTCAACTTAGAAGATCTCCATGATGTGGACCTGGTAAATTATTTATCATATGAAATCATTGATTTATTGTTTCCATAAACCCATTTCATATTATTTATCTGCAACAATTTTGGTCAATGTTTCATTTAAGTGCAAAATATTTGACTGACAGCTGATGTAAAAATATTTGAGATGTGCGATGTGTATGTTTTAATTCTTTATCCATTATTATTATTATTATTATTATTATTTCCAGAAGCTTCAGTATATTTTCAGCTTAAAATACCATTCTCTGATCAAACAAAGGTATCAGTGAGGTGTTTTTATTTCAGCTTGTTTTAGTAATGAGTCACTTTTCTGATGGCAGCAGATGAGGTGATGGCAGCAGCACGAGAGCTTGCTACTATTATCTTGAGATCAGGGTCATAGTCATAGAAGATTTGAGTGAGGGCTTTTCATAAAAATCATTTTTATTTGCTTATATATCCTAAACCCTTTGATGGATTTTCTTCATGCATTAGATGAATCATTATTAAACCAAAGTGGTTCATTCTGTGACAAATTTTCCCTTTTGGCCTTGGAACAAGGTCACATTTTATAGCAATGCTCTGATCATTGGCTTTACATACAGTATAGTAAAAATTAGACTTGGCATACACAGAATGATGTCTTGTCACACAGAAAAAAAGTTTTGAAGTTACTAAGTCTATGACATTATTTACATACAGGATAATATAAATAAGAATTGGCATATACAGAATGATGTCTTGTCACAGAAAAAAAAAGTTTTGAAGTTACTAAGTCTATGAAATTATTTGGGATACAAGTTAATATATTGGAAATGTATCTTGGTAATAGGTTATAAAACAGTAGGACTAAGAACAAGTTTCAGCAAAATCTATTTTAGCATTTGTTCCTAGTAGTGGACAGTTTGGAAACATACATGTTTTACAAATTGTTTTGGAGTTTGTCAGGTACTTTTGAAATGGTAATTCCAAAATGTAAGAATCAATGCCTGTTAATCCATTTCAGGTGATAGAAGCAGTCTATGAGAACCTGGCCCTGAAGAAAGAGATATTTGCCAAGTTAGATAAGATTTGTAAATCACAGACCATTCTGTGCACAAACACTTCTTCTCTGGATATAGATATGGTAAGTATCTCAAAACTTGAAAACTATCCTTAGAAGTGAACCTGTTTTAAAAATAAGCCAACTAGTTTTTATAAGTTTTCTATTTGTTGACCATTCAGTTTATACAAAGTTTTCATTTGATACTGAAATGGCTTCAGAATACCCCCTCTCATTTTTTTTATTTAAGACAAATCCAGAAAGAATATTTGAGAGTAATATTTGAATATTTTTGGTAAAAAGTAAGATAAAAACTTTAAGTAGAATACTGTAAATAACAATAAAGTAAATATTGTAAATAAAATTATCACTGAATGAAACTAAAAAGTAATTTAAAACTACTTTACATTTGTTATTTGTTTTCACCAAAACGTGTATAATTTTATGCAACATATTAACTTAGATTTGCATTCCCTTGCTTTATTCCACCTATCCCTAAATCTATATCCCCAGGGTAAAGTTCCTTGGCAGTAAGAATAGACACGAGGGCCAGCATTAATCTTACATTTCGTTGGCTCTGCTAATATTATAACAGTGAAAATAAATTTGTGTAATGACTAATATATATTCACAAATAAAACAATTAGAAATGGCAGATTGGGGTCAATTGTATCCAACTTATATGTGAGTATATATGGTTCTAAAGAAAATTTTGATGCAATATGGAATATAAAACAGTTTAGGAACATTCTGGACTTTAATGCCATAAATTTAAAGTTGATGTATGTTCATTCCCTACCTTTGTGAAAATGTGCATTAGTTTTAAATTATTATTCAACAGTGTTACAGCATATTTTTTTCCATTTACACTTAGATTAGTGAAGCAACCAAGAGAAGGGATAAAGTTGTTGGAACTCATTTTTTTGCTCCAGCATACATCATGAAACTCCAAGAGAATGTATATGGAAAGGATACATCTGCTGAAACTGTTGCCACAGTTATGGCACTTGGAAGAAGAATAAGAAAGGTCAGAACTGAAGTCGGTATTTCTCATTAAGTTTATTAAAAATGTTGTTTAATGTTGGAAGCAACAATAAATACAGTAAGTTAATATCTTTGTTGATATTTGCATTTCAGTGATTTCTTTACTGTGGGTTCTCTTTTCATTAACCTTTTTTAGTGTACAACTCAAGTTCAGATTCAAAATCCAAGCATTATTATATTCCATAACTTTGGTTATTGTTAATTTAGAATTACAGATCTTTCATGGTCTCTTTTTGTCTTGATACTCTACTTTCATTCTGTTTTTTGGTTTAATATGTACAAGGAACTTGCTATATGTAATAGATGCCAATTCTGGTGAATTTTTGGGTTGCTTAACTGCATAAATTTTAAAAACATATCAGTGATTGGATCCTCCTGTGGAAACAATTGTCAATGACTGGATCCTATTGTGGAAACAACAGGACCCCTTCCCCTTTCATCAGATTCACTGTCTTAGTAGCTTATAAGTCCAGTTTAAACAACATAGACCCAGATATGCCATTACATAATGCAGAAGCAGATCAGGGTCTGTGTTTGCTCTTTTGATTGTTTCTAACAAACTGTAAAGACCAAGAATCACTGGTGCATTATGTAATGGCAGGTTTGTGTCTATGCAGTTTTCAGTTAGATCTGACTTCTGAGTGAGTATATATGGTAAGCATGAGTAAAAATGTAGTTTTCACAAAACCATAACAAAAACTGATAATCATTTGAATAAATGGATTCACAGTATAATCTAAATACCTTATGTGTTTGGTTTGACACTTGAGTTTTATGCTCAAAATGTTTGGTACTTGAGTTTCATGCTCAGCAAGCATGGAGCCTGAGTTTTATTCTCATATAGTTTGGTACTGAGTTTTATGCTCAGAAAATCTAGCACTGGAGCTTCATGCTCAGAAAGTTTGAATTTGAGTTTCGTGCTCAAATTCTTTGCCACTTTAACTTCATGCTCAGCAAGCTTTTTGGAGCCTGAGTTTCATGCTCATATAGTTTGTTACTTGAGTTTAATGCTCAGAAAGTCTAGCACTTGAGCATATAAGGTGTGATAGACTTGGCATATAAGGTGTAATAGCCTTAGCATATTTGTGATTTATGAACATATATAGTGTGATAGATGTGATGTGGAAAGTGTGATAAACTTAGCATATCATATGTGATTTATGTAGCATATAAAGTGTGATAGACTTAGCATATCATATGTGATTTATCTAGTGTATATAGTGTGATGGATGTGATGTGGAAAGTGTGATAGACTTAGCATATCATATGTGATTTATGTAGCATATAAAGAGAGAGACTTCATGTATTAAGTGTGATAGATTTATCATATGACATGTTATAGAGTTATCATATACAATATGATAGCTTAGCATATAATGTGTTGTGGACTTATTATATAAAGTGTGATAGAGTTGGCATTTAAAGTGCAATATACATGGGATATAATGTGTGATAGATTTAGTATATTTAAATTATGACAGACTTGGCATAATCATAGATTTAGCATATAAAGTATTATAGATTTAGCATATAAAGTGTGATACATTTGGCATATAAATTTAAAAATGCAGAATACACTAGCCTTATGCAGATTTTAAATAGCAATGTGTTATCTAGGTAGCATTACCAGTGGTAATACTGTAGTAGATAATAAAAAGAGTGCTACTAATACATCATGTATCCAAATCTGTAATAATAAGCAAAACAATTTCCAATAATTTATATCACTAAAAATTTATTTTAAAAATTGTATTATTTTCTGGTCATATTTGTATTTAAAGTAACATAATTTTTGTTGGTTTATATGGCAGATACCTGTGTTAGTAGGAACATGCGAGTCCTTTGTTGCTAATAGAATGCTTCATCCATATGTTACAGAGGTAAGCTAATCACCTTGGTAAGTGTACATCTAATTTTTTCATATGACTCTCTTAGTCAGGGCCAGTGCAAGCTTGAGCAGTGCACTTGCATAGGGATCTGTTTCAGAGGGGTGCCAAATTGGAGAAGAAAAGGGGCACAAAATCATACAAGGGAGCTAAAATGAAACAGAACTTTTGTTTTTTCTTCTTAGGAGAAATCTTTTTATTTGGTCAAAGATTACATCAACTTCTTATGAGCTGTCTTTGTATGTTTTTAATGATGGGGAGCAGGGGCTGAATGTATGTTTTTAATGATTGGGGGCAGGGACTGAATTTATGTTTTTAATGATTGGGGGGTAGGGGGCTTAATGTATGTTTTTAATGATTGGGGGCAGGGGCTGAATTTATGTTTTTAATGATTGGGGGGCAGGGGGCTTAATGTATGTTTTTAATGATTGGGGGCAGGGGCTGAATGTATGTTTTTAATGATTGGGGGCAGGGGCTAAATGTATGTTTTTAATGATTGGGGGCAGGGGCTAAATGTATGTTTTTAATGATTGGGGGCAGGGGCTGATTTTATGTTTTTAATGATTGGGGGCAGGGGGCTTAATGTATGTTTTTAATGATTGGGGCAGGGGCTAAATGTATGTTTTTAATGATTGGGGGCAGGGGGCTTAATGTATGTTTTTAATGATTGGGGGCAGGGGCTAAATGTATGTTTTTAATGATTGGGGGCAGGGGCTAAATGTATGTTTTTAATGATTGGGGGGCAGTGGGGCTTAATGTATGTTTTTAATGATTGGGGGCAGGGGCTGAATTTATGTTTTTAATGATTGGGGGGCAGGGGGCTTAATGTATGTTTTTAATGATTGGGGGCAGGGGGCTTAATGTATGTTTTTAATGATTGGGGGGCAGGGGGCTTAATGTATGTTTTTAATGATTGGGGGCAGGGGCTGAATGTATGTTTTTAATGATTGGGGGCAGGGGCTGAATTTATGTTTTTAATGATTGGGGGCAGGGGCTGAATGTATGTTTTTAATGATTGGGGGCAGGGGCTAAATGTATGTTTTTAATGATTGGGGGCAGGGGCTGAATGTATGTTTTTAATGATTGGGGGCAGGGGCTGAATGTATGTTTTTAATGATTGGGGGCAGGGGCTGAATGTATGTTTTTAATGATTGGGGGCAGGGGCTGAATGTATGTTTTTAATGATTGGGGGCAGGGGCTGAATGTATGTTTTTAATGATTGGGGGGCAGGGGCTGAATGTATGTTTTTAATGATTGGGGGCAGGGGCTGAATGTATGTTTTTAATGATTGGGGGCAGGGGCTAAATGTATGTTTTTAATGATTGGGGGCAGGGGCTGAATGTATGTTTTTAATGATTGGGGGCAGGGGCTGAATGTATGTTTTTAATGATTGGGGGCAGGGGCTGAATGTATGTTTTTAATGATTGGGGGCAGGGGCTGAATGTATGTTTTTAATGATTGGGGGCAGGGGCTGAATGTATGTTTTTAATGATTGGGGGGCAGGGGGCTTAATGTATGTTTTTAATGATTGGGGGCAGGGGCTAAATGTATGTTTTTAATGATTGGGGGCAGGGGCTGAATGTATGTTTTTAATGATTGGGGGCAGGGGCTGAATGTATGTTTTTAATGATTGGGGGCAGGGGCTGAATGTATGTTTTTAAT
Source organism: Unio delphinus (assembly GCA_029339505.1). NCBI lineage: Eukaryota > Metazoa > Mollusca > Bivalvia > Unionida > Unionidae > Unio > Unio delphinus. The sequence continues at coordinate 3,037,444 of JAQISU010001244.1, forward strand.
GATTGGGGGCAGGGGCTGAATGTATGTTTTTAATGATTGGGGGGCAGGGGGCTTAATGTATGTTTTTAATGATTGGGGGCAGGGGCTAAATGTATGTTTTTAATGATTGGGGGGTAGGGAGCTTAATGTATGTTTTTAATGATTGGGGGCAGGGGCTGAATGTATGTTTTTAATGATTGGGGGCAGGGGCTAAATGTATGTTTCATTCATATTGCCTCACACTGGCCCTGCTCTTAATCTAAATACTTCAGTCTCCATTTGGTAAAAATGACTGAGATATGTGTAAATGCTGATAAGGGAAAAAAAACTGTTGAAACTATCATATTAACGCATAAGTCAAGTCCAGCTGCAAATTGCGTGAATCCTGGTCAGCTATCACATAATGCACTAACAGAAATGGGCCTCTGCAATTTGTTAGAAGTAATAAACAGAACGAAGTTTTGTTGAGTTTAATGCAATGTTTTGCACATGAAAGGCTGTACAGTCAGGATATTTTCTGGATGAAGAACATAGGAAGAACCACAGACGAAGTTACTGGCAAGCTTTCTCACATACACATGTTTGTTGAGAAATGTCTTGAACTCATACAGAGGTGAGATGTGTAAGTGATCTGTAAATGCGAACACCATAGACCACTCAGCCACCCAGGGTCACATCACAAACAAATATACACTGATCTACTGGTATATTATGCAATGGCAGATTAGGTATATAATGTTTGCCATTGAACCCAACCTATATTTAGAAGAGGTATGAAAAATGACAATTTGAGCTTAAGATACAGCTGTATTGTCCTCACCATTTTTAGCAAATTAGATTGCATCTCATTGCTGTCTTAAAATGTAAGACAGACAGTGTACTCCATATGAATATAAATCATTGTGACCTCATGTTAGGGTCAGACTGTAATGTTTTTTTTAATACTTGACTATAATTGTGATGGCTAGAAACTAACTTTCCTTTTCAATGTGATTGCCATTTCATCATGTTGATGCTGTCCAAATATCATTTTGAACTGCTGCAGATGTTATATGCAAAGTGGGATTTATTTATCTGTTTACCAACAGCATTGAGAGGAAAAAAACTTTTCTTGACATTCCTGAATATATGTACAAGTGCTGCACATACTTCAGGGTTATTACCTTGACCTAATTTTAGATCAACTTACCATTTATTCAACTTAACCCATTTCTTTTGGGATATATACCAATCATACGTTACCTTTTCATATGGGATACAATTTTGGTCTTATGTTCAATACATTCAGTCTAACATTTGTCAAAGTGTGCATTTAAGATACCTAAGATATGCAATAGTGAGTGAGGAAAACCTAGGAAATTCATTTTCTTTAAAAATTAAACCCTGTACAAAGTACAAACTGTAGAACCCCATCTACATTATGCAGTGACAGCATGAGTTTAAAAAAATGTACAGATATTCTATATAAAATTGAATTTTAACATGTGGAAATCAAAATGTGAGAAATACTGAAGAAGCATGGGATGGAAATGATGTGCTTGCTGAATTTGTTGAAAATATAGATAATTTCATGTGGAAAATTGACATTTTAGGCAGGGATAATAAGTATATTTACACTTTCAAAATGAACCAAGTTGATGATAACCATACAGTACTGAAGCAACAAGTAATAGCAATGATAAGGATGCTGATTTTGATAATTTATAGTTTTTTTTGGGTAAATCTGTATTGTAGGAGGTGGGGATTGTGATCTTGATTCTATCAAAATGAACTGAGCAGGTGATAACTAATTAATTTGTATTTTTGACTCTAATATTAATAATGATGAAGACTTAGATGTATTTTTGACTCTGATATTAATAATGATGAAGACTTAGATGGTTTTCAAGCTAACTGGACATCTGAGAACTTTACTGCTCATAAAAATCACTCGTGTACTGAGCTTGGTGGGTTATTGATTCAACATCCAGATAAAGCTTTAATTTGTCATTATTTTGAATTGAAATGGGATCAACATTTCCAGCAACATTTAGTTGCAGAAACAAACCTTTTACAAGGAACAAGAGCACTCACCCTCTGCACCAATTAATATTCCAACTATGAAGGCATTTATTGGTTTATGTTTTTTGCTCAGATGTTTTAGGTCTTTCATCCATGAATGACTATTGAGGACTAAAAAAGGATTTTCAATTTGAGTAACATTATGTCCCATACTCATGTCAATGAAATATGGAACTACTTAACTACTTATCGTTTAAACATTTTTGAAACAAGAACAATTTAAAAAATAAAAGTATGTGTACATAATAATATGAAATTGTATTGCATTCCTCGTAAAAATAAACCCAACAGAACTTGGATAATTTTGCTTTAGACTTAGATATTATTATATATTATTGAATAAGAACATTAAGACCAAACAGCTTTGTCGATTTTCCAGGAAAGATCTATTGAGCTTGCTGTCCAATTTTCAGGCAAATCTTGTCTTAATGTTAATGCCGTATATGAAATATTTGCATGTCAGACATAGCTGTTGGATCAGTCCTTGGCTTATATGGACCTGGTTATTGTAGGGTCATATTGCTTGACTATTGAGTCAAAAGACTAAATAATTGAGTCAAAAGACTATTGAGTCAAAAGACTAGTGAGTAAAAGAACAATTTTCTAACCCTCATATTTTGAGGTTAAAATGAATACCGTATTTCATGTTATTATTCGTTCCCTTTAATTTTTCGTACACCATCAAGTCTTAGAAATAATAATTAATTAAATCTATCATAATTTTTCGTACACAAATTTTTATTTTATTTTTCGTCTTCCTATTATTTTTCGTACATAATACGATCTACGATACTGTGAAGGGAAGATTTACTTTTCAAACGGATTTTAAAAAAATATACCAAAGTTCGATTTATTTACATCTAATGACCAGGGTATTGTTTTGCAAAGTAAGTTATGAATAATGGCTTTGGGCACGTTCTTAACTGAGGCACAAGTCGTCAATTCATTTTCAACTGGTTGCGATATTTTAAAAGAGTGTGTCACCAAACATGAATTCGGGCGGGGGTAAGTGACACACACACACACACACACACATATATATATATATATTAATTTTGCTCAATGATCTTTTACTTTGTCATTTTACCATTTTACGACTCCAGTGTCTTATTCTATGCAAGTTTTGCATAACTGAAAATATTTTAAATCGTAAAATGCAGGAGTGAAAGAATTGAATTAACTTACAGCATGGTGAATAAATTCCCGTTTACTAAATGATCTTTGAAGTCCAATAATTCCAAGAACTCCGAATACGTTCTAACGAAAAACGTTTTCAAACAGATTATGTGTTAATGCTTCCAATGTATACAGATAGATCTCCAATGAATTCAAATGGTCATTGAATATATTTAGTTAATGCCGTCCGTAATACGATGAGGTATGTCATGCAAAAAAATAAATCTTTTAAAAACCCAAGTTGTGAGATTAAATCCAAAAACACGCAGATGTGACCTACCATCAGTAAGTATTTAATGTGTGGCATATTTCAGCATCGTTTTCTCTATATACCGGTATTCGCTGATTTTTCGGGTCGAAAATGCGTGCAATTCTCAAAAGACATGCCGTTTCTCCCTGTGGATTGCATTGTTCCCACGACCTCAAAGTGCCCCAGTTTCATATTCTGTTCTAAAGGTTAGACTCGAGCCTCTCTGACATACTTCAAAGAAACCGCCTGCTCTACTCAGAGTGAAAGTCCTTGCAATTGATTGACACATAAACAATGTCATTTTTTTATATAACTAGCAATGCCTAAAATGGGTATTTATTTATGTTTACAGTTCAAACGTGGTCTCAAGCTTACATAATTGTGATTACTATTTCCTAAGTCTTATATTCCACCTTATTTCCTCAACTCGACTATTCATACAGCACTGCTTACTAAGTAACATACGTCTTTCTAATTAGGGGGGGGGGGGGCTAATATGCTATGTTTTTTTCATTCTTCTTTTAGTGTAATGAAGGTATTTACCGTATTGCTTATATATACGGTGGTACAGGTATGTGACTCATGTACCGGGTAAGTTTCATTTGTGGGAATGGTGATCTTATTACGCCTGTCAAAAAAAAATCAACATTCAGTGGTCATATTGGGGATTTAGGAAGCGTATCACTACAAAAGTCACAAGCAAAGTATTAAAGTGCATTTAAGATTCACGCAATATAACAATTGTCATTTATAATCATGCATGTAGGTTACTGATTTTATTGTATTTTTATGTTTTTGTTTGCATCACGTTTCAAACGGGGTAAGAAAAATGCTGATACCGGTATATCACTTAGATACGCAAAACTACCAATTTATTTTCTGTCGAGTATATTTGGTACGTAAAATATAAACATACATATTTGTTTCCACAACAAACCCGACTTATGGCATCTTCGCGTAAATGTGTATCTGAGGCATCTAATAATGATAAAGAAAAGAATCCCGAAATAAAATGTTCACCAATTACCGGTATGTGTTTGTAACAGAATTGTTACCGAGTGGATGGTGGATTAAATGAACAACACAAACACAATGTGTGAAAGATAATGTAAATTTATGAAATAAATTATTAATGAAAAATAATGATGTATCAACACAATAACTCATGCGTTCAACCGACAATTACACTCACAACCATTCACAATACATGAATAAATTAAATATTAATACAAAATAAAACACAGATACAAAGGAATCTCTTGGACTATACACAGATCCAAGGAACCTTTACAAAAGTTATATTACCGCAAGTATAAATTGCGATAACAAATACAAAACATCAAACTATACTATCGCACGTATGGATTGCAATAACTAGCACGAACATATACATGTATTTAATCAAGTTGCTAACTTTTATTGAGATTCATGTAATCCCTTGAAATACTACTGTGATTTGAAGTAACTATGTAAATATAACAATGTATTCAATTGTACTACAATTGCAACACACACATGTGTCTCGACCCTGTATAACCGTACGATTCACCAACTGTTGAATCGCTGCCCAGTTTTCCCGAATACCTAGGGTTGACCAATACTTTTATCGGCCGTTTGCCCTTCACGGATCCACCACAGTTATACGTACAGACAGCATACAGCATCTACTAGAACCAACAGTCCCAAATACCTAGATGCCACCCCGGATGTTTACACCTCTAGACAGCTCTGACACTCAGACTTCTAGATTTCCGGATATTTACACATCACAACAGATGTAGACGGACAGACAATCCGACAGACAGACAGTCAGATACCTTAATTTGATCTCACAATCAAATGGCTCAATTAATCACATTCAGCTACAATTCAGAGACGTTCAGCTACAATCAGATACGTTCAGAGACGTTCAGCTACAATCAGATACGTTCAGAGACGTTCAGCTACAATCAGATACGTTCAGAGACGTTCAGCTACAATCAGCAACAATTTCAACTACAATAAAGAGACCAAACTAATAATAGTTTTTTCTAAAACAATCTACAACTTAGATTACACTATTGCATTTAAAGTCTAATAGTGACTAGTAATTCCAAATATTCCACGTTAAAATCTGCATTGTAATAAAGGCATCATTACATGAAATGATAAACTGAATAAAATTCACAATAAAACGAAATATAAATTTAACACTCACCCCTTTGGCTGGAGATAGAATGACGAGCTATCTTTCCTGTGATAAGATACTTTTGGTCCCGTAATATTTATCAGAAATATTCTGCCTTATATATCCTCAAATAGATGAGTAGAATTCACGGCAAAATTACAGTGCACCCCGTGATTCTAATGTTCCTGATTTCAAGTGATACGAAGTCAGGCACATGCAAATCGTTACACGCCGCTTACCTTGAAAAAGCACTTATTCACCCCAGGTAACGCATGTACGACGAAACAAAAAAAAAATGGTGAAATTAGTTTGCAATTCAAGAAGAAATAAATTCAATATTCGCCTAATTCTGTGACAATACCTCCCCCCTAAGAATAAAAATGTACACATTTTTAAAACTAACACAGAATAGAAGAAAAATAACTACTGATGATATCTTACAACATTTACACTGGTTATACTACAATCTGGATTTTAATACTGGGCAAATTCATACAAATTTCCCATCATGCCCTACTCAAGTAGTCTGCGCCTATATTTTCAGCTCCCCTTATTAACATTGTCACTCTGTCTCTTGATATACAACTTGAGCATGTTAGCATGGAATGTCTTTAAATTACTGTCCATGTCAGTTTTATAGTCCATGTCACCTTTTACCTCTTTAACTTCATAGGGACCTTTCCACTGGACTAATAACTTATTTGAGCTCGTTGGAAGAAGCAATAGCACCTGATCTCCTACAAGAAATTTCCTATTTCGCGCTCTGCGGTTATAATACTTGGCATATCTGCGCCCCGATTTAATTAATTCGTCATGTGCCATCTGGCATGTACTCTCAAGTTTATTTCGCAGATCTAACACGTACTGGTAAGTTGTTTTTATTTCCTCATTCGCGACATCACCAGTCCATAGTTCGCGTAGTATCCGCATCGGGCCTCGAACTGTTCTACTGTACAACAGTTCGAAGGGTGAAAACCCTAAACTTTCCTGCGGTACTTCACAGTACGCGAACAGAACAGCGTTTAAATAACGGTCCCAGTCTTGCAGACGTTCCGCGCACATCTTTCGTAGCATGCTTTTCAAGGTACCATTAAACAAGAAGAAATAAATTCAATTTTCGCCTAATTCTGTGACAGTGTTGAAAGCCTGTTGCTCAACCTACTAATAAAAGGGCAGCTGTTTTGTTAACTGAGAAAATATTCACATTCGTTTTATTGCCCTTCTTTGTCTTTTGTATCGGCGAGAAAATATAATGATTTACCCAGCTAACACACGTTTTCACAACATTGCTACATGGTTGCGTTTAGGTTACGTGGGAAAATAACGTTTTGGCAACGTTGCTAAAACGTTAAACATGCAAATGAAGTTAATTAGTTTTTGATCTAAAAGATATAGCAAACTAAAAATGGTATGTATATGCATTGATCCTAATATTATGGGCAAGAATTAATAGAATTACTTCAAAGAAAAAATAGAACGTGTTTACAACGTGGCCCCAATGTTGTGGTTAACATTACATTAACTTTACACTATCAAGGAGAACACTGATCATAGTTTCGTAGTTTATTCATTATTATTTTCATAACCAATAACTAAAAGGAGGTTGTAATTTTTGTAGGAAAACATTTTACTCGTCAGTTATTTTTAATTACAAACATGAGATACTGCAATTGCCTTAACAATATTTTACGTATCTACGAACCAAAGGCTAGCTTTTCTTGTACCAAATCGCAATCGAAGCAGATCGAGACGTATCTTCTGTTCCAGCTACTTTGAACCAAAAAGGTATGAACATTAAATAAATAATTTACGTAAATTCGCATATTTAGTTGCAGAAAATAACGTTTTTTTTAATTTGTCGATGTCTTTTGATACAATTAAGCAATTGTCAACAGCTACGAGCTAATTGGCGTGAGGCAATGCCTGAACCGCATTTTCAAACAAAGGAAATGGCCAGCATGTTCAACTTGTAAAAATTACTTAACTGCTTGGCATATTTCTGTGATTTTCATCCTACTCGTATTAAGTAAATTATATTGTTACACTGGTACATTTTTGGAACGAAAAATATCAAGGATAGGGTAGTTTACTTCGATAAAATGCCTTCCGTTAAGCTAGCATTTTGAATTATCCGCGCTTAGCTTAAGTGCGTAAGATTTATTGTTCTTGACTAAAAAGAAAATACTAAGTAATATTAATTAAGATGAATGTATGTTTAGACATATGTATACATATACTGATTTACATAGATGTGAAAAAAGAAAATTCATATGAAAATAATTAATTTGTTTGTATAATTACAGACATGGTTGAAATAATCTAATATACATGCATGTTTTCAGTGATAAATTATGTACATGATTTTTTTTATAAGTTATAAACATGGACTTAATTATTACTGAATAAAGTTGATGCTGCAAAATGATAATTATTAATTTTGGAGAAAGTATAAGCTTAGCAACATATTTTAAGTAGACTCAAATCAACCTCTTTTTAATTTTGTGTAGAAATATGAGGTATGAAAATAAAGAACGAGTTTTGAGATTGAGCATACAATCAGTTGATCATACATGATGCATACATTACCAAATCAACAAGTACTATTACATAATTTGCATGTGTCAGATTTTCAGGAATTATTATCCCATATCAGGTGCTTTACTTTGATGTTTTGGGAAATTAATTTTGACTTTTTTTAAAACTTGAAATAAGATTACCGGTCATGTCACACTAGCAATAGAACAATGCATATATGACTTTACTATTTTGAGAAAGGATCATACATTTTAAGCATGATGTTCATGTTTTTATAAGAATTAAATATTTGCCTTGCTACAGTACAGAGCATGAATATAATATGCATGAAATCACAAGTATCATACATTTGAGTATAGGACTCAAATGTACCAGACTAAGCTTCTTAAAGACTAAAGTTGAACTTTGGAGATGATTACTGATTTCATGTGAAAGACATTAATTACAGAAGACCGTAGAAATTGAAGAATGATTTACATATTTGATATGATAATTTGGGGCCTCATTTTTTAAATCAATCTGTTATCATGTCAGTAATCTTTATTTACTGTTGTGAACCTCAATATGCATTGTACAAGTGCTGGGGTACCTGCTGAATTATTTTCGTGGGTGTGTGGTGGATAAGATGTAGTGGTCAGCTATTTAGTTTTATGGATGTTGTTCGAAACATGTATTGAGATGAACATTTACAGGTGTTTTACTACATATACACCATTACATATTTTTTTGGCTATTTTAATTCAACCTTAGAGTGAATGTCATTTAGGAAGTTAAATGATTCAAGGTGGTTAATTTGTTTTATAATTGCTGTTAGTACATTGTGTTGCATAGTTGGTGTGTGTAAATTGTTTCAAGTTAGAGCAAACAAATTTGCATGCAAAATCATGGGAGAAAAATATATTAAAGCAAATTTTGTCACATTATTATTATTATTATTATTATTATTATTATTATTATTATTATTAATAATATTATTATTATTATTATTTTCAGATATACTATTTGAGCTCTTTGGGTGGGAGTAATTTGAGGGATAGTGTCCGCAGAATGATGAAACGGCTCGGAACTAAAAGACTCTGGTCACAGTATAGCCTAAAGGGCGTAAAGGAAAAAAGGCATTTAAAAACCTTGTGATATGCCGAGTTTTGATAAGTAAGTATGACTTGATTTAAATTGTCTATTGTTTTTTTTAAATAACTCGCCAGATATTTTTCCATGAATGGATAATGTACTACCTGCTTCTTCACGCATACTGGAATTACATGTGTATAAAAGAACCTGAGACAACATTTCAAAGTACATATTTTATAAATATTCCATTGATTACTGCTGGCATTTAGAAAACTGCAATGCATTCTTTTTTGTGAAACTTATTTTAAAATAATGTGTTACTCTTGCAGAAGCATGCCTGAAAAATAATGGCAAAAACAAAAGAAATGGAAGTTGAAGAGGCCATATCAGACATTCTCAAGTATGCACCAAACCAACGTGGAGGGATAAAAAACAAGGTTAGCCATTTGACTCTTATTTCATCGGTATTGGATTCAGTTTTTTAAAGCATTTTGGGCGCATTTCTAAATTGCATACAAAAACAGCTTGCCATAGTTTTCAGGACTATCAGAGATTGAGTACAGCTAACTACATTATTCATCGATTTTTTCTGATATGACAAGTGCTTCCACTTGGAATTTCTATTCACATACAGTATTGGACAAAATAAATTCCTCTTTGCACAAATTGATTTCACCATCCACTTGCCTGAAATGACACACATGTACAAAGTTATCTTGTAACTTGACTTAACAATATGAAGGGAAGCACAAGTGCAGTGAAGAAGGTTTCATAGTTAATGTGACTTCTTCATATGTAAGTGGTACTGAGATAATATAGGACTGTTAAGCATTTAAATTACTTTTTAATTTGCAGGTGCCTGAACAGAGGAAGAAAGAGATACTATCTGGAGTGGATGATGAGACTAATTCTGATTCATAATGTTAATTAAATCTAGCAAATAAACAAAAAGTGATATTAAAATATATGTTGTATTGCTTCCTTTTTCCTTTTTGTCTTTTCAAAACAAATGTTTGAACCTTCAGTCTGCAAAATCGGGGGATTCCTTATCAGGCAAATGCAGTGTGATTTACCCATCTACATTTACTTTACACCCTACTACCTAAAAAAGATAAAAATGACTATCCCCATTGGAGTAGAGCTCCCCAAACCCCTGCGTACTTTGTGAACTCACATGTCGCATTTAAATGTAATGGAAGGCCCTGCTGTAAAGTCTTTTAACACTTTAACCCCTGGAGTATTTTGTATTGGAAACATCATTTTCCATTGGTTATTTTGCTCGCGGATGAGCAGAAGAGTAAAAGTTGGACTTGTTTTGTTTGGGTGCTAAACGGACCCATGATTTTCGTATGGCGACCACTCTTTATTCCAGATGCCCACCTTATCCTGGTTTTTGCAAAGGTACACCTGTCTGTGTGAAGTTGAGATTTGTCTGCCTGATCTGCCAAAATGTATAAAATCTGGACACAAAATTAGATCTCGACCACAAGCAAATTTTCGGTGAAAAAACCGGGTCCCAAAAAATGCGGTTTTTCCCTCTGAATTTAATAGTGCAACTGAAACATCCAGATTATTTGGTATCATTGTAGAACTACATCTATCTACCTTCCTATAAAACCACACACTTCAATGAAAATGGTGCACAACTGACACCAAGTACTGTGACAATAGCAGTTTTGACATTCCTGCTATCACAACTCCTGGATGGATGGTAATATTGACATTTTTGTAATGTTGGCAGTTTTGATATTCTTGCCAGCAGTCGGGTATATGTGTTTCAGACACCCAAGCAGCTTTCAATAAATTTCAATATAGGTTTTGAATGTTGTGGGAATGTTGTAGGAAGGTTATTTAATAACGTTAAACAACAACGTTTTTACAACGTTCCCACTTGTTCACCAGATCACGTTGCCACAACATTATTTGACAACGTTGCCACAACCTTACCACAACATTGCTGCAACGTTGTAGCAACGTGGAATTGTTAGCTGGGTATATATTTGTTCAGTTGTCATTACAATATATACTTCTATTCATTAACCGCTGGACATCATCATTAATGCGAACTACTGATTATGTCAGTCGGTGTAACAAATAAACGCGTGTATTTGAAAATGAGTTCAGAAGCCATTTGAGTTTATTTATCTACCGGTAGTAAAAATAATATCTCAATTAAGGAAGATGCGAAGACCACAGACCAGTTGGCAATTAATCTTACCAGTATTGGCTCTTGATCCCTTTATTTTTCGTACACGGTCATTACTACAAAATCATAATTATTTATTTGACATATAATTTTTCGTACATTGAAAAAAATAATTATTTTTTCGTGTACGAATAATAACATGAAATACGGTATTGCAGGTTTAAAAAAGAAATCTAAAGTATGATTTTACTTTACTTAACTTTTCTTTGCACTGAACTTAATAATATGAGAATTTTCATTGAAATAATATGTGACATTGTGAACAATTTATGTTTTTAAAAATGGTATAAAATTTTGAAAAATCATTAAAAATTTCTCTGTAAAACCAGACATTGTCACTGCATCATCTCATGCTGATGTACCACTGAGTGAAAAACAAAATTCCAATTCTATGCAGCTGCCTGCCTGATTGAGCTTTCATATAAAATGGGTTGTTTGCTATTGATATAGGGTTGAAATTAGATAGGTTTTGTTCCTCAAACTTTTCTCCACACTTGTGCCAGAGAGTTGTTCTAAAAATAGACTGTTTTATATATACTCGCATATCTGTCAACCCCATAATGCAAACAACATAGACCCTGATATGCAAGTACATGATGCACCAGTAGATGATTGTCTATGTTTGTTCAACTGATTACTTCTTACAAATAGCAGGTCCACTGGTACATTTTGTGATGGCAGGTCAGGGTCTGTGTAATTTGCAGTTTGACCAATAAGCAGGTATATTCTGTAGTTTATAGAGCATCATAGTGCACTACTGTACCTCCATAGGGTTAAATACCTGACACTGCTGTACCTCCATAGGGTTAAATACCTGACACTACTGTACCTCCATAGGGTTAAATACCTGACACTACTGTACCTCCATAGGGTTAAATACCTGACACTACTGTACCTCCATAGGGTTAAATACCTGACACTGCTGTACCTCCATAGGGTTAAATACCTGACACTACTGTACCTCCATAGGGTTAAATACCTGACACTGCTGTACCTCCATAGGGTTAAATACCTGACACTACTGTACCTCCATAGGGTTAAATACCTGACACTACTGTACCTCCTTAGGGTTAAATACCTGACACTACTGTACTTCCATAGGGTTAAATACCTGACACTGCTGTACCTCCAAAGGGTTAAATACCTGACACTACTGTACCTCCAAAGGGTTAAATACCTGACACTACTGTACCTCCATAGGGTTAAATACCTGACACTACTGTACCTCCATAGGGTTAAATACCTGACACTGACTTTTCCAATTTTTCTTTGGTAACATTTATGTTTATGATGTTAGAGTAGAAGGATAAAGAGATAGAGATGTAAGAGAAGAATTAAGAATTTCATTTAAAATTTCATTTTTATCCCAAAATGCAGGCTTTGTACTTAGTTGAAGAAGGAGCATCTCCATATGAAGTGGATCAGGCCCTAGAAGATTTTGGGATGCCCATGGGGGTATTCAGGGTCAGCGACCTGTCAGGTAAAACAGTGTGTGGAGAACCAAATCAGCTTCAGGTGCTGCTAACTAAAATAATCTTATGTTAAAAATTGAATTTTCTTCATGTCTTGCTGAAACAGGGGCTGCTTATGGATTGTACAAAATCCATAATACAGAAGGCTTAGTGCAGATCAGAAGAATGGTCTGAATTTTCACAAAATGTCCATCACAGAACATTATAAGTACTTAATTAATTTGTCATTTCATTGAAAGTAACTGAAGCTTGACTGTATTGATTAATCAGTGAACAGTGGTAAAGCACTAGTAATTCAAAGATCTTCACATATCGGTTGAATCCAACAACAAATTGCTTTGATCCGGATCTGCCATTCAATAAACAACATAGACCCTGATATGCTGTTGCATTATGCAGGTCAGGGTTTCTACATTGTTTGTAGTTGGATTTGAGCATATACAGTACCTCAGTCTTACCATGAAAATAAACATTACATTTTTTATTATTTTTAAGATTCAATGCTTTGATAATTTATGTGAAAAGTTAATTGAACTGATTTGTAGATGTAACAATGTTCAAAACATGTAAAGGCCAAGTTATTGCAAAATAATATTATTTTATATTTAATTACTGAAAAAAATATCCAGTTAATTATCAGTTAAATATCTCATGCGATTTCATAGCTACACTCATTCTTTCAAGGAGTTTAGGCCTGTTGTGATTTATTTACAGTTTTCCACAATTTACAGTTGTTATCTCCATTTACCTCATTTGGTAAAAAAAAAAAAGAAGGCACAACTGTTTTAGAGAAGAAATAGAACTTGAGTTAATTCCTGGTTTAGTCATGGAAAATCACCTTGCTTTTTATATTATCTCCATACCTGACCCCACTAACTACCTATTTGACAAGTAATATCCAGGGGGCATAATCCAAAATCAGTAACATGTACCATCCTGGCATGACTGCATGCATACAGTTGGGTTAATTAAAAAATGAAAAATGTCACTAATTGCAGTTTGGAATATTGGAGCTTTGAGTGACCCTCATTTGCGACACCATGGCAGGGAACAAAATTTAACCCATCTCACAGATGGTTACTTACCAAGTTTTGTGAATTTCCACTCTCCGCTTTATGACATGATAGAATTACCAATAGAAGAAAGGAGAGGGAGATGAATGGATGAACAAAAATGAAGGGTGTTGCAATATCCCAATGCTAAATCATGGTGGTAATGCATATGTAGTCAAGTTATTGTTTTATAATGCATTCACACCTTGGGTTAAAAAAAATAGTTAAAAGCTGGGCACACTCATTAGTTCAACAAGCACAGGCAAGTTATTTTTTTTATATATTTACTATGCAAAGCAAGTTTTATTCTTTATGTTCAGACTGGAACAATTTATAGCAGATGTGTCAAACCTGTGGCCCAGTCCTTCACATTGTACTGTCCTTGGCCATGTGAGCAGTCCTTTTAAAAATATTAATTTGAATTAATATACATAAGTAGCAATAAGGAACTGTTCTTGCTCGTGTGGCTCATGACCTTAAGCATTTTATCTGTCCCAAGCCATAAAAGGTTAGATGTCCCTAATTTATGGGTCATATTAACCATTGCAGAATGTATAATATAATCATTTATAAAACTTTTCATTGCAAAATTTATAATATAATCATTTATAAAACTTTTCATTGCAAAATTTATAATATAATCATTTATAAAACTTTTCATTGCAAAATTTATAATATAATCATTTATAAAACTTTTCATTGCAAAATGTATAATATAATCATTTATAAAACTTTTCATTGCAAAATGTATAATAAAATCATTTATAAAACTTTTCATTGCAAAATGTATAATATAATCATTTATAAAACTTTTCATTGCAAAATGTATAATATAATCATTTATAAAACTTTTCATTGCAAAATGTATAATATGATCATTTATAAAACTTTTCATTGCAAAATGTATAATATAATCATTTATAAAACTTTTCATTGCAAAATTTCTAATATTTTTATTGTTTGATTTACATAGGTTTAGACATTGGTTACAAGGTTAGAAGAGAGGCAGCTAAGAGACGAGGTATCGAGTTAACATCGGACACTCGCTTTGTGAATGGGGAGCGAGTTTGCTTATTAGCCAATGTGCTAGTGGAGAAAGGCAGGCTAGGTATTAAATCAGGTAAGTGTTGGTTCTTTTAATTTTGTTATTTTAATGCAGTGATAATGCACTTGATTTGCAACTGTGCAGTCTGGTATTCAGTCTTTTCTTACTGCAAGAACAACGATTTTAAAGTTATCACATATCCATCCAAGATCAGTGGTTCACTGGTTTTCTCTGCCTCAAAGACCACACAAAAATTGGAACCGTGAGATGATATGCTGTATTAGTCATATTCAACTTGATTGTCATGTGACTTCATGAGAACTCAGTCAGATGACTATCATGTGACTCCATGTGAGTCGTGTGAAATGCTTTATTCATCACTGGTACTTACATAAGTTGCTTCAAAGTTTGTACAGGCAAAACTACAGAGACAGTTCTCATCAACTCAAAATATATCTGGTTATACTTTCTATGATCAGTAAAGAGAAAATTATATTGTAAGGACACCATTAAGCATGTTTCTTTCCTTCTAAATAGATGCTAATTCAGGAGGCATGCCAATGCAATTGTCATTGTTCATGCAAAGAATGACATCGTTTCTTCAATACAGTGATGTATTATGTCACTTCATCTCATCAACCAATCAAACCACTTTTCCAAATTTTGACAAAGCAACATTTTTGAATCACATCAACATGGAAACATCAGGGGTTCTGTTTTTACCAGATGCATGATTGTCAAAGTTCTCAAAACACCATGCATGAGATCTGGTTGAACAAGATTAGTGATACAATGGAACACATCCAAATATTACTCTTCTATATGGTATATGTGGGCTATCAATCTCACAGTTCCCTTTTTCAAAATATTGCTGAGCAAAGCCTTCTATGAACAGGAACCAGTCTAGAAATCTCATAGTACACTCATGCCATCCAGCAAAAGACATGAGCAAGGGGAACTTCATTTGGTTAAGATAAATAATAGTTTGAAGTTCCGAATTTTCTGCACAAAATAGTCATAGTTATGTTTATAATATTTTGAACATCTGCATGCCAGACTTTTCATCTACAAGGGGCATTTGTACATAAACAAAAACAATAAAATGTAAATTAACAGGACTGATGAACTTTGACCGGATAATTGATTGTATGAATAACTGATAAGTTTGTACAGAGTAAGACATTTTTGGGGAACATTTTGTCCATCCATGAAGAATCAAGAAAGGTCCCATCCCCTCTTGCTAGCCGAGTATCATAAATCCACTCCATTCAACATAAACCCTTGTCATATTTAGCTACCTGCTGAAATAGTGTCTTGAAGAAGTGCCCTCTTTTGGATAAAAGAGTCTCTCATCCAACATGAAATAATCTAACCATTGAGAGAGTTTATTATGTTACTTTTTAGGCATTCAGTAAGGTGATTTCCATGATGACGACAAGCATTGACTTGGAAGTTGCTTAAAATGTTTTGACTGGAGACACTTGCACATCCCCCAATTTAAATGTAGCAACGGCTCTGATTGGATCATTTTCTTTTAACTGCATCCAATAAGATAGAAAATCACTACATACAATTTCAGCTTGCTGTAGAATGAAATGGTTCTGAGACCCTTGACTAGTGAGAATGTTGGTAACCACATTATCTGAGTTTTGCTGTATTACATTGAAGGTTATTCCAAAATTGAGAACATTTAATAATAGTTGGTTTACTTTTTAGTTAGGATGATTGTTTCATTACATTTTGTGTTAGAATTTCTCATATGATCAAAGTTGTGGCCACATTAATTTAGCAGATAGTAACTGATGGTATTCATTTTTTTAAATCTCAGTATGAGACCACTAAGTAGACAAAATTTACTAAGTGACTAAATAAATAAACCACTATATAATGGTGGTGATGGGGGTCAAATCTTATGTAGGAGAGTTTAGAGGTTTGGAAGTTGATGGTTTGGAAGTTGATAGTTTGTCTGCAGTAGCCAACTTTCATTTTTTTTCTTTAAATGCATATTCTTTTGACTTAAAAAAAGAGGTTTTCCGACTAATAAATCTATCATTTGATACTGTTATCGAAACATATATAAAAACTCCTGATTATCATTCTATTACAAAAAGATGTATACTATCAAAGTATATTTATGTTTTTAATCACTGTATGTCACATTTGATTGTTCTTCCTTTCAATAGGGAAGGGCTGGTACAACTATGGCTCACCAGGAAAGCGAGAGGCCATACCGGATCCTGAAGTTCTAGACACAATTGAAGAATACTGTCGCAAGTATGAAATTAAGAAACGAAAGATATCATCGCAGGTAAACTTTCATGTGTAATGTGCTTTTATATTTACTTCATCATCTTATTTTAAAGTTACTTGTATCAGGTATTTAAAGTAAAAGTCTGCACATTTGAAATAAAATATAAATTGTTCTTTTAAATTGTAATACTAAGTTTCTTTAACTAAGGTATAGTACATCCTAATTAGTGAATGCTGTACACCTTAAATGTCAGCAAGAATCTTTCAGCCAAAAATTGTTGATCTCTATGGACTTTTACAATGGTCATCATCATCAGTCTCTTGACCTAGTGTGGTCGCTGAGGCACTGTGCTGCTGAACGTCTGACCAGTTCCCTTCACTTGACTTGATCGAGCGCCATGTACAAAACTTGGGTCAAGAAAAAAATCACATTGAGTGGAATTGTCACAATATTGGGTTCACTGATTTGTTTAACAATTATCCTGGATTGTACTGGATCACACTTTTAGGTTCTTTCATCCAAAAATTCTACATACTTTATTTGATTTTTGCCATATGCACTCCTTGAGGGATCTAAATAATGACCTTCCAAAGAAATGTGGATGTATAAGAATCCAAATGAAGTGAATACTTGTCACTTTAAGGTATGCAAAATCAAATTCTAAAAAAATGATATCCATTACTGAAAATGTTGGTGTTGAATACTTATATGACCTGTGTGACTTTTGCTAATGAAGAAAATAATGAAGGTTATACTTATAATCCATGCTTTGAGGGTTCAATACCCACCCAGTCCAGCCTGATTCAGCTGCCTCTGTGTGTGAGTAAGGGTTTGAAGAGTTGTATCTTGTTAACTACTCGATAAAAGATATATGTTTGTTGTTGATGTTGTCATCAACTTAATGGTCATCCACTTCTTTTTCTTTAATTGGGGGGGGAGGGGTTTAAATTGGGCCTGTCTGTTCTCCTTTAATTTTTTTATTTAGATTTCAACCAAATATACCTCTAGATTACTTTTGGATATCTATCAGTTTTGGAGCCATGGTTGTTCATTTGGTAGAATCTTGGACTCATGATCTAAGGATTGCAGGATCAGTGCCAATTCACACCAGATTGACTGCCTTGATATATCCATGGGTAACCTAACTACCATTCCCTCAGCATAATGATATGTTAAAAATGTGATTAAAACAAAACTCAAACCCCCAAAATTCAACCAGATTTGCTGCTTGATATTAATGAGACCAAGACTGAATTAAATTATCAACTTTTTGTATCTTTGTTTAGCAGAATTGGGATTGCCAGACTCCGTTAATTATGATTGGCTTTCAACCAAATGTGGCACAGAGCATGATATTACAGTGAAACCTGTCTTGAAAGACCACCTGTCTTACCATATTCTCAACACACAAATTTATTGATTATATAGCATTGCGACCTGTTATGAGAGACCACATGTCTTGAGAGATCATAATTGAATGACAGAAATGGTGGTCTTTCAATACAGGTTATACTGTAATAAGACCTTGAGAGAGTTCAATTTTCAGCATCCTACATCACCAATCTGGGGTTATTTCTCTGACTGTTTTTCCCATCCAATTTTTTGTTTTGCATATAGAATCCCTTGATTCTTACTAGATTTCATCCATATAAATTTTGGCAATTTGCTTGATATTGATGATATCTTAGCTGCATTTGATTGTTTTATTCAGCATAATTGTTAGGCAGAGTTATAGCCCCTGATTGTCAGACCCACACATTTTCTTTTCCATGCAATAAATCTCTTGACTATTTTGCATTCAAACCAGTCTAGTACTTAGCTTGATATTTATAATTCAAACCCATCCCCTTTTGCTTATGTACAATAACTCCCTTAATAAGCATTGGATCTCAGCCACATCTGGTATGAAATTACTAATTTTCATGCAACATTGACCAAATCCAATTGTCAGCTTTCTGTGTTATCATGTTATAGCAAAGTTGACACTCCTGAATCTAAAACCTACCTATTTTAATTTCAACAAAAACGCTCTTTTAATTGTAATTGGAGTTAAACCAATTTTATCATTCAACTTGCTGATTTGCATTGGCATTGTTAGCAGAGTAATATGCCTTGGTTATCATACACAATTACTTTAGTTTCCAAACAGTAATACCATTAATTAGTATATTTGGTTTCAGTCAAATTTTGTTGGCAGTATGATAATGATGTTGAGTTTTATTCAGCATTCTATATCATCGTATAGTGGAGTTATATTGTCCTTGATTGACGTACCCAAGACATTAATTTCTATCACAGGAACTATTTTATTTCTGTTTGGATTTCAACAGAATTCAATAGACAGCTTGATATTTGTTGATCTTGATTATCAGTTTTCAGCTAAATTATTTAGTGGAATTACAGCCCATGTTTGTTTATCATCATTCATTTCTGCATCAATAACTCTGTTAATTTGAATTGGTTTCAGTCATATTTTGGTAAGCATCAAAATATTGACAAGACCTCTTCAGTTTTAATTGTCAATTTATTACATCATTTAGTGGAGTTATTGCCCCTGATTGTCAGATCAATCTATTTTTGTCTCTGCATATAAATGAAATACTCCCTTAGTGGATTCTAACAATTTTAGTAAACAGCTTGATATCAGTGAGGAAGTACTTAACAGTTTCATTTGACTGAGTTTTAACTGTAGAGTCATCCACATTTTATCTTCATGTTTTTCTGTCATCATTGTTAGTATTGTGTTGAAGCTCCATGCCAAATAGTCTTAAATGCTTTTCTTTACAGATCACTCACATCTCTCATCTGTCTAAACCAAAGGTACTACAGTATCATTAATAGTATAATAATAATAATAATAATAATAATAATAATAATAATAATAATAATAATAATAAAGACTTTATTTAGAGAGGGTAACTCAGTTACAGAACTAATCTACCTTGAGGCATTCTATATGTTATGTACAATATATACAGTATATACAACATGATGTGAAGGATCTGGCTTGACACTAAATAATTAAGTGATTTTAAAAATCAATGTATCAAACCTGGAACATATGCACAGGCATCTGTGAACACATAATAAATATATTTAAAATATAAAATAACATCCTGCATCTAAATATTCAACTGTGAAAATGATGCAAAACAACATTACAGAAAAGCAGGCAGTATTTATTGTGCTATCACCCAAAATAGTTTGTCTAAAGATTTCATCCATTTAAGACATTGATTATGAAAAGAAGAAATGCTAGGAGTCTGCCTTATGTCACTGGGAATGTTGTTCTATACCAGTCAACCAGTATATTGTAAACTTTTTTTTAAACAATTCCTTTTTTGGCCATTGTGAAATGTAATTTTTACTTCTTATGGACCATCAGCATCGCTTTGGTGAAATATATTGCTTAGATAGACAGGAATGGCTTTTCTGGATATTTTTTACTTCAATTTGGCCTTTCTAAGAAATATTCTTTCATGTATTGTTAAAACCTTTATATTATTCATTGCATCCTGAAAATTTTCTATACATTGATCTAGAATTACATGGCAAGCCCTCTTTTGGAGTCTTCAACATGTTATTATATTTGAATTAGAGGTAATACCCCAAATTATATTATAATAGCCCAGACATGGTTGAAGATATCTTTTATAAAAGATGACCCAATACAGAAGAGGAATGTATGTTTTGATTTTCCTCAGTAGCCAAAGACCAGAATTAACCTTTTTTGAACATGTTTGATGTGAATAGACCAAGTAAGACTTATCTACAAAGACACCAACAATTTTATCATGAGAGGTCATATTAAGGCTCACATTGTCAAATAGAACCTGGAGTTTATCGCTATCCAGCTTGCGTATTTTTGTTGCATTGTAACTAGTAGAGCTTTCATTTTTTTCTGTATTTATGATCATACTGTTTTCCTTGCACCATACTTGAAGTCTGTTGAGAGCATCTTGTAAGTTATTTTCAAGTACCGTTTTGGTTTTACCCATCTCAGACAGTGTAGTATCATCTACATAAAGGTTAGTGGAACAAATTCCAATCTTAAGAGGTAAGTCATTGATAAATAGAATGAAACATTCCAAGGATAGAGCCCTGTGGTACTCCACAATTAATAATTTTACTTTAAGAAAGTTGACCATTTAAAGATACTTTTTTCAGTTAAATAAGAAGTAAGCCAGTTTAGGGTTTTTTCACTGCATTGATAGATTTTTAGTGTTTCAAGCAAAATTTCAAGGTCTACAAGATCGAAAGCTTTACGAAAATCATGCCTACCATTTCTCCTTAATCTAATGCTTTCATCCATTTATCAATCAAAGATACAAGTGCAGTTTCACAGGAGTGATTCTGTCAAAAACCAGACTGATTATCATGAATAATAGACAAAGAAAGATAGAGATGGGTCTTTAGTTATTTACATCTTTTGTTCTGGCATTATGCAGTGGTGCAGCCTTGGCAGTTTTCCATGCTTGTGGAAATTTATTAGACCTAATACTTTCACTGCAAATGATAGTTATACTCTCTACAACTGCAGGTACAGCTACCTTTGTCCAATTATATCAAGTCCTGTTGCTTTAAAATCACCCATTTTTTAAATATATTTCAACACAAATTTTGGACTCATTTCAGGAATTTCAAACCTTATATTGTTTAGTAGTTTTTCAGCACAAAATTGTTTGAGTTATAGATAATCAGATGAAGTTCTGAGTTCTTTAAAGTTTTTCAGCAATTTGAACGAAAAGTCATTCAAAATATATGAGATGTCTGTTGGATTATTGTTATAAATGCCCTCACGATTAAAGGATAAAATTTCAGTTTTATTTTTACATTTCCCACCACCAAACTCTGTCAACACTTTCCAGATAACTTTCAGGTTATTTCAGGCTACTTTTTTGTAGTGCTTATGTTTGGCTTGACGTATCATTTTTATGAACTTTATTCCTCCAAACTCATATTCGGTTTGATTTCCTACTGATTTTAGTTGGTCTCTTTGCTTTATTGCTTCTAAAACTTCTGGGCAGATCCGCCTGGCTGATGGTCTGGTCCTGTGTGTTTTTAAAGAGGAATTTTTGTTCCCTGTACTGATGAACAAATCTGTCCAAGTAGCCAAAACATCATCAATATCTTCAAAGACTTGGACTGTATTCCATGGAATCTGTTTCAGATCATTGATGAATTTAACAGTATCAAAGTTTTGAAAGATCTGTAAGTAATGGAGTTATGTTTTTTTTTTTTTTAAATTTGCTATTGACTTTATGTATTACAAAAATTGCAAAGTGGTCACTTATACCAATCTTTGGAACCATTACTTCCAAACCTTTGCTTTTATATTGGTATAAGTGTTGATCAATAAGTGTGTTAGTCGTAGATGTTCTCTGGTGGGTTCATTTACTAGCTGCTCCACACCTAATGAAGCAACAAAATTCATCCAGTTCACATCTATTTGATCACTGAGAAAGTCTCTGTTTATATCACATAAAATGTAAAATTCTTTCTCTTCATTTGAAATTTTATCTACTTGAAGTTCAGAATATTCACACCAATCAGTATGTGATAATTGGGGTCTGCTAGCTGTACATAATCTTACTAAGTAGGGCTTAGCTTTTTCTGGAGTGATCTGTAGCCAAATGGTTTCTATTTCAAGGCCTACCCTTCTTTTAAAATAGTACCAGTTCTAACATGCACATGGAACCAACCACCCCCTGCTTTCCTATCCCTTCAATAAGGTTTGTCATAGCCATTGACACACAAGAAATAATCACCCTGATTTTCTATCAGCATTGTTTCTGAGAGTCCAGTTAAATGGATATTATTTGGAGATGTTATAAAATTAGCAATAACTTCGCTTGATTGAAAACACAGAATATTCAATTGACCTATGTGTACACCCTGATTAGAAGCTCCTAAATTCATGAGATTTAAATCAATGCTAGTAGAAGACATTAAAAGTATTTAAACTATGTTCAAAATGATCATCATTACAACTGTCATTACTGTATAAAAATATTAGTTTTTCTACAACTGCATTTTTTATACTCTTATAATCATTGTATAAATCTAAATGATCAGTCACATTTGAATATGTTCAAGTAAGTAAGTTTACATATTCAGAACATCCATCAGCAAGGGGATCAAATCTGTTTTGACAAGGGCTGCATGGTGTATATGACAGTCTTTGATAAAAAGATTGGTCCTCCTGTTGAATAGAGTATTCCTGTGGAGATGAGATGGCCTCATTGCCATTTTCCTATTCCATAATTATAGTGCGAGTTTGGGCTTTGTGTCCAATGCTACCACAGTGATGGCATTGTATTGGCTGTCTGTGCCTGCATTCCTGTGCTGATTGTTTGGTCTCACCACAGTAATCACATACCAAAGTGTACTGACTTTATTGATATGGCTGACCATAATGTCTGGTGCTGTTTTGACCTTCTTTGGGTTTATAGGGAAGGATGAAGTTTTTAATATGGCTATAAGACCAGACTACATGAATGACTGCATTTATATTTTTTGCCAGCTTTTCCACCCCTTTGGTAGACAGAAGTATATTATCCCTTTTTCCAAATAAATGTTGCATCACTTGCCCCTCCTCATGTAATTGTAAACAATATCACACTTCCGATCACTTGCCAGTCTTTGGATGACCTCATTGATATCTAACACATCACAATCTCCCCTTGGGGTCATTTCACACAATGCAACATGACAGCTTTGATTTTGCTTACGAATGTGTGTAGGTATATGGTCATATAGTTCTTCAAAAAGTTTTAGATCAGTCCTTTCACTGACATTATTCCCTCCAAATATAGAGGACTATTTTAGTAAACTTGGAGAGATCATATATTTTTATATCTTCCAGTATTATCTGTATTTTGGCATCTGAAATGTCATGTTTTCTAACATAGTGTCTTAGCCCACTGTTGTTAATTTCATATAAAATGGAACTACCAATAAGGATGTTATCTCTTTTTGGTCGAAGGCAAAGTATTGCGTTTTTCTTGGTATTGATGTAGCTAGTCTGTATGGTGCTTTATTACTCTTGAATTTATCGATTCTGGCAGAGTCAGGGGCAGAGTTGGAAAACTGTATTGGGTTTTCTTTTGGCAATACTTCAGGTGCTTGTACACTTGTACTTAGAGAAATAGGTTTAGGACCAATAGTTTGTGAATGTCTGCTGATAGTCAAATGTTTCTCTCTCTGGGCAGTTAATTTAACCTTCTCATTGATTAACCTTGCCCACTTGCTTCAGAAGTGTTGATTAAACAGTTAGCAGCAGGTCAGTATTATACATACTTGGATAGTGCTGTCTGTAATCTCTAGTAAGGCCCTCTGTATGTGGCAAAGAGATCATATTAGTTGGAGTTCTTTTCATTGAAGGGGATCCCTAGAAAATGGGTCATCTATCTCATCCGATAATTCTAGGTTTCTTGACTACACCTCTCATTTGAGTTGACTATATCTGATAAACATGTGGAATTGAAACTGTCCTCATTCATAGGGGATTCTAAAAATAGATTAGTAGCCTTTCTGATGAAGTTCTTATCTATATATCTTTCCTGTCATTGACCCTAAACCACTAACATCTATTAGACTTTCAGCACAATTAAAACCTAAGTACACATTTTAGTCCATCAGCATGAGTTGTAATAGTAAACTTGGACTGGGATGAATGAAAAGTGAATTCTTTTTAAATTTGTTCCAGGAACTGATGGAAGAATCCAGTTGTCAAAAATGTTATTGTGAAATTGGATGAATTTAAATGTTTCTAATTGTAGATGATACCCTCAAAATTGTTCTTAACTATAAAGTCTTGCTCTATATCAGAGAATTCTTCAAATGAAAAATGTTTCGAGTCAGAAGAATGTGAGAAAGTTGATATTGATGTGATTAGATGAATCCATAATGAAAAATTTTCATTATAAATTTTCTCTCTTAGTATGCTATATTCCAATTTTATTATGATATGTAATAATTGTAGTAGTCACAACAATTTTATTATGATATGTAATAATTGTAGTAGTCACAACAATTTTATTATATGTAATAATTGTAGTAGTCACAACAATTTTATTATGATATGTAATAATTGTAGTAGTCACAACAATTTTATTATGATATGTAATAATTGTAGTAGTCACAACAAATGCTGATTACAGTGATAGCAAGTGATGAAAAGCAGTTGAGCTGATCATTGAGTGTGTAGGCAGCCATCTTAATTAATGCATCCTGTTTGAAAATCCACAGCAGAAAAATCATATTGTCCTATCTCTGCACACACACACACACACATCTAGAAATTATAATAAAATATCACAAGTAATCCATGGTCACTGTGTTGACATTTTTTACGTAAATATTTTCCTGTGGACTAAGTATTTTCTCCATAAAAATGAATAAATCCATGGAGCATGTGACAGCTGTTCAATGATGAGGTTGGGTCTAAAGAGAGGAAGGGTGATGAATACTCTATCTTAAAAAAAATCAAAACAAAATGTGTAAATATGACCATGATGGACCAAGGGACTACAGTGTTGTACCGGAATACAAATTAAGAGTTTTGGACCATAGGACACTTTCAGTGGAATTTTTAATTAAGTCAGTCAGTATGCATGAATTCGTTTTACTCTTCATATACCCAAGTTACCATTTTGATCTTGTAAACAGTAAAAACTACATGCTGCACTGTTATATGTGGGGGTACATTTGAAGAAAAAAATCGATTGAAACTAATTTTGTCTGTTTTTGTCTGCTTTGTCTGGGCTGTACCTTTTATTTCAGTATGCCAAACTCAGAACAAGTTTTCATCATAGAGACATTTTAGGATAAATTGGTGTTGCATACCAAAATGGATAAACAGGCCCAGATTCAAAAACCTTTTGATTTTCACCAAATTTACAGTACTAATGTTTGCATATTTGAAATAAAATTAAAACTGCCCCTGTTTTTATGGCAGTGGCTCTTACTGTGGGAGTGCCAGATGTTTAAGTAAATCCTTTCAGGCTGAAATCTACACTGTATTTAAAGTGAAGTGTATCTGTTTTACAAGTCACAGTCTAAGGTGACTGGTTACATTGAAATGTTGATTCTATAATGGTTATTAAACCATTATGATTTAGAGTCATGGTCATCGACATTACACCATTACTGACTTTGAGTCATGGTCATTGACATTACACCATTACCAACTTAGAGTCATGGTCATTGACATTACACCATTACTGACTTTGTAGGATTTATTCAACAGTTTAACAAGAATGACATGCCACAAAAATAGTGAATGCACATATCTTGTATGCTTTTCTACTCTCTAACAATACCATGTTTTTGTCCCCATAATAGGAGATCTTGGAGAGGATGCAGCTGGCAATGATAAATGAAGGCTTCAGAATCCTGGAGGAAGGCATTGTCAGTAAACCTGAAGACATTGATATTATCTGGTTGGTATACCTTTACTTCTAGTAAGTTGCCTTATACAGTAAAATTGCTGTTATATCAAAGCCAGCTGTTCTGACTTCTTATTCATACTAAAAGTCCGTGATTATATGGATTTAATGTCCCCAATTATATGGATTTAATGTCCCAAATTATATGGACTTCATGCCTCCAATCATGTGGAATGAATGTCCTGTCTGAGTAAAATTTACTGGGCCAAGTAAAACTTTATTACGTACTTGTCACTGGGCACAGTAGATGCAAAATTGCACCTTTAGAATAAATATGAGTGCATTTTCTACCTTAACAATCGCCAAACACTTGGTGCATGTCAGTTATAATTAACCTATGCCCAGTCTGCCTACATAATAGTCTTGAAATATGTTGTTAACTTGATACTAAATAGACAAATATTATAAAGATATGATCTTGCATTATCACACATATCCCGTCATTTCTTAATGGTACTTTTCAGTAATTCTGGCATCATTTTGGTGTGGAGAAAGATTCCATTTCAGTGAGCTATTGCATATCTTTGTGATTCAGACTTCCGAGAAGTAAAGGGACAGAAAATGTCATTTCTGGGATTTTTGAACAAGCAATGTTACAGATGCCACAGGGTATCAGTATCTTCAAGACTGATTTTTTTATTAATTCATTTTCCTGCAAAAGTAATTACTTTTTACTAGAAAAATGAAGCCAATATATATTTAATATAAGTATTTTAAGTGTCACAGTCAATTCTACTTGGATGTCTTGTTGCTCCCCTTTTGGGCATGGTCAGAGAGAGTTCTCTAAGGTTTAGTAAGCGCCAAGAGTTTGTTATATATCATAAGGAATCATCGGTCTCTTGTTTGCAGTTGTTCCCTACTTATAAGTAGAGTATTTTTGGTTCAACATACATACAAATGTTCTTAGATCTGTTTATTCCAGAGAAATATATTTTACGTGAAGTGAAATTCACATTGGGGGGGGGGGGGGGCAGGGGTTTACCATTTTGGAGGATTGTGTGGTTGCAGCAGACCACAAATTTTTAATAAAGACCATGTATACAATAGGACATCTTCCCCAATTAATGCCTGTCAAAGTTTTAAAATAAATGTAAATCTTTGTTTCAGGATTTATGGATTTGGGTGGCCAAAGTATATGGGAGGCCCTATGTTTTATGCTAATGAAATGAAGTTGAAGAATGTGTACAGGAAAATCTGTGACTTCCATCAGAATTACCGTAAGTAGATAATCAAGAGAAAATAGTTTTAAGTTTTCTACATAAAGTTTTGTATATTTGCCAACATTGATTGCAGGAAAATCTGTGGGTCAGATGTAAAAGAAGGAAAAGTCACCTGTCTGGAAATTGGAAAGGGGATGATGAAGATGTTTGATTATTGAAACATTCTGGTACTGGAAGCTTTAGTTTGCATTCTAAGAATTGTTAAATTATTTTTTTGCTTTGAAGTTTTATGTATAAGAGGAATTGTTGCATACAGTTGTAAAAGAAGGTGTATGCATTAAGTATCATGTTGATGTTCACTTACTGAAAGAGAAAGAAGGTGTATGTATTAAGTATCATGTTGATGTTCATTTACTGAAAGAGAAAGAAGGTGTATGCATTAAGTATCATGTTGATGTTCACTTACTGAAAGAGAAAGAAGGTGTATGTATTAAGTATCATGTTGATGTTCACTTACTGAAAGAGAAAGAAGGTGTATGCATTAAGTATCATGTTGATGTTCACTTACTGAAAGAGAAAGAAGGTGTATGTATTAAGTATCATGTTGATGTTCACTTACTGAAAGAGAAAGAAGGTGTATGTATTAAGTATCATGTTGATGTTCATTTACTGAAAGAGAAAGAAGGTGTATGCATTAAGTATCATGTTGATGTTCACTTACTGAAAGAGAAAGAAGGTGTATGTATTAAGTATCATGTTGATGTTCACTTACTGAAAGAGAAAGAAGGTGTATGCATTAAGTATCATGTTGATGTTCACTTACTGAAAGAGAAAG
This sequence comes from Unio delphinus, assembly GCA_029339505.1. Taxonomy (NCBI): domain Eukaryota; kingdom Metazoa; phylum Mollusca; class Bivalvia; order Unionida; family Unionidae; genus Unio; species Unio delphinus. The sequence continues at coordinate 3,066,153 of JAQISU010001244.1, forward strand.
AAGGTGTATGTATTAAGTATCATGTTGATGTTCATTTACTGAAAATTTTGAAATATTTGCTGAATTCTTTAAAATGTACTGACTCAAAAATATGATTTTTAACACTGGAATGGAAATATTTTTTATGAGGTCAGGGCCAAATTTGAATACTGTGTTTTCATTTTTTTAAATGTTTCAGACATCAACATTGGGCCTAGTAAACTGTTTGTCATACTGAAGGAGATTTAGTTTTAAATTTAACTTAAAGCCTGCTGCAGCCTGAAAACTACTTGATTCTAAAATATGGTGACCTATAACACTTGATTGGAAATATTTTATGAGAGCAAGTCCATATTTTTTATTGTATATTTTCATTCATTCTTTCCATTGCAGCATTCAGCATGCATTGGACACCCAGTAAACTACTGGCCAGGCTGAGTGAGACTGACCTACCCATCAGCAGCTGGACTTCTCTCATAAATTCCAACAGCAAGCTTTAAATTTAGCCTAGAGCCTTCTAACTGACATTCAGTATGTGGTAATTCAGAAGTGATATTGATCAAGATTCTGTCAAATCATGGTACTAATACGTCAGTAATATATTTCTAATATGGTAATATGATAAAATATGGTACTGATATGTCAGGATTTGTTAAGGACATTTAAAGATACGGCATCACCAATCCTGAAACCTGATGAGGTTATTTACACTACATTTATTATATAGACTATAGCTATTTATTACTCTCATTTATTTACACAAGATCAGTTTGAAGAACATTAATCAGAGATGTTATTAAAAATCCTTTTTACCATAATAAACAGACTATTTTAAATTTTAACTTTTGTTGTTGACTATATCTGAAAATTTGAACTATTATTTGATGAATATATGTTGTACTTTTAAAAATATTTTCTACTATTTAAAGCATTGTCACCAGCGGAGCATTATCCAAGAAAGATAACTGCTATAGGTCAAATCATTCCCTAAATTTGAGTTACTTCCCTTGAATAATAAAATTGATTTCGAATGTAATTGACTCGATATTAATAATAATGATTAATTTAAATGATGATGATGAATACAATTAGCTGAAGAACTAATCTACTAAGAGGCCATCATACAAAGAACTTATTTATATACAAATGCATTTATTTACACACACATGCGTACTTTTTCATTATCATTTAACTACATCTTTGAAGCCACTTGGTATATTTAGGTTTAGTAAAAGGAAATAGGTAATGCATTTCTGTCTCAACTGGAGTACTATTCCAGAATACTGGATACTTTTTTTATATATATATTATTCATTAAACAGTTTGGGAAGTTTACACTGTTTGGTAGACATGAATTGTAGGTGGGTAGTATTACCAGGTAGCCTATAATAGAATAGTAACTATAAATATATATGAACACTATTATTGGATATCCTGTACATTAACCAGGCTTTTCTCAACTTGATTTGGTCTTAATAGGTAATCATTTTTAACTTACCAGCTAAATTGTCCCTGCTTTTTTGGGACTGATATTAGCCCAAATAAATTTTTTTAAGACATGCTAGCTTTGCTATTATTTATCATCTGAATTACCCCATACTGTATTACAGTAATCTAAACAGGGTTGTATGTAACTATTATAAATAGTTTTCAGTGCCTTTCTCGGAGCAAATTTATTATCCTACATAAACTTAATTAACTATTTTATTGATATATTTTATATGTTGTGGCAATGATGGTTATTATCTACCAAAATACCAAGTAGTCTGTCATGACAGACCATTGCAAATTTGTATCTTTTCATGTTAGACTTAGTTCATCACTATCAAGATTTGTTCTTTTTTTGCCATGTTGAGATAAATAATATTTTAGTTTTACCAGTACCTACTACCATGCCATTGCATGTGCACAAGTTTGCTTAGGACAGCCTGTTAGAAATTTCTAGTTCATGCTTTGTGTTTTGGATGTATGATAATGTTGTGTCATCTGTATAGAGATATAAAGATGAAACTTGAGTTCCACAGTAAAAGTGGTCAGTCATTATTAAAAAACATAAATAGGAATGGATCTAGAATTGAGCCTTGTGGTACTCCATATCTTATTGTTCCAGGTTCAGACTGAACATTATTTATATAAACATGTTGAGTTGTCTCTTTTAAGATTGAAGTAAACATTCTAACCATGCTTTCATCACATTGGTATATGGTCAGTTTCCTCTATTAGTTTTAGTCTGACGATTCAATTTGTTGCTATTTTTTGTAATACAAACTGTTTTTGGTAAAATAAGGAATACAATGCCACAGACTTAGAATAATTGTTCCTTTGAAGCCAAAATGTCTTATGCTGCCAGTTGCAAGTATTTGCATATATTTTACATGTATCAGTAATAAAGACTGTAAAATCAGAAAAATTTGATTGAAAATAAATTATGCTTTGCGATTAAAGAGATTATTTTATTGGGATAAAACTTTATGGAGTCACACTGTTTACCCAAGAAATAATAACATAATTTGGGACCATTCATTAACCAGACAAAAATTAAATATTTCACTTATATATTTTTTATATCATAGTAGAAGACACATCAAATGATGTAATACTTGAGTTGGCAGTATATGGTTACTACATGTGATCTGGAATGTTGTTTACATGGATTATTGCCTTTTAAACCATGTAAAAATGCAAAAAGGTCTGTTTGATATATGAGGTAATGATAAACGTGGTTCAAGCGCATTTGGCTACAAGTTTGATTTTATCTAATTATGTTTCAAATTTGTACATTATCTCAATGTTTTAATGAAGTTCAGCTTTTAGTTATATTATATAGTCAAATATGTTTTTTCCAGTCCTTTCATTAAACAACTATTTCATAAGTATTGCATTTGAATGTTCTTTATTCAAGGAATGATATCAGATATAATCATTAAAAACATTTCTCTTTGAACAAAAAGATAAATATTTTTTTTATATTTTATTTATAATCTTTTGATTTACTTTTCAATTTTTTGAGTTCTTTTTCAGTATTTGGGACCCAGGGAAGGCACATAAATTGTGATATAGTTGTCCATAGATGTAGATTAGAATTTTGTATAAGATTCATATGAACTCCAATAATATTCAGAATTTCCTGGCATATATTTATATATATATATATATATATATATATATATATATATATATATTTTTCTACTGGTAATAGACTATAAAGGCTTTTGGGATGGTCTACTGGTAATAGACTATAAAGGCTAATGGGATGGTCTACTGGTCATGGACTAGAAACACTTATGGGATGGTCAAATAGTCATTGACTAGAATGGTTTCTGGGATGGTCTATTGTCTCATCTATCTATCCTTTAGCATAGGATTGTTATCACTACAAATCTGTGGAGGATTGCCTTGAAACATTATGTACAAATTCATCCCATCATATACTTGGTCCTAAATAAAAACAGTTCTCTCCATATATCCAACATGGTGGCTACATTGGCAATTTGAAATTTTGTTCTTTACTCCTCCAGAATGGATGAACATATCAACATGGGGTTTTTCACTAAACGTATTATCATTATTGATGTCAAATACTTGTAACACAGCAGCTCTTAAAATATTACTGCATAAGAATATCGAACATTATTTCAACAATGCAGTGTGAAGGGAAAAAATAATCTTTTATGAATTCCATGAATTCTTTTGCTATCAGTTTCTTTGAGGGGCTCATTAAAAATATCGCTTCTCTGTGTACAGTGAATGTGTAAATGGAACAGTCCTGAGTGTAGAATTGCTCAGTGAGGTTGATTACCACATTGTATGTTTAAATGGAACAGCCCCAAGTATAGAATTGCTAAACAAGGTCAGTTACTTCAGTGTATGTTTAATTGTTTAATGAGTTTGACTATTCCAGTGTATATTTAAGTGGAACAGTTCCAAGTATAGAATTGTTAAATGAGGTTGATTATTTCAGTGTATGTTTAAATGGAACAGCCTGAGTATAGAATTCTTAAATGAGGTCAGTTATGTCAGTGTGTGTGTTTAAATGGAACACCCTGATAATAGAATTGTTAAATGAGGTCGATTATTTCAGTGTATGTTTAAATGGAACAGCCAGAGTAAAGGATTCTTAAATGAGGTCGATTATGTCAGTGTGTGTTTAAATGGAACACCCTGAGTATAGAATTGTTAAATGAGGTTGATTATTTCAGTGTATGTTTAAATGGAACAGCCTGAGTATAGAATTCTTAAATGAGGTCGATTATGTCAGTGTGTGTTTAAATGGAACACCCTGAGTATAGAATTGTTAAATGAGGTTGATTATTTCAGTATATGTTTAAATGGAACAGCCTGAGTATAGAATTATTAAATGAGGTCGATTATGTCAGTGTGTGTTTAAATGGAACAGCCTGAGTATAGAATTGTTAAATGAGGTCGATTATTTCAGTGTATGTTTAAATGGAACAGCCTGAGTATAGAATTCTTAAATGAGGTCGATTATGTCAGTGTGTGTTTAAATGGAACAGCCTGAGTATAGAATTGTTAAATGAGGTCGATTATGTCAGTGTATGTTTAAATGGAACAGCCTGAGTATAGAATTGTTAAATGAGGTCAATTATTTCAGTGTATGTTTAAATGGAACAGCCTGAGTATAGAATTGTTAAATGAGGTCAATTATGTCAGTGTGTGTTTAAATGGAACAGCCTGAGTATAGAATTGTTAAATGAGGTCGATTATTTCAGTGTATGTTTAAATGGAACAGCCTGAGTATAGAATTCTTAAATGAAGTCGATTATGTCAGTGTGTGTTTAAATGGAACACCCTGAGTATAGAATTGTTAAATGAGGTCAATTATTTCAGTGTATGTTTAAATGGAACAGCCTGAGTATGGAATTCTTAAATGAGGTCGATTATGTCAGTGTGTGTTTAAATGGAACACCCTGATAATAGAATTGTTAAATGAGGTCAGTTATTTCAGTAAATGTTTAAATGGAACAGCCTGAGTATAGAATTGTTAAATGAATTTTATAGCTCCATTGCTGTGCAAGATACATTATGAACTCATAACATGAATGTTTGAGATGCTTACATTACTCTCAAAGATGTTTCATTGTATTCTTTAAGTACTGTATATAACAAAAGGTGCTTTAATGAGCTATTATAATTCATGATTTAGCGTGTGCTTTTATTATTGCAAACCTTATAATACAGATTGCAAACTTCAAGTGATTCTACTGCCAAAATATTTAATATTTATTGGTTGATATTTCAATCAAGATTTTAAGATTGTTTCATATTTTGCAACAATTTATTATATCATGATTAATAAATAATTTTAATGAAAATGCTGTTTTTTTAAAAAATATGTTATTTGCTTTCTTTATCATCCAACATGAGTTGAATTACTGGAGAACTACATAACTTGCATTTCACCAATACCCAATGCTGCAATGTACTGTGTATACTTGCTTAAAAATCAAGTCCAACTGCAAACAGCATAAATCTTGATACTGCCATTACATAATGTGCAATCAGATCAGAGTGTATGCTGTTTGTTCTTGTTCTATTTCCAAAAAACTATAAAGACCTAGCTCTGCCCTTGCGTTATGCAGATCATGGTCTATGCGGTTTGTCCCACTGCATTCATCATAGTCATAGGACTTAAGATTTGTTAAAACTAAGTTCACACACACACACCTTTTTTAAATAATGAAACAAAATGCTTATAAAGTTTTAATAATCATAATAACAATGTTTCCTTTGAGGAAAAAAATGGTAACAAAATTATGTTAGACATTATGAATCAATATCAGTTTATGATGTGCTGTCAAATTGACCTAATCCTATAAAAAAAAAAACCAACTTAAAACCCAATGAAACTGGTAAAAATGAAATTCTGTTGTGGAAAACTGATGTGATCTAGAAAAATATCTCATACTGAAAAACACTCATTATCATTCCTTTTTCTTTGTGTATCTGATTTTTAACTCATATAAATGGACAGAATTGTATCCATAAATTAGTGCCACTGTAATTTTTACAACTCCTCTATGCAGTGGCTCTTACTTGTGCATAGATACTGAACAAAGAATGGGAAAATGTGAAACAACCAACATTGTAAATGATCTCTGATCGACTGGACCTTACCCATTTAAAAAAAAATACTCCCATTTTTCACAAGCAATCATCCTTGACACAAATTTATAATAAAGAATCACTATGTTTTTGCCACTTGAAAAGTTATACCCATGTCTATCCAGAAGCTATGGATAGCCAAGCTTAGAGAGCATTAGACTCATAATTCAAGGTTCATCCGATTTAGGTTCAATAACCAACCAGGCCAGCCTTTTCATATCCTATGTCATTGACATGATACAGTGGTAATGTGCCAATATAAAGTAAGCAACCAACCAACCAAAAATCTAGACAGTTATACAGTCCACTCTCATTTCAATAGCCAAGTTCATTTTCCAGTGTATTAGGTGACTATCATAAATTTAAGATTATAACTTTCCAGTGTAGTAGGTGACTGTCATCATGACTTCCCAGTGTAGTAGGTGACTATCATCATTACATTCCTGTGTAGTAGGTGACTATCATCATTACATTCCTGTGTAGTAGGTGACTATCATCATGACTTTCCAGTATAGTAGGTGACTATCATCATGACTTTCCAGTGTAGTAGGTGACTATTATCATGACTTTCCAGTGTAATAGGTGACTGTCATCATGACATTCCTGTGTAATAGGTGACTATCATCATGACTTTCCAGTGTAGTAGGTGACTATCATCATGCCATTCCTGTGTAGTAGGTGACTATCATCATGACTTTCCAGTGTAGTAGGTGACTATCATCATGACTTTCCAGTGTAGTAGGTGACTATCATCATGACATTCCTGTGTAGTAGGTGACTATCATCATACCTTTCCAGTGTAGTAGGTTACTATCATCATGACTTTCCAGTGTAATAGGTGACTGTCATCATGACATTCCTGTGTAATAGGTGACTATCATCATGACATTCCCGTGTAGTAGGTGACTATCATCATGACATTCCTGTGTAGTAGGTGACTATCATCATGACTTTCCAGTGTAGTAGGTGACTGTCATCATGACTTTTCCAGTGTAGTAGGTGACTATCATCATGACATTCCTGTGTAGTAGGTGACTATTATCATGACATTCCTGTGTAGTAGGTGACTATCATCATGCCTTTCCAGTGTAGTAGGTGACTATCATCATGATTTTCCAGTGTAGTAGGTGACTGTCATCATGACATTCCTATAAAGTAGGTGACTATCATCATGACTTTCCAGTGTATTAGGTGACTATCATCATGACTTTCCATTGTAGTAGGTGACTATCATCATGCCATTCCTGTGTACCGTATTTTCCGCCCTATAAGTCACTCCTGGATATAAGTCGCGGGAGGGGGAAATCAGATAATTTTGGAAAATTCAACAGATAAGTCGCTCCTGCGCATTTACCGTAATCACGTTTTTGATACCGCCGGCCATTGCATATGACTTGGTAATTTCCAACAACATGTAAGTATATTCTTGTTTGAAATTTTAAAAATAGAAATATAAGCAAATAAGATTTATAAATAAAAACTATCTTGTTTTAATGCTCCATGGTATGAACGGTCCGTACCCGGTATTTATATACCGGTCAATTCCACAACCCGAGCGAACTTCAAAGGCACTTTATAAAACAATTGAAGTTGTTCGCCAGCCTTCCATTTTTTTTTATTAATTACTTTGAAGTTCTCTCAATGAAGCCAGTCTCGGTATTCCGGTCAAGTCCACACCCAGAGCGAACTTCAAAGGCATTTTATACAACAATTGAAATTGTTCGCCAGCCTTCCAGTTATTTTTATTAATTACTTTTGGAGTTCTCTCCATGAAACCAGTCTCGGGTTAATCCAGAGTTTTTATAAACTATTGAAGTAAATTATGAAGCGCTACCGGTACATTTAAATACATATATTGTAGCGACATCTGACCAACACTTTGCTTGAAGCACGTGGTGAATAATAAAAGAAAAACAATGGCAATCGTAATTTCAATATTTTTTTAATTAATAACAACAAATTTTAACACATATATATTATAACTAAATATTATTTGATTATTTCATTTGATATTCTTGTAGTCTAATACTTACGTGTATGTAAGTTTCGAGCAATTGGCTTGCCGGTATATCGTAGATGCATTTCGCTATAACACAACATCACTGCGCATCAGTCATATCAGTCGTTAAAAAAATTTATTTAGCGTATAAGTCGCTCCTGCGTATAAGTCGCACACGTCATTTGAAAGAGAAAAAAACGAAAAAAAGTAGCGACTTATACCCCGGAAAATACGGTAGTAGGTGACTGTCATTATGACATTCCTGTGTAGTAGGTGACTATCATCATGACTTTCCAGTGACATTTCATACATTAAATAAGATTATGACTTTTTAGTGTAGTAAGTGACTGTCATGCATTTAATAAGATTATGACTTTCCAGTGTAGTAGGTGACTATCATAAATTTAATAAGATTATGACTTTAATTTTGACAAGCTATTCTTGTCTTACAGTTATCAAACCTGCATATCAGTAAAGAGGAGAACTAATGGAAAAGAGATAATATTGTTGTAATTAAAAGAATCTGACAGTGTATTTAAAATCAGTATGGGAGGCTTGGAGGTATCCCTACAGAGTCTATGGTATTCTCTCCTCTGCTCTTTTAACAATGTGCTTTTTACATTTAGTGGGCCTCTTGGCCTCAAAAATCTCAGCTAAGGAGACATTACAATTTATAATAAAACAAGGAATGTTTATACCCAAAGAAGTTTCCTCCCTTGAAAAATTGGATTGTTTTCATCTAGTGCTTAAAATACAATCATTTTAATACAAAATGGTCATGAACGTACTTTTTTTAAAATTAAAATCAAATTATTTTATAAAAGTTTAATCAATTCTGTTCAGAAATAAAGAGAATAAAGATTCATACTGTTTATAATTCTGATTACACATTATTGGCTTATGATATAAATAAGGATACAAATTTTGTATGTCTCATGCTTTATGTTCATTCCTTTGATCCTTTTTAATGTACCACATTATCCCAACCCCCAAGTCATCTGTATTTGCAGTACTTTGATCTGGAAATAATAGTTTTACATAAAAATTCTCTGATTTGTAATTGAAAATAATGAGATTTAGGTGGCTGAGTCATCTAAGGTTTGATCACCAACATCTTAACTGTTTGCATGGGTTTGACTTTTAGTTTGGCCTATGTGGGTACATGAGAAATGTTGACCTCTGCATGTGTTTGAATTTCAGTTTTGCCAATGTGTGTATGTGAAAAAGGTTGACCTCTTTGCATGGGTTTTTATCAGTTTGGCCAATATGGGTACATGAGAAATGACCTCAGCATGTGTTTCAGTTTTAGTTTGGCCAATGTAGGTATGTGAGAAAGGTTGACCTCTGTTTGCATGGTTTTGAATCAGTTTGGCCAATGTGGGTATCTGAGAAGGCTTGATCTCTGTTTGCATGGTTTTGAATCAGTTTGGCCAATGTGGGTATGTGAGAAAGGTTGACCTCTGCATGTGTTTAAATTTCAGTTTGGCCAATGTTGGTATGTGAGAAAGGTTGACCTCTGTTTGCATGGATTTGAATCAGTTTGGTCAGGGTGGGTATGTGAGAAATGTTGACCTCTACATGTGTTTGAATTTTAGTTTGGTCAGTGTGGGTATGTGAGAAAGGTTGATCTGTTTTTGCATGGGTTTGAATCAGTTTGGCCACTGGGTATGTGACAAATGTTGGCAGTAGCTTTTCATGGGTGTGTTGTTTTCTTCCATCAAATAGACCAACTGCCATGTAAAGTTGATTAAGTGCCAAAAAAACCCAAACAAATGCAGTAAATTTAAAATCGAACAAATTCACTTTTAAAGAATAAGCATATTTACCACCAAGGAATTGTTGTCAGTGTCAAAAGGTGAATATTATTTCATTGATCAAATTATACTATTGTTTGTTTTTTTTTTGTTTTTTTTTTATGGTTTAACGCCATTTTTCAGCACAATATATAGGCTATACATGGCGGCCAGTATTAGTGGTGGAGGAAGAAACCAGAAAAACCCGGAAAGAACCACCGACCCACGAGAAGCTACTGGCAAGCTTTCTCACTTAACTACATTAGCCGAATCTTAGACTCGAACCCACGCAGACAGAGGTGAGATGGCAGTGGTCCGTAACGGACAGCGCTTTAGACCACTTGGCCACTCGGGGCCCTCTATTGTTTGTTCCCATCCATTTTAACGTTGTAATTGGATTAATACATGAAATCCATGTTTTTTGGTATGAAAGAGATGAAACAATAAGCAACACATTTCATATACCAAGATGCAACTTTAATGACATAAAGAATGCATTTATAACTGCAAGTTTTATAATTCCTAAAAACTGGATTTAGAGACTATATTGCTGATGATTTTTTTTCACCTCTCGGCAATCAACAGGCCACTAAAAATAGACTTTGTATCATAACCAACAACAATACATAATTTAGACAGTTTCTTGGGCAGCAAGCTACATTCTATGGAAGTCAGAAGAAAAAGAAGACATTTCAAGGTATGATTATGTAAAAAAATGGTAATCTGCAACAGTCTTTTAATGAGTTTTCAACTTTAGAAATCTTTCCTTGGAATGACAGTTTTCAAATTTAAGTAAAGCTTATATTGGAGACCAGTTTTTGTGTAAAAGTTGAACTTTCTTTATGCAATATAATTTCCTGAGTATTTACTGGGTATCTTTGTTTTGATGACCACATTGAAATTTGCCAACTAAATAAAGCCAGTATGTTTTTTGTGTACTGAAATATACAATACTGATAAAAAGGAATGTTAAACAAGCAATTGCTTCACAAAATGAGACAGCATTAACTTGTGTTTGAGCTAGGCAAACGAAAATTTCAGACATTGAGAAAACTACATCCATTCTAGTTTTGCTAACTGTTGAATTTCCACAAAATATGGTGCATTATACAATGTCCACAATATATGGCATATTATATAATGTCCACAATATTTTTGGTGTATTATCACAGTATGCAGTACACTGTATAATGTCCACAATACAGAGCACACCGTGTAATATCCACAGTATATGGTCATATATGGATTTTTTTATGTCTACAAGATACAGTGTGTTGTTTAATGTCCACAGTATAGGTGTATTATATAATGTCCACAATATTCAGTGCATTTTGTCATGTCCAAAACATGGTAAATTGTGTCATGTCCACAATATGCAGTGCATTGTCAAGTCCAAAACATATGGTAAATTGTGTAATGTCCACAATATGCAGTGGATTGTGTCATGTCCACAATATGCAGTGCATTGTCATGTCCAAAACATATGGTACATTATGTCATGTCCACAATATGCATTGCATTGTGCCATGTCCAAAACATGGTACATTGTGTAATGTCCACAATATACAGTGCATTGTCATGTCCAAAACATATGGTACATTGTGTAATGTCCACAATATATGTGCATTGTGTCATGTCCACAATATACAGTGCATTGTCATGTCCAAAATGTATGGTACATTGTGTAATGTCCACAATATACAGTGCATTGTGTCATGTCCACAATATGCATTGCATTGTGCCATGTCCAAAACATGGTACATTGTGTAATGTCCACAATATACAGTGCATTGTCATGTCCAAAACATATGGTACATTGTGTAATGTCCACAATATATGTGCATTGTGTAATGTCCACAATATACAGTGCATTGTCATGTCCAAAATGTATGGTACATTGTGTAATGTCCACAATATACAGTGCATTGTGTCATGTCCACAATATGCATTGCATTGTGCCATGTCCAAAACATGGTACATTGTGTAATGTCCACAATATACAGTGCATTGTCAAGTCCAAAACATATGGTAAATTGTGTAATGTCCACAATATGCAGTGGATTGTGTCATGTCCACAATATGCAGTGCATTGTCATGTCCAAAACATATGGTACATTATGTCATGTCCACAATATGCATTGCATTGTGCCATGTCCAAAACATGGTACATTGTGTAATGTCCACAATATACAGTGCATTGTCATGTCCAAAACATATGGTACATTGTGTAATGTCCACAATATATGTGCATTGTGTCATGTCCACAATATACAGTGCATTGTCATGTCCAAAATGTATGGTACATTGTGTAATGTCCACAATATACAGTGCATTGTGTCATGTCCACAATATGCATTGCATTGTGCCATGTCCAAAACATGGTACATTGTGTAATGTCCACAATATACAGTGCATTGTCATGTCCAAAACATATGGTACATTGTGTAATGTCCACAATATATGTGCATTGTGTCATGTCCACAATATACAGTGCATTGTCATGTCCAAAATGTATGGTACATTGTGTAATGTCCACAATATACAGTGCATTGTGTCATGTCCACAATATGCATTGCATTGTGCCATGTCCAAAACATGGTACATTGTGTAATGTCCACAATATACAGTGCATTGTCATGTCCAAAACATATGGTACATTGTGTAATGTCCACAATATACAGTGCATTGTGTCATGTCCACAATATACAGTGCATTGTCATGTCCAAAACATATGGTACATTATGTCATGTCCACAATATGCAGTGCATTGTGTCATGTCCAAAACATGGTACATTGTGTAATGTCCAAAATATACAGTGCATTGTGTAATGTCCACAATATATGGTTCATAATGTGTTATATCTATAATAAATGGTGCAATATAGCTTCATTTTGTAAACAAATATTCATGGGTATGCTTGATTAAAATATGGACAGTGTTCTAAACATGATGAAATGGATGTTCACATGAATTTCAAGAGGAATCTTAAAGAAAGTTCAAAGAGACTAGATACTGCTATGTAAAGATCATGTTCTGCAGGTACAATTTTTCTGGTCCGAGAAACCTTTCTTAATTTGTGGAGACAAAAAATTAAATTCAGAAACAGGAGACAGGAGTGTAACATCGTTGTTAAATATAAAATATTTCATCTGAATTATCACAAGTTTTTTACTCACATTCAGGGAAATGAAATAACTGAAAGAGGAATAAATGATGTAATAAGACCCTTGACTTGATTTGACTCTCATACACCATATCCCAACATCCACACATTTAGCCATAAAAAACAAAATTCATATCATTGAAAAAGATGATACAAATATATAATACCAAGTGAAAATTGTGACTATCTAAATAGTTTCCTCAGTACAACTTTTTTATTAAAACAGTTTTTTTTAAAGAATGTCGACAGTGGAAATCTATTGATGTACTAACTTGTAAGTTTAGTCCAACAACAAAGATCCAGATCTGTCATCACATACTGGTGAAGCAGATTAGGGTCTATGTTGTCTTGTCCTACTGATTATTTCTAACAATCTGCTTAGACCCATATCAGCATGTGCATCATGCAATGGCAGATCTGGGTCTGTGCAGTTTGCAGTTGTACTTTAACAATTATTCAAGGTAACTGAAAACAGTTTTCAATCATCTGAAGTCAAGTAACTGTATGTGCATTAAGAAACTATTAACAAATTACATGTACATTATTTAGTAAGACAATTAAAATCTATATGATTCTCCAAGAGAATTTATCAATTATCACACTGTTTATTAACTGATGACACATTATCTTTAAAAAAAAATCAAGATGTACAAGAAATAATATATGGAGAAAGACAAATATTTCCAATTCAGAAAACATAATTTAATCTATGTTCACAAACACTTATATTCTTACCGTAAAAAAGTATACATTATTATACATATTAAATTGTATCCAAGCTCTGTGATAGGTGTCAAAAAACAGGCATTGTGCTTTGCTTGCATATGCCCTCAAAGTTTTAATTAAGAAAGCTATCTCTATGACGCTGTTAACGAAATACAAGTCCATCAATGGGACTGACATCACTGTTCATAAAAAATTTCCAAGAATTCAAGATAAGACCATTTCTTCTTTTCAAGTGGCAAGTCTTGAAATTATCTCTGATAACCTTGAGCAACAAGATTTTCTAATTAACCACCGTGGCAGCTAGAGCTTGGTAGTGCAAAAAAATTTTGTACTGTGGTATACAGCATTACTTCTCAATGTATTTTGATATTCACCACTGTATTGCATAAATATAAGACATAAAATAATTGCTCTCTTGAAAATCGTTGATGATTCACAGTCCTGCATGAAATAAATATACTTTACAAATTCATATATGCTAGTGAATTAATAAAATGCAACTTGTTTATTTTTTAATATGGTTTTGCTTTCTAATCCAATATTTTTTTAAAAGTTGATTTTGCCAGAATCTGTTTCACAATTCATTTGGCAACTGTGCTGGCATATCTGAGAAGTGTCAAAGATATGATTAGTGAATCATAAATAGAATTATATTTCTCATTATTAATTTATTACAGATACATCCATTTTGTAAAAAAAATATAGATTTCTTCAACTGTTTTATCATAAATAATGAAAACATGCTGTTAATATCAATAAATTTGTAACAAGATTCCCAGGAATTTCTATACATTCCTTACTGACATGAACTACTGATGTACGAGTTCAGCAAAAATGTACTGTGGTACATACCAACAGAAAAAAATGTACTGTGGTACATACCAACAGAAAAAAATGTACTGTGGTACATACCAACAGAAAAAATGTAAACTAGCATAATAATAATACTATGCTTCTCCATTGTCAGCCATATTAAATGTAAGGTGGGCAAAATTTTCATTTAGGACAAACAAGACACCATCAGGGGAGTAACATGATTTTCAATATATTCATTATGTCAACCAAATTGGTTGTCTGAGGGAGTAACTATAACAAAGTTCTCAAGTTGGATACCATGGTGGCCTTAAGATTGGCACTAAGTGAATCTGGACCGACAAGACTTTATAAAAAGTCTTTTAGCGAAAACCCCATTTTGATATGACCATACATTGAGGAGCAGCACCAACAAGACTTTCAAATGAAGCTGCTGTGGTGGACATATTGGGCATCTGAAGGGCGCCATTTTTTTTTTAAGAAAAGGTTGACCTTGAGAAGAATTTGTTTTGGGGTTTGGTTTCAGTTTTGTGGATTTAAATGCAGCAAAAGTAGCATATAACAAATCATTTAAATAAATCTTGAAACATTGTTGGGTGTCTTTAAAACAAAGATTCATAACATTTTAAGCCATGTAATTTCTGCCAATTTTCACATGCTTACAAATTAACCTGATGTTGATCGGCAATATCCATGGGGTCAATCAATTTCACCTGAAAACTGGAACACAAAAGTTAACCATTGTAAACAGAAGAAAATACCACCACACTATGTCAGGTACGGTAGGTGATTTTTATGTGATATAATTCTAGATTACTTTGTTTCAAATATAAAAATATATATACGAAATGAAGGAAAAATGAGAAGCACATACTTTACGATATGTGTACAAATTTTTTCTTTCAAATTCTCAGATCTGCTTAAAAAGGCAGATCTATTTTTCTTCCTTCCCTCTCCAATCAATTTGTCCACCATCTGCGAATATTGTCATTATTAGATTAGCCAGAAGTGAAATTTGTTGAATGCATGACATCCTGAAAAGAAACCGCAAGTTAGGCAACTGAAGTGAGACACAAATTTCTCAAATCCACTTTATAATGCAGGCCTATTTCTTTTTGTCCACCATGTGTGAATGTTGTCATTATTAGAATACCCACAAGTGCATGACATCACTACTTTTGGAGCTATCTTGTAAAGGAACATGCATATGAACAACACTTATTTGAATTGAGATGGCACAAAATTAATGCTAAACTGAATATCTTAACATTGTTGTAAACCTAACATATTCATTATTTCAAAGAACAGTTAATGTCAGCTTATCTTTTAACAAATCGTTTCCTTCCTTTGAAATATTAGTTATTTTGGAAGAAAGGTGAAATTTATGAAAAACAAAGCCTAGTGCTTTAATGCCATTTTTCAGCACATGATAGCTATACATGGCAGCCAGTATATTTGGTGCAGGAAGACCCTGGGAGGAACCACTGACCCATGGGAAGCTACTGGGTTTAACTCATTCTCATTATGGTCAAGCCATGAACTTGACCCACATGGACAGATGTGAGTAATCTGAAGACCACTCAGCCACTCTAAAGGTGTGTGCAAAGTTTCATGGCAATTCCTCCAAACAGGTTAGGGGTAGCAATAACAATCTTGTGATAACGGTATCCCATAAGCTCATCTGGTGTACGACTAGTAAAGCTTTAACAATTTTTCAGTAACATCGCTACAATGTCTGCAGTGTGACAGTTTATAGTGATGTCAGGCACTGGGGCATCATGCCCCACCCAGTCTCATTATTCTGACACCAGGCCAACCAATCCTAACACTAACTTCCTTTAATGCTGAGTGCCAAGTGAGGCTGCTGTTAGTACCATTTTTATAAGTCTTTGGTATGACTTGGCAGGGATAGAACCCATGACCTCCAGCATCCGAGGTGGGAACTCTAACCACTAGGTCACTGAAGTGGTTACAGATCTGTAGATGATGACCAGTTTGCAAGTTCATTGACATACTATCAAAGAGTGCAGGACTCATTATGCTAAAGAGATTATGGCATATGCTGCAATAAGCCACAGGGCAAAATTATTATGAACTTTACCAAAAGGTGGGAGCAAGATTTGTTGATTTTATGTCCACAATATTTACCAAGTTTAATGGCAATCCTTAAAAAAACTACAGGACTAGTTATGCAAATGACATGTTGTGATGCATCAAGCTAAAAGGCCAAATGGAAATTAACAAAGTTACAGGAGCAAAGTGATCTGTCAATATGCACATCTTTAGATGCAAACCACAATTATTACCAAGCTTCATCATAAACTATGGAAACAATTGTGCTATCAAGCTCGTTTGATGAAATCAACATGACAGTTACTATACAGAGGTAGGGGTAAAGAAAGCTGTTCATCTTCCTTCACTCATACTTTGTCAGTATAGTTGGACTGATGGATATTTTTTGCATTGCATTTAGATTCAAATCGACTCTTTCTAAGGCAGATGAACCTATTTACGAGGGTCAGCAATGAAGCTTTAGCATCAGACTCTAACAATGAGATTAATATGCACACATTTACATTCATGTATTAATTAGATTTACTATTGTAGACAATTTGGCTTGAATAACACATTTCTTTAAGCTGTGAATGATTTTGTTTCCAAACCAAATACTGAGGCTCATTACAGTATACAGGAAACATACAGTATCTCACCTAAACGTTCTTATGCTGAGACACTTTACACTGTGACAGTATACAGGAAACACAGTATCTCACCTAAAAGTTTTTATGCTGAGACACTTTACACTGTGACATTATACAGGAAACATACAGTATACCTCACCTAACAGTTCTTATGCTGAGACACTTTACACTGTGACATTATACAGGAAACATACAGTACCTCACCTAAATTTCTTATGCTGAGACACTTTACACTGTGACAGTATACAGGAAACATACAGTACCTCACCTAAAGTTCTTATGCTGAGACACTTTACACTGTGACAGTATACAGGAAACATACAGTACCTCACCTAAATTTCTTATGCTGAGACACTTTACACTATGACAGTATACAGGAAACATACAGTACCTCACCTAAAGTTCTTATGCTGAGACACTTTACACTGTGACAGTATACAGGAAACATACAGTACCTCACCTAACAGTTCTTATGCTGAGACACTTTACACTGTGACAGCATGCAAAAAACATACAGTACCTCACCTAAAAGTTCTTATGCTGAGACACTTTACACTATGACAGCATGCAAAAATCTTACAGTACCTCACCTAAACATTCTTTATGCTGAGAAACTTTACACTGTGACAGCAACAGTACCTCACCTAAAAGTTCTTATGCTGAGACACTTTACACTGTGACAGCATGCAAAAAACATACAGTACCTCACCTAAAAGTTCTTATGCTTAGACACTTTACACTGTGACAGCATGCAAAAAACATACAGTACCTCACCAAACAGTTCTTATGCTGAGACACTTTGCACTGTGACAGTATACAGGAAACATACAGTGAGTGGTCTGTCACTAAAAAGTCCTTCAGTATACAATGCTCTACAATACATTGTAATCATGGTCATGAATTCCAATGATTTTTCTAAATGTTTCTATCACTTCTATTCAATGCCTGCAGGCTTTGCTATGAATAATAAACCTAATGCAAGCTCCTGTAAAAGGTGACTAATAGAGGCAGCAGACAGTGTTGCTCAGTTTTTAGCATGGGTGGTTTGCAACAAGAAAGATGTGAGTTCAAATCCGACTGTAAAAAAAGCCCAGACTGGCTGCTGTAGTGTGTCTCTGCACAATATACTTTAATAGCCGCAGCACTAAATAATTTTGTGTTTCCATTTCTCAAAACACCAATCCAAACTAAATATATCATTGTTACTGAACTTATTTAATTTGTTAAAAGTTTTTTGCAAATGAGAGTCAATTAAGCTGTATTTTCACATCATGAAATATAGCAAATTAACTTACCGTAGTGAGATTCAATTTTCATCATTACAAAAAATATCATTGGTACATGTACATGTACTTAAATATGGCTCCCCCAAAAAAGGAACCTACTATTTCCACAAAAAGTACATTTTTTTTCCTGGGTCTGAAAATTAAATTTATTTATAGCAACCATTCAATCCACAAAAAGGGGTATTCTGTGAAAAATAATAAATTTTGTATTAAAAAAACCACTGTTTAGTTTTTTTTCTTAACATGCATACATTTTTCTCCATCCATTTAAACAACCCTACATGCAGAGTGCTTCAGTTTTATGGCTCAAGTTCCACTCCTTGGTCATTCTGACACACATTGTGGGCCACAAGTAGTCTAAAGCACTCTCCGTTACGGATCACAGCCATCTCACCTCTGTCTGCATGGGTTCAAGTCTCAGATTTGGCCATTGTGGGTATGTGAGAAAGCTTGCCAGTAGCTTCTCGTGGGTCAGTGGTTCTTTCCGGGGTTTTCCAGGTTCTTCCTCAACCATTAATACTGGCTGCCATGTATAGCCTATATTGTGCTGAAAAATGGCGTTAAACCATAAAAAACAAACAAACAAACAAACAAACTGACACACGTTAAAACTTTACAGGTAATACTTCATCAATATACAGATTAATATGTACCTATTAAAAAGATTTTTTCCCCATTAGAATGTAAAGTTCTGATATTTCAAACTGAAATCATAAAATTTGTTTTTCTCCAACTATGTACATCTTCCTTTCAAACAGGTTTTTCTTTATTTCTTATTTTAACCCATGGCCTACAATATGACACACAAAAAAGGACCAATGTGATGTATAAATAGCAAATACAGAAAATGTAAATGTAAGAATAAAGTGAAAAGAATAAGCTTCTATCAAATGAGATTCTTAAAATGATTCACCCTGCCATGGTCTGTGGAATGGATCCTGAAATACCCTTGTCTTTAGTCACATGTAGACAACCCCTTAAAACTCGTGCATTACAAAACTGGAAGACAGTAACCCATTGCAATAATGAAAGACATGGACCCCCCAAAATATCTGTTGCATGTAGGTAGTAATTATTACATAATATTCTATGTGCAGGTGCCCTGTGGAATGTACAATGAGTGTACATTTATAGGCAAAATTCCTTGACGAAATTGTTCTTCACAGATTGACATAAATAGTTTCTGAAATCCCACTTAATTAGTGATTTTACTAATTATCTGCAGCCCTGACCACAAAGCTATGAAACTGTCTCAGAAAGTGAACTCCTATAATTCCAACTCTAAAATTTAAAATAAACTTTCTGTTCTATGACAACCATCAAATTTCACAACAGTGTACAAGAACCAATATTCAGTAAGTTCTGAAATTTGTACCAGTCTACCTTCTGATGGCAGAGCTAGGCACACTAGACTCCTGTGTACAAAAGGGGTAGTAACTATATGGCCCAGTGGTAATTGTTCAAGCCAAAAGAATTAACATGAAAAAGCACAAATATCATATAGGTATGGAATATCCCCCCCCCCCCAGCATATGCAAAGAATCCTACAGAAAGGACCCTACAATCCAACATCCAATGGTCAAGCACCCTCTATTTTTATACTACTTAACCAACATTATTTCCAGGATAACAATAAATACTAAATAAGGAAATATCAAAGCATCAAAATGTACATGCATGCAGCACATATGTATCAATCTTGGCAGAAATATTAACTTTCCAAGAAAGATATAAAACAAAATAATGGACTTGCACTGTACTATTGCTTTAAAAAGATGAAGAAAGCATCTTTTCTCTTAACTGCATAAGTTTGAGTATAAAATACAGCACCATCGGCAGATGTAGAGTTCTTTTTCACTTCCATGTTTTGTTTGAAGATCAACTTGGTAAAATTTAGCAAACATTCACTATGACTATTTGAGGCAAATTCGCGAAACTTGAATGATTGTTTGCAAAGAACTTGCTATAAACACTGCTCTACACAGTAAAATCTCTTAACATATTAGTGTTTAGAGTAGATGTGTCAGTTCTGAATTAGTATTCTCAAGTTTCATTTGAAGATTCCAGTGAGGATGAAAAACTTTATTTTCCTTCCATGCTGATCAACTTTACGTGGATCAAAATTGAAGTGTCGGTATTCCAGTCCAACACCAGAAAAATCTGAATACATTGACAGTGTTCAGGGCAAATTTGTCCAAAAGTCTAAGGGGACTGTAAGTGAAGAGTTCTGTCTTTGAATCTTTTTCTATGTTTTCTGTAAAACTAAAGCATCCATTACTGCACTGGGAATAAAAACACATCCAAAGTGTTCATGCCAATTGAGTCAGTGTTGTGTTTGCACTCTCTAACTCTAGCTGAAGGTCTCCCTGGGGATCTGTAGGTATGGGTGTCAAGGTACGAAGTGCTGGAGACATTTTTTGTTGTTCGCTGTAGACATAGTTCTGGAAAAAAAAGAAAAGGTATGATATCCATGTCCATCAAAAACTGAATTGTTTATCAACTTCCATACATTTACTTGTTGCCCTATCAGGGCATGTTTAGTTTTACTGGAATCAATGGAACAATTTCAAAATGTTTAAGATAAATTAACTGGCAATACCCAAGAACCCTCGAAAAATTATATGAATACATCTAATACAGAGGCCATTCTAGCAGCATAAGGCTAGGATAGGAGCATAAGGCTAGGATGGCAGTATAAGGCTAGGAAAGCAGCATAAGGCTAGGATGGCAGTATAAGGCTAGGATAGCAGCATAAGGCTAGGATAGCAGTATAAGGCTAGGATAGCAGCATAAGGCTAGGATGACAGCATAAGACTAGGATGGCAGCATAAGGCTAGGATGGCAGCATAAGGCTAGGATAGCAGTATAAGGCTAGGATGGCAGCATAAGGCTAGGATGGCAACATAAGGCTAGGATAGCAGTATAAGGCTAGGATGGCAGCATAAGGCTAGGATAGCAGCATAAGGCTAGGATAGCAGCATAAGGTTAGGATAGCAGTATAAGGCTAGGATAGCAGCATAAGGCTAGGATAGCAGTATAAGGCTAGGATAGCAGCATAAGGCTAGGATAGCAGCATATGGCTAGGATGGCAGCATAAGACTAGGATCCTTGCAAATCATCATTGTGATAGCACCTTTCCAAAATTCAGCAAGAAGTCCAATGCAGAATACAAAAATCTGCAAAAGTCCAATGCAGCATATAAATATCAGCAAAAAGTCCAATGCAGCATACAAAAATCAGCAAATATTCCAATGCAACATATAAAAATCAGCAAGATATCCAATGCAGAATACAAAAATCTGCAAAAAGTCCAATGCAGCATACAAAAATCAGCAAATATTCCAATGCAGCATATAAAAATCAGCAAGATATCCAATGCAGCATACAAAAATCAGCAAAAAGTCCAATGCAGCATACAAAAATCAGCAAAAAGTCAAATGCAGCATACAAAAATCAGCAAAAAGTCAAATGCAGCATACAAAAATCAGCAAAAAGTCCAATCCAGTATACAAAAATCAGCTAGTCCAATCCAGTATACAAAAATCAGCTAGTCCAATCCAGTATACAAAAATCAGCAAAAAGTCCAATCCAGTATACAACAATCAGGACAAGAGTCCAATCCAGCATACAAAAATCAGCTAGTCCAATCCAGCATACAAAACTCAGCAAAAAGTCCAATCCAGAATACAAAAATCAGCAAGAAGTCCAATGCAGCATACAAAACTCAGCAGAACATACAATCCAGTATACAAAAACAGCTAGTCCAATCCAGCATACAAAAATCAGCAAGAAGTCCAATGCAGCATGCAACAATCTGCAAAAAGTCCAGTGCATCAAGATGTTCAACACAGCATACAAAAGTCAGCAAGAAGTTCAATACAGCATACAAAATTGAGCAAGAAGTTCAATACAGCATATAAAACAGCAAAAAATCCAATCCAGTATACAAAAATTACCACATGTACAATGAAAGGATAACATATGAGTACATAGTTCAAAATCTTTTAAACATTTCTAGTCAACTCTTTCATTCTATGTTTCAGCATAACCATGTCCCACATCTACAACTTAAGTCAGGTCTAGCTACAAAACAAGATAGATCCTGACCTGATATGGCATAAAATGCATGCAGATCAGAATCTGTGTTGTGTTTTCAAATTATTACTGCAAGCAAAATGCACAGATCCTGACCTGATATGGCTTCATGCAGATCAGAATCTGTGTTGTGTTTTCAAATGATTACTGCAAGCAAAATGCACAGATCAGAATCTGTGTTGTGTTTTCAAATTATTACTGCAAGCAAAATGCACAGATCAGAATCTGTGTTGTGTTTTCAAATGATTACTGCAAGCAAAATGCACAGATCAGAATCTGTGTTGTGTTTTCAAATGATTACTGCAAGCAAAATGCACAGATCCTGACCTGATATGGCATAAAATGCATGCAGATCAGAATCTGTGTTGTGTTTTCAAATGATTACTGCAAGCAAAATGCACATATCAGAATCTCTTGTTTTTTCAAATGATTACTGCAAGCAAAATGCACAGATCAGAATCTGTGTTGTGTTTTCAAATGATTACTGCAAGCAAAATGCACAGATCATGACCTGGTATGGCATAAAATGCATGCAGATCAGAATCTGTGTTGTGTTTTCAAATGATTACTGCAAGCAAACAACACAGATCCTGACCTGATATGGCATAAAATGCATGCAGATCAGAATCTGTGTTGTGTTTTCAAATGATTGCTACAAGAAAAATGCACAGATCCTGACCTGATATGGCATAAAATGCATGCAGATCAGAAGCTGTGTTGTGTTTTCAAATGATTACTGCAAGCAAAATGCACAGATCAGAATCTGTGTTGTGTTTTCAAATTATTACTGCAAGCAAAATGCACAGATCAGAATCTGTGTTGTGTTTTCAAATTATTACTGCAAGCAAAATGCACAGATCCTGACCTGATATGGCATAAAATGCATGCAGATCAGAATCTGTGTTGTGTTTTCAAATGATTACTGCAAGCAAAATGCACAGATCAGAATCTGTGTTGTGTTTTCAAATGATTACTGCAAGCAAAATGCACATATCAGAATCTCTTGTTTTTTCAAATGATTACTGCAAGCAAAATGCACAGATCAGAATGTGTTGTGTTTTCAAATGATTACTGCAAGCAAAATGCACAGATCCTGACCTGATATGGCATAAAATGCATGCAGATCAGAATCTGTGTTGTGTTTTCAAATGATTACTGCAAGCAAACAACACAGATCCTGACCTGATATGGCATAAAATGCATGCAGATCAGAATCTGTGTTGTGTTTTCAAATGATTACTGCAAGAAAAATGCACTTGATCCTGACCTGATATGGCATAAAATGCATGCAGATCAGAAGCTGTGTTGTGTTTTCAAATGATTACTGCAAGCAAACTGCACAGATCAGAATCTGTGTTGTGTTTTCAAATGATTACTGCAAGCAAAATGCACAGATCAGAATCTGTGTTGTGTTTTCAAATGATTACTGCAAGCAAAATACACAGATCAGAATCTGTGTTGTGTTTTCAAATGATTACTGCAAGCAAAATGCACAGATCAGAAGCTGTGTTGTGTTTTCAAATGATTACTGCAAGCAAAATGCACAGATCAGAATCTGTGTTGTGTTTTCAAATGATTACTGCAAGCAAAATGCACAGATCAGAATCTGTGTTGTGTTTTCAAATGATTACTGCAAGCAAAATGCACAGATCCAGATATGCCAGTTAGAATGTGTTGTATATAGATTCAGGAGTAACAACAAACAAGTGACAATTTCTGCGCTCCACAGCAACTACATTACACATACATGTACTATTACATCCCTAAATTAATACCTGTGAGATCACATCTCCATTGTAGCGACGTATCTGGTATAGATGGCGATAACGTGAGTGTTGGGTATCTCTCTTTTCCTTACTACGTGATCTCTGAATTGTGGCTTTCTTTGCTCTCTTAATATGAAGCACTGAAACAAATGAATATAAAGAACATATAAATGGCTATAAAACCATTCACAAGCATGCACACACACACACACACACACACACACACACACATAAATGATGAACTATTGAACTATTTTATAAATTTCTATGGATCACAGTATGCCAAGTCAAAAATAGACGTAAAGAAAAAAAAAGACCGTCGTTCATACAGCCCCAAAAATATGCTGTTCCTCAAGGAATATTAAAGAACTCCAGATTTTTCAAGGATTATAATTTCTTAAGGAAATGTGACTTTCAATACTTTATTTATCACTGGATATGTAGAAAAGGTGAATTGCCCCACAGTAGTGTAATTTAAAGAAGACATCTGCAACTTATGATGATAAAAATGAAGGAGACAAATGTGTTACATTTTAATTTGCTTCATCACTATCCCAGTGCAAAGCAGCAGGACTTGAAAAGGAAATATTTGCAACCAGTACTCGATAAAAACACCAATTTTACCTTCATGTTCCAATAAAACTCTTGTCCAGGAGAAGAAGAAAAAACAAAAGACCCTCAAAAGGACTGAAGCTCTATTGACCAAAAAGAATTTCCTTTTTTATTCAATAAGACAAGTTCTCCTTTTTAATTGCTGAGTGTGGAAACCATTGCAGATATTTCCAAAAAACAACAAGATTTTCCAATTGTCATTGTTGTAGTCATACTGGATTCAAGGTTGATCCCTCTGCAACCATACTAGATGTCAGATCAGATCTATTTTTTTCATTTAGGCCCAAATTTATACCAAGTCTTCCAGTGAAAACCCCATTTCTATAAAACTTTGCATTTATGAGATGTAGGTATAAGAATATTTTCAAGCTGACTGCTATAGTGACGATACTGAGCATCAGATCTGAACCATTTTCACTACCAAGTGGACATGATAAAAAGTATTTTTTGTGGTGAAAACCCCAGGTCAATATTGCTTCTGTTTAGGAGCTAGGGATAATGATATTCAGATTTTCAAGATGGCAGCCAAGCTGGTCATAATAACACGTTTGATTTTTATTTAGTATCAACATGACATCACAAGATGTCTTTTGGTGAAAACCCAATGTCAAAATGACCATCCATGTAAGAGAAGTATCAATAAAGTGTACAAGATGGTCACTGTGGCAACTATACTGAATGTCAGATTGGCACTTTTTTCATTTGGGACCAACAAGGCAAGAAGTCTTATGGTGAAAGCAATGTATGACATTTTGCTCAGCAGGAATAGCTATAACCATCTTTTCAAGCTGGCTGTTAATGGCTGTAAGATCGGCACTATTTACATTTAGAACCAAGTAGACATCATAAGAAATCTTGTAGTGAAAAGTCATGTTGTTATCACTTTCCATTCAGGAAAGTTTTAGAACATGGTTTTAGAATGGTCACAAAGTGGATATCCTAATGGCACCACTTTTATTTTGGACCAACCAGATATCATAAAAAGTCCTCTGGTAAACCCTGTATGTCACAATCATTTTTCATTCCGGAATAGTAGAGATAACAGGATCTTCAAGACGGCTGCCTTGATGGCCACAATGGACATCAGATTAGTCTGAATTCATAGTGCTTATGAATTTGTTTGGTAAAATTAACCTGAATATATTTTTGTGATGAATTTATCCAAGCAACTGAAGATAAAAATGAAAGAGGACAAGTGGGAAAAATATTGTATTAAAGAAAAGGAGTTCATTTGCTATACTATTTAAACTAGAAAAGAGTACATACCATCCTGGTGGTGATAGCCCTGTCCAGTTATCTTCCACTGTGTGATACTGCCCACCAGGAAACAAAATGGCCAGCATCCAAGAATAATCCAAGAATACCAACACAATGAGTCTGAGTATTCTCCTTTAACTCGCTCCCAAACATAATGCATTAGTAAAAACTTCTCAATGAAGAAGTCCAAACATGAAATCATCAATAGTCCCCCAAATATACTAGTCCCGAGTATTGTAAATGATTTTTGGAATTTCAGTGTTAAAAGAGCAAAGATTACACCAACTCCAATTAAAATACTAATTGGAATCCATTTAGTTTGTGGATGATAAAATAGTTCCATACTGATTAATACACCCATTCCAAATGATATTCCCAAATTAAACCCTGTAAGAAATAGTCCCAAATATTGCACAAGCATAGTAAGAAGTCCACACAAAACCCCAGCACCAAGAGAAATTCCGATAATGGCTGCCATGAACAGCGTTTTCTCTTCAAGACAAATTAAGTACACTAGCACTGAACCAAAGATGAATCCTGTCAGGAACATCACAGCTTTGAAGAAACGATATCCTGAAATAATAAAATATAGTGTATAGAATTGAAAAAACTACTGGGCTAAAACGTTGAACACTTTGCATGGGAGCACTTAAGCGCTAAAATAATGTATGTTAATTTCTTGATCTGACATGTAGCTTAACATTTATTGTGTATAACCTTTTTTAGCATGGCCTTCATCCAGTATGACCTTTATCCATCATGACCTTTATCCATCATGACCTTTATCCATTATTACCTTTATCTACTTTAAGTTCTGAACTGGTTCAAGAAAGCACTGCATAGCTTATGATTAATGACATTGAATTGAGGAATATTTCATTAAAAGATTTCTAGTTATCTTTCTGAAGACATGAATGCCATCTGTTGTACGCCAATCATTTCCTTGAAAACAACCTGAAATAAACAAAAACATTTTTTCCAGCCCATTTAAACCAAGAGATTTTCTTTTCTCTGGCATTATATAAAGCAAATTTGTACATGAATAGAATATCCAAAACTGAATGAAATATTAATAAAAAATGTAAGAAATAATCTAAAAACATACCAAAGAAAGTGTATATGATCCCAAATATAAAACACATGGAACAGATGACAGTGGTGGCAATATCATAATCATAATCAATGGTGTGACATGTATCTGGCACTGCTTTTCCCTCTGTGGTGATGGTGGTGGTGGCAGTGGTGTTCTCCACATCAATGTCATATGTTATTCCAGCAGAAGTGTTAAGAAGATCCCAATTTGTGTGATTTATTGTGTTACTGGTGGCAGCCATTTTGTCTAGCTTCCTCTCAAAGATCCATGAAATGCTCAGACTATGGCTTGGCTACAAGCTCTTAAAAACAAAAAAACAAACAGAGACATTATTAAATTTATAATAAATATTATTATAGGTTACAATTGTCCCTTCTTCTAAAAGTTTATACATTCCAATAAATGTACAATAAAAACTGCACCTCACTTTGAAATCAGAAAAAAGTCTATGCAAAGTTCTCTCAACCACAACAATGTGCTATAAAAAAAATTGTTTCTGCCCGCCCAAAAGCATTAAATGTTAACCACATACCATCATATGAAATATTCTGTCCTAAATGTCATCTGGAAAAATGTTTAGTTTTCCAACACAGACACTGTCCGAAAGAAACTGCTTCTGTATTGTCTCACTACAAATCTATATATGTCCTCAAAAAAAACCCAAGGTATGGGAGTCTATTGAACCGAACAATAGAAAGATTCAAATTTCTTGGCTCCCTTTTTCTGCAAGCTCTTTGCTTACTTCAAGGAAATAAAATACAAAGATAATTTTTGTAAAAATTAGAGTGAATGGGGGTTGTTCAGATGTGTACACGGCAAGGTATGAAATATCATTCACCGTTAATTTGTGGCGACTTACATACTTCAAGTTTCTGGTCTCTATAAGCACTAAATGACCTAACTGTCACAAAACAACTAGGAAGCATTGGCTGGTTGGTTGGTTGGTATTTTACAATACTGGTTATAGAACAAACCCAAAATAGGAGCCAAGTGCCTTTTCCAAGAACACAAAGTGGTAGCCAACCCGAACTGGCCTGGATAGGTATGAAATCATAGCAACAAATGTACAAGTAGCTACCAACTCATCAGGTAGCATACCAAAATTCAATTTATTTTCAAAATATGAAAATATGCAAGGACCATATACAAATAATTTGCAATAAGTGGGAAAAACATCTAAAACTTTATAGATCTGAAAATGTTTGGTTCAGGACAATCAGGATTTTCATATTTTATCTCATTATAATGTATGCAATACCTAATGACAAATGTAAATTACATTTTTAAAAGATTTTACTAGATCCCACATGTCCTGAAAAAAGAAACAAAAAAATACCTAATGACAACTGTAAATTACATTTTTATAAGATATTACTAGATCCCACAAGTCGTGCTTGAAAGAAACGAAAATTACAGTATGAATGAATGTTAAATTAAAGTGAACCAGCCACGAAGGGTCATTATTCACTGTTTTACCTTTCAAAAGAAAGTTATTTAATTTTTCCTGTGGGTTAAGGAATGGTGCCACATCCCCATGAGCATTTATGCACACATAGTGTGCTATTTAATTTGGTTGTCATGTCGTGCCCCTATTGAGGGACTATCGACATGAATGTAGGACCTGGGTGAGTGGGAATAAATCAAACACACACTCAACCCTATCAACCAATCGGAAGGAGTGTACTAGAGGTGCAATGGCACCAAATAATGACTGGTGAAAAATGTTTTTCATGTCTTGTCATGTTAGGGGTTTCTGGTTGCGAGAAAGGAGAAAAAGGTCCAATAAGCCAGCCCATGTATGTCGACAGCCTTGAAACGCCCTAGCCATACTTATTTCAAATCAAGTCCAGTTTCATTAATGGATGGAAGATACACCAATAA
Organism: Unio delphinus; assembly: GCA_029339505.1. Classification (NCBI taxonomy): domain Eukaryota; kingdom Metazoa; phylum Mollusca; class Bivalvia; order Unionida; family Unionidae; genus Unio; species Unio delphinus. Next base: position 3,095,442 of record JAQISU010001244.1, read on the forward strand.
TGTGCAAGCCACCTGTGTAATTCAATCAAATTTTGTGTCGTTGAAGATTTTTTTAAACTCCTAACATACCAATGTTTCTAGTACCCAGTGTACGTATTGTAAGTCCCTAACAATTTTAATTATTGAATGTCTGTGCAACATATGTAGGTTGTTCACTGTTAGGTTATATGAATTGTGAATTGTGATTGGCGATGTTCGAAATTGATCAAGTGAGGTTTCTCAAAAGAGCTTGTCAAATAGAGCTTTCGTACCAAATGAGAGCTCTGTAATGGTTAAATGGCAGTAGCCCTTAGAAGGGCTTTTTGATGGAGGGTTATGTAATGGTAATCAGTCTTCCCTCATTTTGGTTTGTTTGCTCCGGAGTCCTCCTGTCGTCTCTTGTTCCTTGGGCCTCCCTTCATCTTGATTGTCAGTACCGGTGTCCTCCTCTCTTATGGGCATCTAGATCTAAAATTGTCCCTATCAATTTGGAAATCCTCTGTGCTGTTGTTACCGATACCACCTTGTATTTCTGATTTAGTTTTTAGGAGAATACTGTCTAATTGGTATTTGGATGCACCCTTTTGTTTTTGTACCTGATGTTATTTCAATGCTTATTTCTATATCTTTTGTTATCCTTGATGCTTCATCTGATTCTACTTGGTTGTTTTAAGTGTGTAGCCTGTCAAATGATTGGTCAATGAACCCATGTGACCTCATTGTGGGCTACAATTAAGGTTGTTATAAATTTCAGAATTAGTATGTTATTTAGGTGTTTTAGTAGCTCATCAAAATGATTGGTCAATGAACCCATGTGACCTCTTTGTGGGGCTACAATTAAGGCTGTTATAAATTTCAGAATTAGTATGATATTTAGGTGTTTTAGTAGCCCTGCCAAATGATTGGTCAATGAACCCATGTGACCTCCTTGTGGGCTACAATTAAGATTGTTATAAATTTCAGAATTAGTATGTTATTTAGGTGTTTTAGTAGCTCATCAAAATGATTGGTCAATGAACTCATGTGACTTCTTTGTGGGGCTACAATTTATTTCTTAAGGTTGTTATAAGTTTCAGAATTAGTTTGTTAATTAGGTGTTTTAGTAGCCCGTCAAATGATTGGTCAATGAACCCATTGTGACCTCATTGTGGGGCTACATATTGCTCCTTAAGTTTGTTATACATTTTAGAATTTTCGATGTATTTAGGTGTTTAGGCGATGTTTCTATATTTTTTCAATTAGCCCTGTTGTTTAAAGCAGTTCAATTATACTTTTGAATGTTCCTTGAGGATTGGTGCTAGTTAATTGGATTACTTCTGGGTATGTACTTGGTGCGGCTATGTTTAGTTGTTTGGATCAAAATTTGTCCCTTTCCTTTTTGTTTTTTTTACAATCGTTGAAGATATGGTGTAAATCTTCTGGGGTGTTACAATTGTGGCAATTAATGTTATGTGGGATGGGTCCTATGTATTTTCCAAAGCTGTTTGCCAGTTTGGTTGTTCCTATTATTATTCTATTTATTTTAGATTGTTCATAACCTGTGCACCTGGGTGGTTTTATCACTCTACTAACTTCCTTAATGATGTTGTATAATATTCTCCCTTGCTTATTTATGTCCCAATTGGATTGCCATTTTTGATTAATCATTGTGTTAATTAAACTATATAGTTCAGTTTGGCTATATTTAAGTTGCATGTAATTAGGTTCGTGGAGTTTGTTTTTAGCAAGTTGGTCTGCTAACTCATTATCTTTGATATCAATGTGGGATGGAATCCACATAAATTCTACTACTAGTGTATTTGAATTTAGGGTTTTCAGTATTAGGTTAATAATGTATTCTAAACCATTTTTATGAAATCTTCCAATCAACGTTTTAATTTCATTACATTGTTGAGTATCCAAATGTAAAACACACCTGTTGTTACAGTGTATGAAACTTCTGGATTACATGTTCATGTATTTTTCACAAGTACCGTACTCCTGTACTTTCAATATAGGTGCATAATTCATTTTGAATGCCTAAGACTAAATTAAATTTGCCCCAAAAATAAAATAATTAGTCACATCAAGTAAAATCTTTCCAAAGTCCATGATTTAAACAGCAGTGATTATGACACATACTAATTAAAGCTGATTGGCAATATAAATATTTGTAAATATGATGCTATTGGCCTGAATTATATCTAACATAATTGGCAAGTAAGAATACACTGAAACACACAGTATATATATATATATATATATATATATATATATATATATATATATATATATATATACACACACATTTGCACAATGCACAAAGTGGGAGAAATGGTAGTTCAATTGTTATATTGTCCAACTCGACTCGTAATCCATGGGTTATGCAATCAATACCAATCTAGGCCAGCTGAAGTCCGCTGCCTCAGTTTGTCCTTGGGGAAATTCACTTAGCCATTTCATTGGAATGATATATCCAGTACCGGTAAATTCCTGAAAAGCGCATTCATAAACCATCCAGCCAACAACAAGACAAATTGGGAAGAAGCAGTGTTGACCGTGATCGTGATCGCTTAGACTGGAATCCAGAAATGATGACTTCAAAGGAGGTATCTATTTCAACAGATCAATACTTGTATTCAATGCATGCAATTTGGAATAATACCAGCACATACCAGCATATGTATATTATGAACAAAATTTGCAACAATGAAAGGACATATTTATTTACATACACTGATACTGGTACCACTTTAATTATTTCATTTCTAACATGGTAAATAAAAAAGATCTCTCTTTGTACACCAACTGCACTCTGCTGACATGGTACTATAGCACGCAAGCAATTCATTCAACCATTTGCTGCGCACCCATGTCATGACAATGAAATGTTATTTTGTACAGAATGTTACTGTTGGGGACACATGCATGCCTTCAAAAGATAAACCTATTGTATAAAAAACTTTTTTTCTCTGCGCGTTGTATTGTTAGACAAAGCAGGTTCATGTTAGAGTTCTTTTTCCCACAAATGAAACAGACCATGATCTGCCACAGCATTGTGCAATGTCACTGCTCCCATCTCATGCACATGCATACAAAACTACATACATGTGCTTTGCTCTGGCATGTCAACAAAAAGAACAAATTTTATGACATAGAAAGACCATATGACTGAGACATTTTCACGTGACAAATCTAAAATATTCTCTCCTCTGACTCAGAAGAAAAATAACACCAATGTGGTATATGTTAAAAATAACACCAATGTGGTATATGTTAAAAATAACACTTGTGTGGTATATGTTTATAATGCATTCCCAATTTTAGGCTTTCCAGATACTGTTTGTATCTTTCTATGTAAATGGAGATTTATGATTGTGTGTATCAAAACTTGTCAACACAATAATGTTAAATACAGAATAAAACTCCTCATTGTAAACCCCCCCCCCATGATCAAACAAATGGATTAAATTAGTGTAAAATAACAAAGCAAATAAAATACTCATCAAATAATTGCAGTATGTTTTGTCCCTCATCATATATCCTACACACAAGGTAAAATAAAAAAAAAGTTACAGGGATGAAAAAAATTACCTTGTTTTACCTGTATCATGTAACATTAATGTACAACAGTATTACATATGGTGACTATTCAAATTCGGCTCTGAAAATATTACATGCACTGAATAAACAAGTTAAATCCATGCCAGACGTCTGTGGATGAATATAGGATACAGTCAATATTCACTATCTATACGAAATCTATAAACTGTCTGGTTCTATTTCTACACACTGTCAAGCCTAAAGGTTCAATACATTCATTGAAAACACGTCTTATTCTGTGGTGTACAAGCTAAACCCATTGTTCATGCATTACTGATTCCAAATATAATGATAGCATTCATTACAGAGACTTTAACCAATTTTGTTGATAACTTTTCTGCTGATTAAACAAATTTAAAAACTACAACGTGCTAAATCCAAGATGAATTTCAAGATTAGTACCATAACTTATATGTCCAACAGCTAGGTGGGTATAATTGCCTTACCATCAATGTGTGTGACTTTCTACTGTCTGCAAAAATTATGTCAACTGTCACTTTTAATCTTTTTTTAATTTGCTTCTGAAACTGTCATTAAAAAAAATACATATATGATAATATCTACAATTTGGAATCATTTATTCTGTCGTTTAACTTCTATTTCAGTAAAGTGTTTATTTGAGAGGTCAATTAAGTGATTTTTAAAGAAAATGTTCCAGATTTTGACATGTACAGTTTTTGTCCTCGTTACATGTATGCAATGGGTGGGGTGGGTGGGGTGGCAGGGTGGGGGCAGCCACAATAATTCATTTGAAAACTTGGGGCAGGCTTCTCACAGGATACAGTAATACAGTAATCCAAACAACCAAATATCGAGACTTGCTAATTCCAAACTTGTTACAGGGTAGGGTGGTCTTTCAAAGGACAATTGCTTTCAAAACATAAAAATTTGCTAAATTTTCTTTAAGTATGGGTTGGTCTGAGCCTCAAAAATGAGTTTATCACTGGAAGAAAAAGAAGAAAAAAACACAATATAAAATTCTGCTTTTATTGATAACTCAAAAGTTTAAAATGATTTAGTCTTTTTCACTTTCTTAAAAAAATGATTACAATTTGGTTACTAACTCAGGCATGTGCAACCTATGGCTGGGAAGCGGCATCCAACATGCGACCTGGTTTTACCTACTTATCTTAAATCATACATTCTGGCTTTAAAAATCTTTATCCAGACCAACACCTGAAGGAAGTTGCACATGCCTGAGCAAACTAATGAGGCCATTTTTTTCTTCAAATATGAAAAATAATCGCTTAGGAAAATTTTACCTTTCATTACTGTTCTGACTGACACTGTGTATGATAACCTAGAGGCAAATATGATAACATCAATTTTCCTGAGCAAATCTTGGCTGAAATCAATTCCCATTTATAAAACTAATCAAATTAGCCAGAAAGATTTTCACCAGCTGCAATGCCATTAAAAAAAAAAACATTTCTTAACATGACAAAGACACATGCTATCTTTATTCCACATCTGTAGAAAATGTGGGCCAGTTGAACAAAGGAATAAAACTGATTACTATCTTTTTTTCATCAGCTGTGGACAAACTGTGTCACTGGGTGAGAGAGAATACAATTCGCCCCCCCCCCATAATAATAGTAATTTAAGTCATCATGATACTGATATAATTTTAGCTAAAGAAGTAAAGTTATGATTCTAGTCATAAACTAAATTACAAAAACAAGCAAAACAAAGTTTTGTATAACTTTAAACAAAAATTATTACCTAAGTTGTTATATAATGAAAATCTATGAGGAACATACAGTATTATGAAATGAATCCAAATATTCCTAAAAATTCTATTCAGGTCCAAAAGAATTGAATATTCTGAATGAATTTCAAGTCCTTAAACCTACTAGTCTGCAGCAGTTCTTATGTACCACAATGGCACTGTTCAGAACTCCTTTGAATGAATTCACATATATTCCAAGAATGATATTGTAGTCCAATGAGCACTTTGTAATTCCAATAAATAATCCAAACAAATGTTTCTTCAAGTAGTATTTAAACACAATATACATCTGCAGACTGATGTTACAACAAGAATACAAGATAACTGTCCAGCCCTACTGAACTATATGCAAGCAAAAAGAGTTAAAACATATTTTGCTCCTATTTGCTATGAGACATTTTGCAAATAATCCACATCAAGAAAGAACCCAACTGCTTTAACTCATCCAGTAGGAAATAGCTTTATTCTTCTAAGAACCCACCTGACTGACCAATCCAATGAGAAATATTTACAAACATGGATACATGTTTTATTATTAGACTCCTGACCATGGCTATTTATATGAATAATAATTACCAAAAAAAAAATAGCAACTTTGAATTGTAAAAGAAAGATAAATAACAGTTTTGTGTTAAGCAATGCTTTAATTATCCAATATTTCCATGATATTAAAAGACACAGTGGTCCCATTTAAAAGTGCTCTTAAATCTCACCTTTTTCGACTGCAGGAACAAACTTTGAGACTAAATAATGTTTTGTATCTTATATGTTTTCAGCATGTTTTTATGTTTTCCAATTTTGTGGTTTTTGTTTAAAAAAATTCTGTAGTGTAGTTATATCATTATGGATGTTGTTAAGCGCTTAAAGCTTCTAAAGATTAGGCGCTATACAAAGTCCTCATTATTATTATTATTATTATTATTATTATTATTAATTTATTTACCAAGTCTGATCAAACCTGGGTCTGAAATACCATTGTTGTTGTTGTTGTTGTTGTAGGGTTAAACACCATTTTTCAGCACAAAATAGGCTATACACGGCGGCCAGTATAAGTGGTGGAGGAAGAACCCAGGAAAACCCTGGAAAAAACAACTGACCCATGAGAATCTACTGGCAAGCAACATTCCCTCTAAGCTGCATGTGTGCGCATGCATGCAGCTGCTCACACATCCCTGCACAGCTGAATTGTCAATTTTCGCTCAATCCAACGTTAAATTTTGCTCGTTACCGTAATGCTTGTGCAGTGCAGTGAGCACTGCATGCACACCTACCATTTGCTTAGAGGGAACGTTGCTGGCAAGCTTTCTCACATACCCATATTGGCTGAACCCAAGACACGAACCCATGCAGACAGAGGTGAGATGGCAATTATCTGTAATGGTGAGCACTTTAGACCACTCAGCCACTTGGGGTCACCTGAAATACCTTTACTACAATTCAATCATAAGCATAATCAACTCAAAATCACAAATATAAATCGTAGTCATGGTCAAACTTACTTTGATAAAAATTGTTGCTAAGGGGTTTGACAAATACATTACACTGGATCTTACCCGTGACTGCAACATTATTTTTGATGATTTAGGTCTACATGTATTTGTCTAGTTGAATCAAAATTAGATCACAAATAATCTCTAGAGAGTTAAAATCCAGCCAACTAGATACAGATTTACCTCATTAATATCCATGGATCCTGCTCATTATCAAATTCAAGCACGATCTTTATCTTTTTAAGGCAATATTCCAAGTTTTACAGCAATTGATCTTTGAAATGTGAAGCAACTTTTCATTCCGCATACATGTATTTTAAACCTGGGAGAAAAATAAATAATCTCTAGATTTAATACATGTCATGTCCTGAGTACTGATTGTGGAGCAGATCAGAAGTAATACATGTCATGTCCTGAGTACTGATTGTGGAGCAGATCAGAAGTAATACATGTCATGTCCTGAGTACTGATTGTGGAGCAGATCAGAAGTAATACATGTCATGTCCTGAGTACTGATTGTGGAGCAGATCAGAAGTAATACATGTCATGTCCTGAGTACTGATTGTGGAGCAGATCAGAAGGTCTTACTCTGGTTATACATGACTTTAATTAATAATGTCTGAACTTGACAATGGCTTGACTCTATATGGATCAGTGCTCAATTCTTTCCATGCAAATGCTTGGTCGGATTCATTTGGAGTCTTTGTCTGGGAAGATTTAGAACTTCTCATTTGGAAGTCTTATGTTGCAGCATATCAGCCATAACTTTATCTTACCAAAAATTAAACTGTCTATTCAGTTCACTACCAAAAAGTCCAAATACCAAGTTCTTGTATGCACAGAAACAAGACTGCATTTTACTTTATGGCATATATATTGATTTAAATACAGCAAAAATTCATGCTGGAAATACATCAAATATCTATCTTCAAAAATTACCACATCAGTTATCAAAACTTCAAAATTTGTTATCTTTGCCAATTAAATAAGTCAACAAGAAAAAAAAAACAACCCCATTTTTCAATATAATTTCAATGAAATCTTAGACTCTTATCAGGCATCCAAGGTAGGATTAGGCATCCAAGGTTACAGGATTAGCCATTTTAACTTACCCTGAGCCCTTCTCCAGAAACTTTTTTTTTCTGAGTCCATGAAAGTCTACCTGTTAGTATATCAGATCTAAAAGAAAATTTAGACTTGCTCAACAATCAGAAAGAAGTTTTCAGTACAGTCATATTAACATTAAGGGCAATGAAATTGTACATAAATCAGCCAGAGCTGCCCTGCAGTCCCTCATTTATAATGGAATATTCCATTTACTGACTTCAAATATTATTTCAATCAACAGATTCTACACACCTGCAAAAAAATGCAGAATGAAAAAGTCCACTCAAAATGTTGAAAAACCACGAGAACCATTTAATATTTAGGACATTACAGGAAATTTATTTGCTCATACAACCACCTGATTAGAATCAGAACAAGGTATAGAGTTTTAATCACTACATGATAGTAACACTAATCACATACAAAACAACATACATACATTTAACAAGCTAGCTAATCACAATTGATCTAAATCAGGGCAATACAAAAAGAACAAAGAGCTGTGCCAATCACATGGTGTGTGTGTGTGTGTGTGTGTGTGTGTTATTTTGATTTTTAATGTAGCTTTCACAATTTTTCAGTCCTATCCCACAATGTCTTCAGTGTGGCAGTTTATAGTGATTAACCTTATAATGTTGTGTGCCTAGCAAGGCAGCTGTTTAAGTACCATTTTATAACTCTTTGGAATGACTCAGCTTGGGTTTGAACCTGTGACCTCCTGCATCTGAAGCAGACATTCTAAACACTAGGCCACCAGAACAGTTACCACAATACTCATTTTTTAAATATGATTAGTGTAACGTATGCATTTATTATACAAACACAAAAGACTGTTAAGATCAGAGACAAATGTAATTTAAATGTCCTTGCATATAATAGAAACACAGGGCCTACAAAAATTTGCCACCATTATTGCAATAAAAAAAATATGCTTTGCAAAATGGCACTCCAGGGAGTGCCGCCAGCACATGCATTTTATAATAGCCCTATATGTGTGGATATATATACAGACATGAGATGGCAATGATCAAGTTAAGACTACACACAGGTCGCACATGTATGTAGGTAGGTAGGTAGGTAGGTAGGTAGGTATGTATGTATGTATGTATGTATGTATGTATGTATGTATGTATGTATGTACACACACATGTGTGTGTGTATAATATAGTGGTATACTAAATATGTGTGTGTGTATATATGCATGTATGTGAGTGTATGTATATATGCATGTGAGTGTATGCACATATGTATGCATGTGTGTGCATGTGTGTGTGTGAGAGAGAGAGAGAGAGAGAGAGAGAGAGAGAGAGAGAGGTATACTTGCAAGTTACTCTGTCATGATTAATACTTGAATCCATGTCCAGATATGGTATAAAACTCACAGCCTTTGTAGGACATGATCAAGACCAGATACATGTCTCTAGTTAATCCTGGTGAACAGAAGCTCATATCTGTGAATTACTGTGTTCCAAGTTTTTCTCCAATAAAATGACTCATGCACACCTATCAACATTTTGTGTAGCATCTGCTACATGTATGTAGCCTGTTAGCTTTATTTAAGCCATGACAAGTGCTCCACTTTCCACACTACATTAAGCCTGCTGTGGATTTGAGTGAAGAATAAACACCAGTATGCTACCGTTATGCCCTGATGCTTATGATAAGGACAGCCACCAATCAATCCATCAAATTTTCCAATTTACCATCATCTTAATTGTAAATGTTATGTTAGAAAATAAAACACAAAACTGTTCTGAAGGAAGTTACCACATCAAACAAATTACAGTTTTGATTTAGCTTCCAAGTAGTCATACATTAGGAAAACTAAAGATAGTTATCATCCCTTTTGTCAAGCCTCATTGTAATTATGTAATTATGAGATATTTATTTTAAAAAATATTCAATAAACACACAACACTGAAATTGGAAATACATCATGCTTGCATTGCATTACATTCTATTAAAATTAAAAAAAATGTACTGTCTGATGACACTATATCTACATTTAACCTATCAGTGTTGTGTTGCTCCAGGTAACTATGTGGTCTAAAGCACTTTACAGACCACTGCCATATCACCTCTCTCAATGTAGGTTTGAGTCTTGTGCAAGGCCAATATGGGTCAGAAAGCTGCCAATAGCCTCCTGTGGGTCAGTGAGTCTTACTAGGTTTTCCTGTGTTCTTTTTCCACCAGTTATACTGGCTGCCATGTATAGCCTGTTTTGTGCTGAGGAATAGACTTAAACCCCAAAACAACAACAACAATGTACCTTATCATCTACTGATCATCTTTCTAGAGTATCATATATACTCACATACAAGTCTTGACCAACTACAAACAACCCAGACCCTGATCTGCCATCAGATACTTTGCCAGCAGATACTTTGCCATCAGATACTTTGCCATCAGATACCAGTACTTTGCCAGCAGATCTGGGTAAATGTTGCTTGTTATACTGATTATTCCTAAAAAATGGGGTAGATTCTGATCAGTATGTGTGTTATGAGCTGGCATAACTTGGTATCTACTCTATGCTGTTGTACAAGGTTCCTAAGCAAGCATATATGAAATGTATAATTTATGACATAAATATTGGGAATTTGCAAAAAATACACCATCCTCTTTTAAATTAATTGCAATATGCTTTGTTTAACCCTTCCATCAAATATTACTGCATATCTAATCTCCCTAAAGATTTGAAACAGTATGATGCAACTATTCTGCAAACACTTTGCAAAGGTCAATGTGCAAAGACAATAAAGTATTTTCTGCAACTATTCTGCAAACACTTTGCAAAGGTCAATGTGCAAAGACAATAAAGCATTTTCTGCAACTATTCTGCAAACACTTTGCAAAGTCAATGTGCAAAGACAATAAAGCATTTTCTGCAACTATTCTGCAAACACTTTGCAAAGGTCAATGTGCAAGGACAATAAAGCATGTTCTGCACATATCTGCTAGAAATATTTTATAAAGACTCAGTGGGCATCATCCTTTATCTGTTGCAATCATTTTGCTACAAACCCAGCTGTGAGTAATCTAAAAAGATTCTGTAGGATCTAAGCTCCATATAATATTTTGCCAGCTCCAAGTAATTTGGGTTAAATACAACCTTCCCCCATAAATGTCTCCTTATGAAATCATGCCCTGAAATACATCTTGTATATATTGTGTACAAGAACATCAACAAGAAAGAAATACAAAATGACACAAAGATAAAATGTAAAAAGAAATTTCAGAATGTACCATGTCAGGTCCAACTGTAAACCCAGATCAGCCATCACATATTGCACTGGCAGATCCGGGTCTATGCAGTTTATTTAGAGTAATCAGTTCAACAAACAATATAGACTCTGATCTGATGGCCTATCATGCTACAGTAGATCCGGGTCTATGCAGTTTATTTAGAGTAATCAGTTCAATATAGACTCTAATCTGATGGCCTATCATGCTACAGTAGATCCGGGTCTATGCAGTTTGTATTTTGACTCCACTTATAAGAGAGTACAAATGGTTACCATATTACTGAAGGATGAGAAGGGATTAAGAGGTTACCATATTACTGAAGGATGAGAAAGGATTAGCAGTAGGGTACTAGTACAAGCCATATGAACAAAGTCCATCTTACAAAGTCCATCTTTACCGCTCCGGTGGCCTAGTGGTTAGAGCATTCGCCGCGGAAGCGAGAGGTCGTGGGTTCGATCTCCGGCCGAGTCATACCAAAGACTTACAAAAATGGTACTAACAGCTGCCTCGCTTGACGCTCAGCATTAAGAAGTTAGTGTTAGGACTGGTCGGCCTGGTGTCAGGATAATGTGACTGGGTGGGACATCATGCTACATGTCTGCGGCATGATGTCTCAGTGCTAGACATCACTATAAACTGCCTCACAGCAGACATCATAGCGATATGACTGAAAAATTGTTAAAGCTACGTTAAAAATCCTAATCAAACAAACAAACAAACAAACAAAGTCCATCTTAGAACAAAATTGCACATATGGACTTGAATGATTTTGTCAATCCATATGCATTAGCCTCATTTCATTGGAAATATTCTGGTAGCCACAGCTTTCAATAGCCACATCAGAAACAGTTTGTCTATTAATATCAAATTGTTTACCTGAAGATAAAAAACTGTAATATAACATGTATGCACCTGTTGCAGACAAAAAGTCCCAAAAAAATTCAAATTTTTTAGCATGCATCTCTTAAACAGAATTATGCCCTACTGCCCAAAAGGACTAGATACCATTAGAAGATATTTGATATGAGACCATCTATTCAAGCTGTTCATTGTGCCAGCCATATTTAAGGTCAGAATGGTATTATTTCCAATCAGAACCAACTAGATATCAAATTATTCTTCTGCTGAAAACATGTTGATATTCCAATTAGAAGAAGCAGCAATAACAAGATTTTCAAGATGCCTGCCATGGTAGCCATACTGGGTGTCAGACTGTCACCAATTTCACTTAGTAAAAGTCATCTGATGAAAAACCAATGTTGATATGATTTTCCATCATGAAGGAATAGCACACAAATATTTCAAGATGGCTGCTTTATTAATCAATTAGAAAATCACCTTAACACTTTTTTCATTAAGATCAACTAGACATCACAAAATGCCCTTTAATGAAAATGCCATGTTGATTTGACCATCCATTCTGAAGGGGTGGCCATAACAAATAAATAAAATGGCTTCTGTAGTGGTAATATTGAATATCTAAGTGGAAGTGTTTTTAATTAGGACCAACTAAACATTATAGGAAGTCTTATGGTGAAAAGAAGACTCTTCGTATGGGAGATTAGCATTAATATGACAGCCATACTTGAGTTCAGATTTTAATCATTTTTATATACTACCAACAAGATATTACAAGTAGTCTTTTCGTTTTGTTTGTTTGTTTGTTTGATTAGGATTTTTAACGTAGCTTTAACAATTTTTCAGTCATATCGCTACGATGTCTGCAGTGAGGCAGTTTATAGTGATGTCGAGCACTGAGACATCATGCCGCAGACATGTAGCATGATGTCTCACCCAGTCACATTATCCTGACACCAGGCCGACCAGTCCTAACACTAGCCTCTTAATGCTGAGCGTCAAGCGAGGCAGCTGTTAGTACCATTTTTGTAAGTCTTTGGTATGACTTGGCTGGGGATCGAACCGACGACCTCTCGCTTCTGGGGCGGACGCTCTAACCACTAGGCCACCGGTTTTCGTTTTGTAATTTGGCCTGAAAATCTATTCAGTGTTGACTGTCTCACAAATCTATTTTCAGCATGTGAATCTGAGGACACATTTCACATAGCTGGAAAGCACAAAAGGAAACAATATCCAGAAACCCAATCAAACCTTGTTATAAAGCCAGTAAAATTCTCTTGGATGGGGGGGGGGGGTTGATTTGTTTCCCTGTTTATGGGAATGGCAAAGCACAAAACAGTGTAACAAATTATTAGCCAGGATATGATTCATTAAATTATATGGTCAATATAGCCAATCAATAAAACTTGAAAAGAAAGAGATGTACTTTGAAGTAATTTGAACAGTTACTGCACAGGCAGAAATAACAAATACTAATACTACAACAAACTGCATGTGCCTAAGATAGCTCACCTACACCATTTGTATCTTTCTGTGCAAAATCTTTGCAAGTGTATATTCTTTCACCAAGTGCATACACTATTAGCTATATTAGATACACATGTGTGTGTGTGTGTGTGTGTGTGTGTGTGCTTCTAATTGACTCAACATTTTACAAGTATTTATTTGCAAAATTGTATTTAAAGAAACAAATAAATAAAGATGGTATTTTGTAAAATATTTATTACTAAGTACCTTTCTGCAATCCCTTTGCTGCCCATGAAGATATTTGCATTCAGTTTGTACCTGAATTTTGTTTGGTTTTGGTTTTGTGGGGTTAACACCATTTTTCAGCACATCATAGGCTATCTATGGCAGCCAGCATACTTGGCTGAAGAAGAACCAGGGAAAAACCAATAACCCACAGGAAGCTACTGACAAGATTTTTTTTGTTCACAAAACCATGTTGGACATGCCAAAACTATGGTCAGTGGCTGTGAAGTATCGAATTTTGAATAAGCAGTGAACCTTAAAGTCGAATGTGCCAAACTTAAAGATTTTATCACATTTAGACCAAGCGAGTATTTGGGAAGGGTCAATGCGACCTTTATCCTTAATTTCTTCCATCTCAGTGTTAAAAATTTAAAGGGCCAGTGTTATGATTCAATTAAATTGACGGGATATTCTAAAATGGGTTTGAGAAAGAGACAGTTGAACTTCCGATCTGTGTCAAATAGTCATTCTTCAAGGGAAAAGTTATATAACATAGTTCAGAGATTCTGACTGACAAAACAAATGTTTGTCTTAGGAATTTTGTAAAAAAATCATTGCTTATGATTGGCTGAGTGAAATTATGGGCATACATCTTGGAACTAATGGGCACTTTGAAGTGACAACCTTGGTCAAAATTCTTTAGTCAGAAAAAAAGAAGAAAAAAAAGGTGGAAGTGATGAGTGAGGTCCAAAAGGAGACAGTGATGAGTAGAGAGTGAAATCTAGGAAGACCAAGAAGGACAAGGCTGTCAAAAAGGGAAGACTCAAGAAAATAGGAACATTGGAACACAGTTGAAAGGAAGCTGATGCAATCAGTCATGTACATTTTGCTTTTTTCACCATTCATTATGATGATGAAATAAATCCAAATTAGACACTGCTATTAAATCCTGTTGATATCTGAGTTGAATTGAAATTACCACTATTAATTTGTTTGATTAAATTTGTTATTTTTCTTGTCTAAGGGGGCTCGTATTGCATTATTTCTTCCTCATAATCTTGCCCCAGTACTCTGTTGATATTGTATCTTTCACTCACACCCGGTTATAATATTGAGGGAGGTCATTCCCTAGATAACATAGCTAAATCCAATTAAAACCCCTCCTAATGATGAGGAAGAATTTTATAGTGGCAATAAGCAAGTGATCTGCAAAGGCGAGTGCTTCTGAACACTCAGAGTTATAGAGCCGCATACCTCATTTATACAATGTATTAACAGAGCCATGGTAGCTCAGTGGGTAGTGTGCTGGACTTGAAATGAAAAGGATGCATGTTTAAATTTTAGGACAAGTTCAACCAGAGTCAGATACCATGATGGTATGGCCTTGGGCTAAGCACATTTCTCTTGCACTAAATAACCTACATATGTTGCTGTACTGTAAAATCAAACAAAGCGTTTACAAATATCTTGCAAACTGTGAATTAAAAAGAAATATTTCAAAAATATTCTGTAGCTTAATTACAAAGAGATAAATGTGTGAGTGTCACTGTGACATGCAAATATTTTGATTAATAATTATGAAAGAGTGATAAAATGTAATAGAAGAAAAAAATGATTGATACATGTACATGATAAAGATGAATTTGTACAGCAAATTCTCTCTGCTTGACCTACTTGGTCAATCAAGATTTTATCTGGTCACTAAATTATTCAATGATTCATATCTATCTAGGGATCACACTCAAGGCCAACAGTCCATGATGGAATCTGTGTTATGGCAAAGATGATTGACACACACAACCCAAATGGTGAAATCTGTGACCTTGAAAATTTGTTTCTAGGCAGCCTAATATATACTAAGGTTTAACATTTGGAAAAAGTCTGAACATGTATCAAAATTCAGTTACCCTAAAGGCATCTAACCCAATATTCTCCCAAATTACAATCCATTAATAAGTACCAATATAAAAAATCTCCTAAATTCCACTCAAACAGTATTCAATATTCTCACCAAATTCCACTCCATTAATATGCTACCAAAAATTCTCCTAACTTTCACACCATTAATAAGTTACCCAATATTCTCTAGAACTCTACTCCATTAATAAGTACCCAATATTCTCCCAAATTCCACTAATTAAATACCCAATATTCTCCCAAATTCCACTAATTAAATACCCAATATTCTCCCAAATTCCACTAATTAAATACCCAATATTCTCCCAAATTCCACTAATTAAATACCCAATATTCTCCCAAATTCCACTAATTAAATACCCAATATTCTCCCAAATTCCACTAATTAAATACCCAATATTCTCCCAAATTCCATACCATTAATAAGCAACCAGATATTCTCCCAAATTCCACTCCATTCATAAGTTACCAATATTCTCCCAAATGCCTTGTCCCTTTATAAATGGACTTAAATTTCTCCACTACATGCAGGATAGTGAAATTGTTCCTTAAGTAATGTGTAATTATGAAATAGGCCTTTTGTAATTAAATTACTACATGCCTGTGGACTGGTTCATGTTCTCACCATTATAACTATCATAGTCAAGTACATGTTTTAGGGGTGTTTTTTTCCAAAGTCAATTACTGTATCAACCACTCAGATAAAAAGACCCACCTCACCATTTTAATGTTATTATTCATCTGATCTGTGTGTGTGTGTCTGTGTGTGTGTGTGTGTGTATTTAGAATTTTTAATGTAGATTTAACAATTTTTCAGTGATATTACTACAATGTCTGCAGTGTGGCAGTTTATAGAGATGTCTAGCACCTGGGCATCATGTGGCAGACATGTAACATCATGTCTTACCTAGTTACATTATTCTGACACCAGGCTGACCAGTCCTAAGACTAACCTCTTAATGCTGAGTGCCAAGCAAGGTAGCTGTTAGTACCAGATTTTTGTATAATTATTTGGTATGACATCCAAGGCAGATGATCTAACCACTTAGGAAATCAGAGCATTTTCATCGTTATAACGATCTAGATGCTCTATCTTGATATCAGATATGAGTGTAAAATTGTATTCCTTTTATTTGCTAATACATGTATTACATAATTGATAATGTAATAAAATACTAATAAAAAACTTTTAAAGCAAGGCAGCTGCAAGTACCATTTGGTATGACATGGCTGGGGTTCGAACCCACTACATCCCGCATCAAACGCTTTGTGATTTTATGTAATTGTTGACAGTAGTGATGAAAAAGTTAAAAAGTTTCAAGAAAGCTCCACATATTTTAAAACAAGAATTTGTTTGTGCCTATTTGACATAAATCCACAAATTTGATGAAATATTCTGGATATACTGCAAGAAAACATACTGCATGACCCTTTTCCTTAACTTTGCTTATGGGGCCCCAAAGATTTAGAACATAAAACATGCCCTAACACACACACACACACACACACACATAATCTCCACTTCATCTACAATGCCAAAAGAATATTTACTTCAAATCAATGACAAGGAATTACACCCAAATCTTGAAAACTATTCATTATCATTAATGGTCTACACAAATCTATATGTATAAATATCTTGCTGGTAAAACTTTTTTTAAAAATAATTCCAGCTTCAATGTTTACTTACTGCTAAATTACATACAGCAAACATTTTGTGCAGTATGAGCTCTAAAGGATGACCTAAATACCATCTAAGTTTCTCAAGGATTTGGGGTCAAATATGTCATGATTCAAATGTGTCATTTGCCAATCAAAACATGAAAGTAGAAAGTTTAACTGCCATTAGAAGATCAAGAAGAGATTGAACAATATACGGATAGAAATTAGTATAAATGTATGTTAGTATATACATTGTTGGAAATTAGTATAAATGTATGTTAGTATATACATTGTTGGAAATTAGTATAAATGTATGTTAGTATATACATTGTTGGAAATTAGTATAAATGTATGTTAGTATATACATTGTTGGAAATTAGTATAAATGTATGTTAGCATATACATTGTTGGAAATTAGTATAAATGTATGTTAGTATATACATTGTTGGAAATTAGTATAAATGTATATTAGTATATACATTGTTGGAAATTAGTATAAATGTATGTTAGTATATACATTGTTGGAAATTAGTATAAATGTATGTTAGTATATACATTAAAAATAGTGTAATTGTCTTGAGTATATATGTTATTCTTTCTCTTAACAGAGCCAAGGCATTCAAAAGATAAGTAACAGCTCCATATTTAATAATAATAATGAGGACTTTGTCTAGCACCTAATCTTTAGAAGCTCTAAGCACTTTACAACATATGTAATGATATGACAACAAAAAAGACACAAAAAACACCATGAAATTGGAAAACAAAAGTGCATCAAATATTTAAGGTACTGGAAACATTTTTAGGTCTATTATAGGGCTAAATCTAGTTAGTTCACTGCTAGATAAAACATCACTTGGGGTCAGTGTTAGGCATTAGTTGTTATTCTAAGGCTAGGTGTCAAATTACAAGTGCTGAGAAATTGAAACAAATAGAGCTGTATCAGTGTTAGATTATGTGTTTGTAAAGCTAATTAAAATCAATTATGGCAAGTTTGCCTTAATACTTAAACATTGTAACTAGTAACAAATTAAAAGGATATTGGTAGCTCTTTTAGAAGGTGTAAAGTGCTTAATATATAACTGAGTAGCAATGGTTTAATTTTGAAT
This sequence comes from Unio delphinus, assembly GCA_029339505.1. NCBI lineage: Eukaryota > Metazoa > Mollusca > Bivalvia > Unionida > Unionidae > Unio > Unio delphinus. Next base: position 3,113,813 of record JAQISU010001244.1, read on the forward strand.
TAATTGGCTCATATAGGTGAAGTTTCCAAGTAATTTCTTATTCTAAATAATATTTTTGGATTTTCTTGCATACAGTATCAGTGAGAAAAGAGTGTGTATGGAGAGTACATTTATGGCTTTATTGTGGATTACATAATTTAGATTATATGCATTTTAATATGTAGATTATAGTTAGATAAAGTGTCTGCAATTAACACAAGCAGATCAGAATTTAGTACTAGGGAAAGGTATTTAGGGAATGCTCTCTCTGAAGTCCGTTAGGTTGGTATATATAGCCAGTTCAAATGTTGTGCTGGGAGTCAGCATTCTATTAAAATATACTACAAGAAGAAACCCTCTTGCATTTGTGACTAATTCCCCATACACCTCAAGAGGGCGCTACAATAGGTCTTTGAGTTTTGTTCTTGCAGTCGAAAACTGTGAGTTTTAAGAACACTCTTGAAAGGGATCACGGTGTCTTAGTGTCTAACTTCAATGGGCAATTCTTTCCACGTTGCTGGGCCCTGGTATGCAAAAGAGCATTGTCCATATGACTTTGTTTTCATAGTGTGAATAATTAGTATACATTTGTCAGAAGAGGAGAGTAAGTATCTTGCTTTTGTTTGTAATAAATAGGTGAGGCCAGATAGGTATGTTGGGTTGGAGTCCGGCATTGAAACGTAGCACAGAGAACAAGTTTTGTGTTTGATTCTGGATCGCATGGAAAGCCAGTGTAGGGTATGGAGCAGTGGGGAGGTGTGCTCTGATCATGGTACTCTAAGGATGATCTGAGCAGCTGTGTTTTGAAGTTTCTGGAGTAGATATTGAGATGAACCAGACAGAACTGAGTTACAATAGTCCAGTCTTGAAAGTACTAATGAACACACAAGTGTTTTAGTGGCATCAACTGAAAGATATTTGCGAATGGAGCTAATGGATCTCAGCTTAAGATATGCAGCCTTGCATATGTTCATGACATGTTGGTGCAATGTGAGAGTACTGTCCAGAGTAACACCACTGTTTCACACTAAATGTATGATTTAATGTAAGTATTGCTGATATTTATTGTTTGAGATAAATTATGTGAATGAGAAATTCTTTGTGTTGTGATCAGTAATGGCCTCAGTTTTATCATCATTCATCTGCAGCTTGTTACATGTCGTCCATGATTTCACATCAGAAATGCACCTCTCTACTCCTTGGATGGTAGCACTAACTTCAGTTGGGTGACTAGATTTGTATATTTAGGTGTCGTCAGCGTACATTTGGTGAGACACTGGATGATGATCTATGACACTTGAGAGTGGCTGAGTGTATAGAGTGAAGAGAACAGGACCAATAACAGATCCCTGTGGATTAAGGAATTTCAAAGCAAAACTTAATTTAGTGATGTTCCTGTAAAAGTAGATCATTCTAAATGATATACATGTATTGATGTCCCCTTCATAAAAGGACAATATTTCTATGTTAAAATGGTGGCCTTAAAAAATGGGTGACTTCTTGTAAGCAGGACAGAAAAGTTAAAATATGCTGTTGTGGTAGTCGAGTCATGTAAAGTGCTCACCCATTATGAATCACTGTTCCATCTCATTGCATCATCAGTCATCCATAGCAAGTTTTCAAGTAATGATTCTTTATGCATAATTTTCAAAGAAAATATATATAGGCATCCCCGCGCAGCTAAAATGTAAATTTTTGCTCAATACAACGTTAAATTTTGCTTGTCTCCATAATGCATGCGCAGTGCAGAAAGCACTGCGTGCACATCTACCATTTGCTTAGAGGGATTTTTGCTCACTACATCTGCAAAAGTTGTTTTCAAAATGGCATCTTTAATAATATCAGCTGCTGCATCAAAAACACATATTCAAACCGACTCAAAAATGCCTAAAACAGGTTCTATTTATATTGGCTTTAATAACTTCACATCATTCCTTTCCTCTGTTTACCTTAACTGTATACCTTCAAACCACATTCAAAATGGTAAAAATAATGCAATTTGTGGCACTGGACAGCTGTGTCTCGAAGTTATTCTAATCCTACAGGGGTGAACTCCCTTGATAAATAAGTCTTACACTCATGTCGTCTGCATCATAATGTGTAAACATCACATTGCTGTAAGAAATGAATAAAATATACTTTAGAACAAACAAAACAAACTGTTCGAGATGAATTACATAAATGGAACATGGCCAAATATCAGACCAGATGACCTCACTAGAGGCTGAAGTGGTTAGATTATCTGCCTCGGATATGGGAAGTCACGGATTCAAACCATGGCTGAGTCATACTTATAAAACTGGTATTAGCAGCTGTATTGCTTACCGCTTAGCATTAAGAGGTTAGTGTTAGGACAGGTTAGCCTGGTATAATAGGATGTGACTAGGTGGAACAAGATGCTATATGTCTGTGGCATGATACCCCAGTGTTAGATATTACAATAAACTGCCGTACTGCAGAATCATAGCATTAGGACTGAAAAACTGTTAATGCTACATAAAAAATCCCAATATCACACACACAATGAAAAATGAAAAACTGTTATGAAATTATTAAATAAATTATTTTTTTAGACACTATTTACACATTTTCATTTGGAAAACAACAATACAAAGATATCATGTGTGATTGCCTAGTGAGGAAGCTGTTAGTACCATTTTTGTAAGTCTTTGGTTTGACTCAGAATGGGTTTGAACCCGTGACCTCCTGCATCTGAGGCAGATGCTTTAACTACTAGGCCACAGGAGCAGTCCAAAGATAGTGTGATCTCTTTTCACTGTAGCTAGATGATACTGCATAATGGGAATCTGTGATTTTTCCAGGCTGCACCCTTACACCTTTCCTTCCACTGTACAATTGACATCTATATCAATAATATATGCTTATGCTGCTTGTCCAAATTATCCAGATGCTTGATTTTATCACATGGGCCATGCAGCAAGTTTCTGATCCAGAATACATTATGCTTTAATAGGGCTCTAAGCCAGTGAGTCATCCTGACTTTTAGACTTTCATGCTCAGTTTTAACATATGTAATTTATGCTCACACATACTGGGTAGGACAGGAATATATACAAAAGATTAGATTTCTTACTGTACCCCATGTGATGTCAACTGTGTACTGGTTATGTTCTGCTGAGTTTTGTATATATTTGCAAAGAACGTTGCGCAATTACATAATTCTTGTTCCTAATTCTATGCAATAAAGCACATAAGTAAAACAAAAATTGAAGATTTTTTTAAAACTAAGCATATTTATGAAAGTTGTTATCCTGTGTCACTGGGGGCCATTATTATCTTTAGATCAAACAAGCAACAAGATGGCAGATCAAATTTCTTGGTCATAATGTTATGGATGACTAATGATGCAGTGAACAAATGTTTTTGATTATTCACTCCAGTGAATCATTATCCAAATTATTTGTCTTGGAAAATTCACTAATTCATAGACAAAAATGACATGAATAATCACATTGCTTATATTCCAAATTTATAGGCTAGCTAATAGCCAAAATGAAAAGCAACCTTTCTTCAAATTGACTGTGAAGTCATTAAACGCAAAGCTGCCATATTGAAATTATATGTACATAATGTTATCTCAGTTTTCAAATATGTACATAAATTCTTTTGTTGAATAAGAGCATATGATAACTAAATCAACAATACTTTAGTATCCATAAAAAGAAAAAGTATAAATTTACTACTTTAATCAGAAGGAACGTATTGTAAATATTCCTAACTGTAGTGTCCTGAAAGTAAGAACGGTCACATAAACATGACCCAGAGGTCCCGGATGGACCCTTTTCTTTTATATCTGGAGAAGAAAATTGCACCCAATTAATTAAACCAAACAATGCTATTATTTTGCTTGTCATGCTGCACAACAGTATCATGTCTTGGAAGATCATTTTCTACAGCAAGGGTCTCAATCTTAAATCACCCTGAGGGCAACATAAGGACAATTTTGATGACCCAAGGGCTACACTGCCTTTGTTATCTCTTATGACACCTTGTGAAGCCAATATCACTTTGCAGGCCACAGTATATGACTTGGTGGGCTGCATGTTTGAGACCCCTGATATATATATAGCCTTAGGTCCTGATCTGCAGGTGAAGGAAGATGCTGATCTACAGATTTAGGCCTTGATCTAAAGGTAAAGGAAGATCTTCATCTAAAGCATTAGGCCCTGACCTGCAGGTGATTGACAACCTTGATCTTGGTACATCCAAAGACCAATTGCTTTGATTTAGAAGTGCTTTGAGCTATCTATAATCTTCAACGTGATAATTGTGGAAAAGACTACATTGTGAAAAAGACTGCCAGAAGCTTGGAAACAAGAGTTATAGACCCTTATATACCAACAGAATTCCTGACATTGAACATTGCAAAGAATCAGGGCATACTATTTCTGGGGATAACGTCAGAGTATTAGATAAAGAGAATAATACCCTGAGGAGGAAAATATGAGGAGTTACTGAAATCATGGAAGGGGAGCCAGGATTGAACCATGATTCCAGGTCAGCATTATTTGGGACTAACTAGATTTTCAGTGAAAAACCCACATCAAAGTTGGCTTTCCGATCAGAAGCAATTACAAGATTTTCAAGTTGGCTAGTAATCATGGTGGCAATATCAGCACTATTATTTTTTATTTAGGATCAACCAGACACAATTAAAAAAAACTCATTAGGAGTATCAACAGCAAGAGTTTCAAGAAAGGCATTATGACAGTCATTTTAGATTGCCACTGTATCACAGTTTTCATTTATGACAAAGCAGTCATGATAAAGACTCAAAACCAATCCTACCAATTAAAGACACAGTGATCCCTTTTAAGAGTGCTCTTAAAAATCATCTTTCTCAAATGCAGGAACAAACTTAGAGATCTAGTAATGTTTTGTACTTTAAATGTTTTCAGTATGTTTAATGTCTTCCAATTTCATGGTTTTTGTTATTTTTTTTGTTTTTATGTAGTGTAGTCATATCATTATAGATGTTGTAAAGTGCTTAGCGCTTCTAAAGATTAGGCGCTATACAAAGTCCTCATTATTATTATTATTATTATTATTATTATTACCTAGTATGATGTTCCATGTAACAGAAGTAGCTTTAACAAGATGTTCTGGTTGGCTGCCATGGCAGCCACCTTGAACATCATATCAACATCATTTTCATTTAAGATCAACTAAACATTATAAGAGGTCTTTTAATCAAAATCCCATGCTGATATGATCAACCATTTAGGAGTAATGATAATATTGATGTTGGCCACTGTGGTGGCAGACGGGGACTTCAAATAGGCTTAGTTTTCATTTAGGACCAACTAGACATCATATGAAGTCTTCTGGTAACCATTTATGTCAATATGCCATTCTGTTCATGAGGATTAGTGATACCAACATTTTCATTACTACACATCCAATCAGAACAATTTTCACTCAGGACCAATCAAACATCAGAAGCCTTTAGTGAAAATCCCAAGCTAATATGACCATCCATTCTGGAAGGGCAAGATTTTCAAGAAGGTAACTGTGGTGGCCATACCATTTTTATCTGAGAGCAAGTAGACCAAGGGATTAATGTGTGTATCAAGTTCTATGGCAATCTTCCAAATAGTTTAGAAGCTGTAGCATTATTGGATAATGGGTGATGGACAACAGAAAATCCCATAAGATTTTTATGACCAGTAGAACTAAAAATTAAACATATGATAGGGTTCAATATCAACAGTCTATTCCCATTTATCTAAATGCACTGCACTAAAATTCATCAGATAAACATGGCTGTCATTTTTTGTTGATAAAGAAAAGATATATACTGTGTTTAAGAGTAATAGAGAGAGAAATTATTATCAAAACATTAATGTGACCTGACTACAAAGGAATAAACATTTAACATCCATTCTGGTTTAACTCACTTTAACTGAGTTCATTTTTTGATACTTATACTTTACTTACCTATTGCAAATCAGGTCTAATTAAGGTAAAGACATGTCACTTAGGGGTTTCTAACACTGAAACAAATGGACTACAGACCAATACTATCCATGATTTATAGTTGCACTGGAATTTATCACATACTCTGGACTAATATCTGTTACATTTGCACCAGAAACATATCACACACTTGGGCTTAATGCCTCTTACAGTTGCATCTCAAACATGTCACACTCTCAGGCCTAATGTCTGTCACAGCTGTATTGAAAATTCTATCATACCTTCAAGTCTAATGTCTGTCACATTGCAGTGGAATGTTTGTGATTCGCTTGGGCATAATATCTGTCACAGATGCACTAGAAGTTTGTCACACACTCAGGTCTAAAGTCTGTTACAGCTGTAGTGAAAATTTAATCACACACTCAGGTCTAATGTCTGTCACAGTTGCACTGGAAGCTTGCCATACACTCAGACCTAATGTCTGTCACAGTTGCACTGGAAGCTTGTCATACACTCAGGCCTAATGTCTGTCACAGTTGCACTGGAAGCTTGTCATACACTCAGACCTAATATCTGTACAGTTGCACTGGAAGCTTGCCATACACTCAGGCCTAATGTCTGTAACAGTTGCACTGGAAGCTTGTCATACACTCAGACCTAATGTCTGTCACAGTTGCACTGGAAGCTTGCCATACACTCAGGCCTAATGTCTGTCACAGTTGCACTGGAAGCTTGTCATACACTCAGACCTAATGTCTGTCACAGTTGCACTGGAAGCTTGTCATACACTCAGACCTAATGTCTGTCACAGTTGCACTGGAAGCTTGTCATACACTCAGACCTAATGTCTGTCACAGTTGCACTGGAAGCTTGTCATACACTCAGGTCTAATGTCTGTTACAGCTGTAGTGAAAATTTTATCACACACTCAGGCCTAATGTCTGTCACAGTTGCACTGGAAGCTTGTTATACACTCAGACCTAATGTCTGTCACAGTTGCACTGGAAGCTTGTCATACACTCAGACCTAATGTCTGTCACAGTTGCATTGGAAGCTTGTTTGTGTTTTTGTCCTACTGACTACTCCTAACAAACTGCACAGACCCTGATCTGCCAGCACATTATACAGTGGCAGATTTGGGTCTGTGCAATTTGCAGATGGACTCGTAAGCAATTATAGATGGCAAGTACCAAACATTTTACACATGAGGCATGTGACAACATAAAGTACTTCAGACTTTATTTACATCCTGTGCTGATGAGTAGTGATTGGTTGTCTCTACTCCAAGGATGGGTGAATAAGATCAGAGGTCAGAAAATGCTCTTGGATCACTGCATCATGTACATTTGTCAGCTATTCATTATCATGACTTTGGGGCATGTCATTGGAACTCATCCCAGTCTGACTGCTGGAAACATTAAGACAGATTATATATATATATATATATATATATATATATATATACTGTTCCTGTCTCAGGTAATCAATAAAGTTGTTACCAACTAAGCAAGTTACATCGTAACTGCTTTAAAGCTTAGTATAATAGTTAGCTAGTGAAATGGGAGTATAGAAATATAACCTATTTCCTTTATTGAACAATAATGCAGTGAATATGTATATTTTTGGTAGTGACATGACAGTTTGGTCATGATCACATGCACACTTTCATTACTCATTACTGTCAGCCAAGAAGAAACAGTGACAGTTATCAGTGCCAACATAGCATATAAGTGGGAGATTTTCAATGTTGTTGTTCAATGTTGTTGTTAGTTGTTCTGGTTTTAATGCTATTTCTCAACACAAGATTGGTCCGATACATAGCAGCCTGTAAAACTGGTGGAGGAAGAACCAGAGAAAATTTTAGTATGAACCCCACCCTTTCCCCATGGGAAGCTACTAACAAGCTCATAGACATACCTACACTGGCTGAGCCAGAGATTCAAACCCACAGGGACAGAGGTAAGATGGCAGTGATTGGTAAAGGCAATCGCTTTAGATCACATGGCCACCTGAGACTCCCTAATTTTCAAGGACATTCTGTAAAACAATTACAGTGGACTGTATGTAGCTAAATTACTGACAAAACTAGTTCCAGTGAAAGGACAATACATAAATGTCATTCAATTGATAGACATTTGACAGGTACACTAAGTGTCAAGTCATTGTTGATTTTTGCACCCAAATTTATCAAAACAATGTTGCAACTGAGTACATGTACTGACACACCTGACAAATTTATGAGCATTAATCTTCATGGTGTTGATGTAAAAGACTTGGATATAATGCCTGGGAAATAGAATCTATATCAATAAATAAAAAGAATGTTTTTGCCAAACTGATGAACTTCAAATGAGTGGTTTCACTATGGCACAAATGCTGCACACTGTTAAAGGTCAGTGAAAAGAATAATTTGTACTGGTACATATGCTCTGCTAAAATAAATTAATAATTTGTGAAGAAATCCACAAAACATGAGGCTGTCTTAACAAAGAAAAGAACCATATATCCGATTTCATCATATATGGGTAAATGGCATAGTTAAATGATGGTACTGTACAATAAAGTCAAGTAGTCAAGTAAACTATAAGTGTGGTTGATCCAAAAGGGTTCAGGTAGGGGTGTGGTATGTTCAACATTCCTATCCACCCTTGTGTACCTCAGTCTTACTCCAGCCCTATTCAAGCTGAAATTGTATACCAGTACTTTCAATCAAAATGACACAAAAACAGCAAATATACTTTATTTTCAAATGAAGATAAACAACTCAAAATGCAGCTAAATAGAAAATATATAGCATCAACCAACCCACCCTCAAGATCTCCCAAATATCAGAGATCTCAGTCATCCATAAAAATTCATGTTCTGGTATTTGATTGGTAGATCAAAAGTTCAATAGAACATGACATGACCTATTGTGCATATCAGATCTACTTATTAATTTTTGTTTTAACCCTTTAATGAATCACACCCTAGTGTACAACCTTGAGATCAGAGACATGGCTGGCTTACAAATTATCTTTGACAGGGGAGCAAACATGAATCTTATGGCAAGAACTGTGTTATCTTTTGACAGGGAACTGAGAAATTGAGTAACCCATGATATTGGGAATGGTACAATGTTATCCCCAAATATCCAATGATATCCCATGTACATATGGGATCAAGGTTTTAGCTGTGCTACTTCACTTGAGTGCCAAGGAAATTTAAAATGTTATTAGTGAATGGAAAGGTGCAGACAGACAAATAAAAATACATTTTATGCATTACACATGTAAACCTTACATAGATCTTTACAAAGTTATGTACATATATACTTACAAAGCATGTACATGCATCTGTATACGACGAAGAAATCAAATACATTTCAAGGAACAGAGCAAAACAACCAATCCCAATATATCAAGTTTAAATGAATCAATCATATCTATTCACACTGCTCTAACAACACAAAACAAAGTCTTGGATAAAACAAAAAAGTCTTAACATTGTTAAATGCTGATTGATTAAAGATCAGTCACTGAAACCTTTTTCAATTGATGGATTGGCAACTCTGACCTAATGTCAGACACTAAGCATATACAATGCAAATACTGATGTGCCACTCCTAAATACCAAATTAATTTTTAAAAAAATAATACATGCTATTAATGGTTAGATGTCATGCAAAATGATTAATCTTTCTTGAAAACAATCAATGGCTCCCTTACAACTAATGATTATTAAGAAAATATACTTCAGCTTCCCTCAATCTTGGTAATCAAAGCTTGCTGGTTGGTTGGCTGGTGGGTGGGTGGGTTTGTCAATGTTCAGTTTTATTTTGAGAACATGATAGGTCATATTATGCTAAGGAAATTGGAGATAAGTGCTTTTCCAATGTATACACTAAGACAAGGATCTGTTAGAGTAGAAATCAAACAGGGGTATCCACCCAACCACCCCACCCCACATTTCCACACCCACACCTACACCACTTAGATTACATGTCCAATAGTTTACTAACTGAGCTACTATGGTTCCACTAATGAAAGTTTGGGCAAGTACATTTTGAAAAAAATAACATAAATTTTCATGCAGTTAGAATAAACATTTGACAGTAAACTTACTCTACTTATATTGCTCATCAAATGTGAATTGCTGGTACTATTCCTGGTAAGAACATTTCAAATTTGTCATCCTGTCTTGCTTTCCAACATATATCTGGCTTTCCTAATATGTTATATACATATGTAAATTTGACCACATATAAGACTTTCATTAGCTTTAACAATTTTTAAAATGATCAAGATACAACAGATGTTAAAGAACAAAGGAAGTATGACACATTTATTACATGCATAGGATCTAAGAAAGATCATTAAATTTACAGATATACAAGTTTGCACTGACTGACTGCACATCAGCAATAGTTTCCTGTACATCCACAATAACTCAGGGATCACTCTCAATTGTTATGTTATATCTATATTATGTGTGCTGTTTGTTATGATTTGAGAACGTAGGGGTCGTTTAGTACAACCAGTGGGAGTAGTAGATCAAAATATAATACTGTACTAATATGGGAGTATAGCAATCAAATAAGATTACTGTACAACTGGTGGGAGTATAGCAATCAAATATGATTACTGTACAACTGGTGGGAGTATAGCAATCAAATTTGATTACTGTACAACTGGTGGGAGTATAGCAATCAAATAAGATTACTGTACAACTGGTGGGAGTATAGTAATCAAAAAAGATTACTGTACAACTGATGGGAGTATGACAATAAATAATAATAATGCACAACTAAGGAGTATAGTATAGCAATCAAACAATATTACTTTATAACTGGTGGGAGTATAACAATAAATAATAATACTGTACAACTTCTTTGAGTATAACAATCAATAATACCATATGACTGATGGAGATATAGCAATCAAATAATAATAATAATACATGTACTCAACAATTAGTGGAAGCTGCACCAATCAAATGATAATACTGTACAACTGTTGTGAGTACAGAATCAAACATTACTGTACAAGTGGTGAGAGTATAGCAATCAAATAATAGTACTGTACAATTGGTGGGAGTATGCACCTTGTGGGATATCCTAACTTCATCATAAAGGTGTTTGTTCCAATATACACTGTATTTTTGTCATATCTGATACAAAACAAATATGTTGGTTACCAGGGCTTCAGAAATCCATGTCATTTTATTAGTACCAAATTTTATGATTTCTGGACCAAACCAGTAAACTGTTAGAAACAGATAAAATTATTAGAAGAATGTGGTTATTCTATTAAAATAAAATAGTGACTGACTCTGAAATTTAGTGAATAGAAGAGAGGATTCCATGCTGCATGAAGAAGGCTCACATAAACAAAAACAGATGTGCCAAAAAAATTAATGCCTGAAAGACTTGCAAGCACTGTTAATAAGCAGACAGTGCATTGTCACATCTGCTCAGAAATGAATTCTTTCTGCCAGGCATGTTTTTCACTCTTTTGTCAATAACAATTCATTGTGATCAAATCTGAATGTACAATGCATATGCTAAATTTTGCTGTGAGCATTTTAAAAACTTTCTCTTCTGATCTAAGCAACATTTTGTTCACATTTCTAGGATATACAATTGGTAGATTCAAGCTAGTTTATCAAAAACTTTAATGAAAACTAAGGTTTAAAATAAAGAAAGCATGTGTATACATGTTTTACAAAAACTGAAATATAGTTTCTTCATGAAAGCACTCCTCTATTATGAAAGAATTACACTTTTTTTAATGACAAGGGAAGTTGGTAATGCACTGTCCTTAATAAACACATACTTCAAACTACAAATGTTATTTCTAACACATGAAAGAGACAAAAGTCTAACAGATGAGAAACAGAAAATTCTATCCTTTCAAAAACAAAAATGTCAAACAAGTCAGAGACAAAAATTTAATACACAAGAGACACAAAAATCTACCATGAGAGACAAAAGTCTAAAACATGAGACTCAAAATTTGAACATGTTTGAGACATAAACATCTAGCACATGAGAGACAAAGTCTAACACATTAGACAAATGTCTAACACATTGGAGACACAAAAGTCTAACATGTGAGATACACAAAAATCAAAAACACGAGGGACACAAAAGTCAAACTGTAATAGACTAAATTATAATTAACAGTGCTAATTAAATGACATGTACCTTAGCTGTTACACAATATTGTACTTCAGTCACAAGCACACCTCCACACACACATTTCCATAAATTTCTATGAGAAATAAAACAACAAATATATAAACTTACTATCACGTAATCCTCAAAATGTAAGGTCCAGATGCAACTGAGCTACCCTGGGGGTATCCATTTTATTGAATTTAAAACTTACATTCATTCAATAGTCTTTAAAACTAGCAGTCTATGCAGCAACCAACAGCAGACTACCTGGTCTATATTAACTTCTCCCAGAGCAGCCTAAACTTTTACCAGACTTGACCAATAACAAAGGCTGATAAAACAGTGTTGTCAACCTCAGCAGAAGTTTCAATGTTTTTTGCATTTTTCCCAAATTACATTGTGCAGATGGGGTTAAAATCGATCAGTCAGCCTGGAAGTCTCCATTTTTAGCTAAGACTCTTGTTAAAACATACAATGTGCATGTGATGTAACCTTAAGAATAGCTGATAGACACTACTATCGTATATATCCATTTTGAAGTCACCACTGGATCAATAACAAAGACTGATAAAACTGTGTTGTCAAGCACAGCAGATCATTCAATGTGTCTTTATAATTTTCTAAAATTATATTGTGTGTGCAGATAGGGGTAAAATCAATCAGTCAAAGCTGAGAAGTCTCCAAGTAAAGTCTCTTATTACATCATGCAGCCATTGTGCAAAAATGAAACCAGCATTAGTTGACAGACCTGACTGTCATATATATCCATTTAATTTGTGTTTGTTTAATGTCATTTTTCAGCACATAATAGGCTGTACATTGTGGCAAGATATATTTGGTGAAGGAAGAACCCAAGTAATCAAATATGGACTGTGTATTAAAAAGTAAAAATAATTTCTATAAAACTTGTAAAACAACATCATGTTTCCTTCTTACATTATAAATAACTAATTATTGCCTAGTTATTGTTGCCACTTTCTGGAAAAATGCTGGCATATTAGTTTCATTTCAGTGTGCATATGTACATCCATCCATAGGTGTCGCATGACTTAAATAGTTTCAACTAAAGGAAATTTTGCATTAATGAAATTATCATGATTTTTGTTTTCAAATAAATTGTGAAGACTAAAATATAATGAATTTGTTCGCCAGAAACAAAAATATTAGAATTTGTATCTGGCTAAAATGAATGGTATGAAAGTTAATTGAGTTACATACTTTTCAATGAAATTTAAATACAATGAAACCAAAAATTTTGAGTTACTCGATTTCAAATTATGTGGCCACTCTTGGGAATGCAAGTCAGGGATTAGCTTTTATACAGTACAACAAACTGTTCGTCACATTTATACAAATGCAAAAACATTTTTAATTGCTCATGACACATCAGTTAAATCTGGAAGGTGAATAGCATGGTTCAACTTAAATATTTATAGCATCACATTTTACCATTGAGAGGCCCCGATTCTCATACAACATTGCTTAGTTTACTTAATATATTGAAAGATTCATGAAAATGAACATGATGATGACTCAAGTAGAAATGAAAAGGTGAAAAGGAAACAAACATATCATGTGTTTGTGTGTGCGTGATTTAGATTTTTAATGTAGTTTTAAAAAGAAATCAGTCATGTCTGCAGTGTGACAGTTTATAGAGATGTCTAGCACTGGGGCATGATGCCGCAGACACGTAGCATCATGTCCCACCCAGTCACATTATTTTGACACCAGGCCAGCCAGTCTTAACACTGACCTCTTAATGCTGAGTGCTTAGCAAGGCAGCTGTTAATACCATATTTAAAAGTCTTTTATATTGACTCAGCTGGGGTTCAAACCCACGACCTCCTGGATCCGAGGCAGATGCTCTAACCACTAGGCCACCGGAGTAGCCCAGATTATAATCAGAACTGATCTTTGACAAGCCATTAACCAAGTATCCATTAGATTTCCTTGTTGAAGGATTTATCACGTGCTCATACTGTTTTTATTTATGTAAATTTGTCATGTCATGGCAGGAATGTGCCATTCCCAATATGGTACAATGTGCACCAAGGTTTTGGATTTCTCTGTGACACCAAGACCCTTCAACCAGAGATGAACATTAATTAATATATATATATATATCAAATGCTCTATTCTTTGTTGATTATACCATGCATAAAACAAGCTTGTACCATGGTTGGCCCCATTTTGGGGGAGATGGTCAGGGCATCAATGGGGTAAAAATCTATGACATCATAAGAACATGTCATCATGTGTGTCAAATCAAAGGTCTTTATGCATGTAATGCATTTGTAATAAAATAGGATGTCACCAAACCATGTTGTAGTTGTCAGGAAATTGAAGTTTCAGCAGCTTTCAAACTCATGTGACTTTCCAAAGGAATATAGTTCAAGTGAAAGGTTTTCAAAATCAGTACAATTTACGTCTTCCAGAATGCCAACCCCATGCCAATCTTCAACACATAAGTCCAAAAACCATTAGTATTAATTTTGTCCACTATGGTGTATATGTGCCCTCCTTTACGTGTATAAGGGCTGTTTGAAAACAGCTCAGAAATATTTTGGACTTTTTGGTGAAATTTTGGAAACTAAAACAAATTTGGTGGTTTGATCAAGTGGCAGCTGGTCAAATATATTTTTTTACACATTTGTGATTATAATAATGTAATCTAAGTACTCAGTTATTTTTTTTTAACAATATATATAGTTTCTGCTGTTGTCATTGGAAGTCATTGTCAAAATACATTAGAATTTTTTACAATATACAAAGATTCTGCTGTTGTCATTGGACTTCATTGTCAAAATACATTAGAATTTGTTACAATACAATATACATAGGTTATGCTGTTGTCATTGGAAGTCATTGTCAAAATACATTAGAATTTGTTACAATATACATAGGTTATGCTGTTGTCATTGGAAGTCATTGTCAAAATAAATAAGAATTTGTTACAATATACAGTGGGACCCCGTTATAACACGGTAGTTGGGAGCCATAGAATCCGACCGGGCTATGAACCGAACCATGTTATAAGCAACCATGTACAATACCAACACATTTTTGGATTTATTTAGTGGGGGGGGGGGGTTTTACATTAAGACGGGTGCGAAAATGCATGGCACAATTACCATTTTTGATCAATATATATTAAATGAGAAAAAACATTTGCTGTGGTAACAGAAATTGCAGATATAATATATTACTTTATTCAGAGAACCATGCATTGGTACATACACGTGTCTAATTTATGTATACATGTATAATCTATTGCATGAAAAGAGTATCAACACCATGTACTCAC
This sequence comes from Unio delphinus, assembly GCA_029339505.1. Lineage (NCBI taxonomy): Eukaryota > Metazoa > Mollusca > Bivalvia > Unionida > Unionidae > Unio > Unio delphinus. Next base: position 3,129,190 of record JAQISU010001244.1, read on the forward strand.
CAGCGAATCTTGTAACATACATTGAATCCATAATACAAATATTTCCATCGAAAATATCCACACACGGATGTAAAATATTCAATAATTTTGTCACAGATCATTATGTGACTGAATTCAATGAAAAGAAAATTTAAAAAATTACGTAACGGGTGTACGTAATGAATGACGAAATAGTACATGTCCATAGATTAAATAATGGAAGCTAAAGTGTATTCTTATAATAACTACATGTACATCTCAGGATCCTTCTGTCTCTGAATTCAGTCATTGTAAATTTCAGCACATTTTCCCACCCAAGCTGCTAGTCAAAGTCTTTTGAACTTGCCGCCCAGTTATTGCGTCATGTTCTTTTGATGTACTCTAATAAATACAGCAGACAGAACTGGCTGTATGTATTTTAACCACTGAATTATGTCACTGTATAGCTCGGCAGTTCACTTTGATGATAAACAATGTACTTAAATTAATTTGATTTATACATTCAGGTGAGAATCTTTTATCAACCACCGCATTGGCTGTTGCTTAGTTGTGTATGAAATTAAGAGAACATATATCGGAGATTATTTGAGCAACGATTGTATTCGGAATGCATTCAAGACAAACACAAAGTAGACACGATGGCTTCATTACTCAGGAATCAGTAATTATAATATTGACCCTTATGAGCTGTAATTTTTCAACAATAAACAAAGATCAAAGTTCTCAGTAGGCCCAGCAATTGGTTCGTATTTCCGACGTTTATTTTGGCACAAAAATAGAAGAAATTTGATAATACATTTTCTACACGTTCTTTTTCGCACTGTTTAGACGAATATGAGAATGATAATCAAACTCTTAATTTTTTTTTTGTCATACTTATTTTTTTTTTTTTGGTCTTTGAGAAAAATACCTGTAATAAATTACCCGAAATTTCGGGAGCCATGCCATGACCGGATTATATCCGAATTCGGGTTATAGCGCGGTCCCACTGTACATAGGTTATGCTGTTGTCATTGGAAGTCATTGTCAAAATACATTAGAATTTGTTACAGCATACATAGGTTATGCTGTTGTCATTGTCAAAATAAATAAGAATTTGTTACAATATACATAGGTTATGCTGCTGTCATTGGAAGTCATTGTCAAAATACATTAGAATTTGTCACAATATACAAAGGTTATGCTGTTATCATTGGAAGTCATTGTCAAAATAGAAAAGAATTTGTTACAATATACATAGGTTATGCTGTTGTCATTGGAAGTCATTGTCAAAATACATTAGAATTTGTTACAATATACAAAGGTTATGCTGTTATCATTGGAAGTCATTGTCAAAATAGAAAAGAATTTGTTACAATATACATAGGTTATGCTGTTGTCATTGGAAGTCATTGTCAAAATAAACAAGAATTTGTTACAATATACATAGGTTATGCTGTTGTCATTGGACTTCATTGTCAAAATACATAATGTTTGTACATGAAGCTGGAAGACATAGAATATACTGGCCTAAATTTACCATTTGATACACCATTCAGAACTCTATTCTCAAAACTGAAATGGCTGAAACTTTAATGTAGATTAGTGTATCAAAAGTTCATGTTAATGTCAAAGGAAAACAATGAACTTTGTCCACAATATCTGAATGGTATTTTCTATTTTAAGTTAGAAAAACACTACCAAGGACTTCAATTGAGATCCATTACAAATGATCATTGCAAAATACCATTCCCAAAAACAAATAGTTTTTAAAAAATCATTTCTTAATCCTGTGTTACTCTGTGAAATGAATTCCTGAAATCAATAAGATTAAAAAAATCTAAATGTGTTTAAAACAAAAACATATGACTACTATCTCAAAAGGCAGTTTTCATCATAAAAAAGACATGCACTCCAATTTACTCTGCTAATGCATTTCATATACATTTTGTGCTTTCATACTTAATGCACCATATATACTCACTTATAAGATGAGACCAAATTGCACAGACCCAGATCTGTCATCGTATACTGTGCTTGTTGTACTGATTACTACAAACTGCACAGACCCAGATCTGTCATCGTATACTGTGCTTGTTGTACTGATTACTACAAACTGCACAGACCCAGATCTGTCATCGTATACTGTGCTTGTTGTACTGATTACTACAAACTGCACAGACCCAGATCTGTCATCGTATACTGTGCTTGTTGTACTGTTTACTACAAACTGCACAGACCCAGATCTGTCATCGTATACTGTGCTTGTTGTACTGATTACTACAAGCTGCACAGACCCAGATCTGTCATTGTATACTGTGCTTGTTGTACTGATTACTACAAACTGCACAGACCCAGATCTGTCATCATATACTGTGCTTGTTGTACTGATTACTACAAACTGCACAGACCCAGATCTGTCATCGTATACTGTGCTTGTTGTACTGATAACTACAAACTGCACAGACCCAGATCTGTCATCGTATACTGTGCTTGTTGTACTGATTACTACAAACTGCACAGACCCAGATCTGTCATCGTATACTGTGCTTGTTGTACTGATTACTACAAACTGCACAGACCCAGATCTGTCATCGTATACTGTGCTTGTTGTACTGATTACTACAAACTGCACACAACCGCTCCAGTGGCCTAGTGGTTAGAGCGTCCGCCCTGGAAGCGGGAGGTCGTCGGTTCGATCCCTGGCTGAGTCATACCAAAGACTTACAAAAATGGTACTAACAGCTGCCTCGCTTGACGCTCAGCATAAAGAGGTTAGTGTTAGGACTGGTCGGCCTGGTGTCAGGATAATGTGATTGGGTGAGACATCATGCTACATGTCTGCGGCATGATGTCTCAGTGCTAGACATCACTATAAACTGCCTCACTGCAGACATCGTAGCGATATGACTGAAAAATTGTTAAAGCTACGTTAAAAATCCTAATCAAACAAAAACAAACTGCACAGACCTAGATCTGTCATCGTATACTGTGCTTGTTGTACTGATTACTACAAACTGCACAGACCCAGATCTGTTATCGTATACTGTGCTTGTTGTACTGATTACTACAAACTGCACAGACCTAGATCTGTCATTGTATACTGTGCTTGTTGTACTGATTACTACAAACTGCACAGACCCAGATCTGTCATCGTATACTGTGCTTGTTGTACTGATTACTACAAACTGCACAGACCCAGATCTGTCATCGTATACTGTGCTTGTTGTACTGATTACTACAAACTGCACAGACCCAGATCTGTCATCGTATACTGTGCTTGTTGTACTGATTACTACAAACTGCACAGACCTAGATCTGTCATTGTATACTGTGCATGTTTTCCTTTTTCAATATTTTTTTCTTATCTTATTTACAATAGATTATTCATCCTAAGGGCTTCAAAGAAAAATTGTCTGAGTTACCCTCATCATATAAAGTTATTATTATTATTATTATTATTATTATTATTATTATTATTATTATTATTATTATACTATATGTAATGTCCAGGTATAGAGTGTAGAGAAGAAACTGATGGGGCTTGGTGTGGTAGTTGTGGTGGTGGTCAGTAGATCTGTGCAGCTACTCTAAATTAATTTTAACCCTAATCAGACACTACCGGTATGCCAAAAAGCAGATATTTTGCAAAAGTGTGCCATCATTGACTGTCCTCCACTGTATATGCTTCTACAACAGTTTATGTCTGGAATTTCCTCACAATAATGAATTAACAAATTAGGTAGACAGATATTTTTTTTTAAAAACTAATCTTTTATATCTCTTTTGTGGACCAATGCCAATAAGCTTGCTAACTGTCAATGAATATTTGCTGGCCAATTACTTCACTGTCTGGTTGAGTTATTACATAGTAACAAATCAGATAATGGTTTTGCAGAGGATCCAGACCATCTTTCCAACATATAATTTCCTCATAAAAAAAACCCCAATGAAATGATTTTAACATTTTTCATCTAATTCCAAGAAATTTCAGCATGAAGTCACAGTTTTAGCATACAAGTCAGAATTCTAATCAGGTTGTAAAATCATTCAGATCACTTTATTCAAATAATCAGAATGCTTAACCCATATCACTAGTTAAAATGGCTTTGAAAATTTAGAGAATGGATTTTATTTTCAGTGAAGTATAAAAAATAAAATATATATTTATAAAAAAACAACAACATTGTCTTTATATATAGCAATTTCTAATTTAGTTTGATCAATCAGTCCCCAACATCACTGCCAATACCTATGAACTATTTGTGAGTCTGATGTTGCCTCCTTCAGGCCCGCACCTGGGGGGGGGGCAACCATGGCACTTGTCAGGGGCCCCGAGCTAGATAGGCACATATACGCACATATTTGAAACACAAAAGGAGCCCAAACTCTGTCAGCTGCCTGGGGCCCAGAATTTCCTAGGTGCGGGCCTGCCTCCTTATTTAAATTTGAAATTTTGTTGTTTACAAACCTGTCTGGAACACACCCATATTCATTTCAGACACCTACCAGTTACAGCCATATTTACCCACAAATTAAAAACAGCCACAGGGCATAGGGTCATGTTATTCCATGTAGTTTTACTAGTTGTCAAACATAAGAATTGATCCAGAAATATTCTGTACATATTGCCAAAAGGGCCCTTCAACCAACAACAATCCAAGAGACAGGAGAAATACTGTTAAGTGTCTAATATGTATACTGATATATTGCAGATACACCTGTCTGCAAACAATTCCTTGATTTTATCAATAGATGATATCTGACCCACAGATACCATCAGTATCAACAGGGAGCTGATTTTATTGGACTAAGTCTAACTGGGTAATGATTGGACACAATGAACACATGATAACTTTTGATTGGGTATTGAATTTGACATAATTGAACTGAGAGAAAGAACAAATGGCAACAATCCGGTAATTCTGCAATGATGTTGATGGCTAAAATATAAAACATTATCCTGGCAATAGCTTCATTTACTGAATAGTTTATATTTGCCACTCCTGGTCTGCAAATGACTGGCGGCAACATGAAATTGGTAATGTTTGGTAATTACTGATTGTAATCTTGTCACAAACTGTATCATTAAATCATAATGACTAGATGATTGATCAAACAATGGAAGAATTACTGAATTAAAAAGGTTGACGGCACAATTCAAATGTCGCTGACATTTTCATTAGCATATGGAACCATCATACATTGACAATGAATCTGAAATATGACATTCAAAAATGTTATAACCACCTAAGCCATTTTCAATTTGCAAGCAATTTAAATCACATCTGATAAGCTTTAATGTACAATAACTACAGTAACATTTATCTACAAAATTATCCTCCAGCTGTCTACATCAGATCTGAGCTTCTACAGCTGGGTGTTGTTTGGTGATTTAGAAAACAGTGATAATACTATTAACTACACTCCATGTACTGGCCAACATACCAGTCTCATTTGTTATAATGCACCTTGTTATATCATGATTCCAGATGTAACATGGTGCCCCTATGAACCCCAGGACCAAAATCATACCAATGTATAAAAACAGCACAAGTGTTTAACTATATGTTATTGTTTCTGTTGGGCTTTATGTCATTTTTCAGCACTAGATAGGCTATACATGGTACCCAGTATAACTGGTGAGAATGAACCCAGGAAGACCACTGAACCAGGAGAAGCTAAGGGCAAAGTTTCTCACATACCCACATAGGCCGAGCCTGAGACTCGGTAAAAGCAAGTAGTTTAGACCATATGGCCACCCAGGACCTCTATAAAATGATTTGAAGAAAACAATATGAAACTAAAGAGTTTATCTTTATTTCCTCTTCAAAACAGTTACTGAACAAATTGTATTCATTCCCACCTTACTATAGTTTGCACACTATACCACACTTGGTATATAATGCTATTCCCACCATACCACCATTTGGTATATAATGCAATTCACACAATACCAAGGTTTGGTATATAAAGCTATTCCCACTATACCACTGTTTGGTATAAAATGCTATTCCCACCATACCACCATTTGGTATATAATGCAATTCACACTATACAAAGATTTGGTATATAAAGCTATTCCCACTATACCACTGTTTGGTATATAATGCTATTCCCACCATACCACCATTTTGTATATAATGCAATTCACACTATACTAAGGTTTGGTATATAATGCTATACCCACTATACCACAATTTGCTATACTGTATAATGATATTTCCTCCATATCATTGGGTGGTATATAATGCTATTCACAGTATTGCAGTTGAAATAGGTGAGTTTTAAGAGCACTCTTGAATTGGAGCGCTGTGTATTTGTGTCTAATTTCAATGGGCAATTTATTCCACATTGCTGGGTCCTGGTATGCAAAAGAACATTGTCCATATGACTTTGTTTTCATAGTGGGAATAATGAGTATATGATTGTCAGAAGAGGAGCGTAAGTATCTTGCTGGTGTATACACATGGGTGAGCCCAGATAGGTATGTTAGACTGTAGTCTGTCAGTGAAACATAGCAAAGAGAACAAATTTTGTGCTTGATTCTGGATTGAATGGATTATCCAGTGAAGTGTACAGAGCAGCAGGGAGGTGTGCTCTGGTTGTGGTACTCTAAAGATGATATGAGCAGCTATGTTATGAACTTTTGAAGTACATATGTGCTATATGTGCTATGGTACAAGGTCAAATTGTTCAGGTCACTGAATTCAGCAAGCTGATCGATGAGGTGTATTCAAAACACACAAGTACTTTCGGAAATAAACACTCACTGGATGAAATTCTTTTAATGGAAAGGAAGGTTTATTCATGATAAGGATAACAGCGCATGAGTAAGAATGATAAGCAAGAAATGTAGCATTCATCTTTAACAGAATTCATTCAAATTCACCTAATTTTCCCCGATTGTTCCTTTAATGCTGTTAGTTTGTAAGAAGTGTCAGGAGTAATTTCTGCCTGACAGCTCTCTTGCTGGGACAAATAACTGGTAATTATGCAAGCTGTCACATATGGCTGTCAACCTGATTTGTCAGCATTCTAATTAGGTCTCTGGTAAGCTGTCATTGACTGATACTTTATTGACAATTGTCAATAAATCAATTGCCTTGTGACCAACGTTCCCTCTAAGCTGCACGCGTGCACACAGCTGCTCAGGCATCTCCACGCAGCTAAATTGTCAATTTTTGCTCAATCCAACGTTAAATTTTGCTTTGCTCCATAATGCTTGCGCAGTGCAGCGAGCACTGCATGCACATCTACTATTCGCTCAAAGGGAACGTTACTTGTGACTTAAAATTTAGTTCAGTGGAATATCTGAATGTCACTTTGATCTTTAACAGCCAACAAAGATTAGTAATCATTTCAACTTAAAATCTATTTTTATTACAAATGTTATCATGGTCTGAACTCTGCATATGTTATTGATGTGATTACCAAATACAACTTCACTTTCTAAACACATCTGAAAAAAACCCATTAGGATTTGCAAAACATTAATATTCTCTTTGTTGAGCTTAATTAAATGTACTGGAACCCTTAACAAGCCATAATATCTTGTATCTAACACTAACACCAAAAGAGAACATGGTATATAATCCTAATCATTAGAAAAATAACAAGAGTCCCTTGAAAGGACTGATGCTTTACTGGGCAAAAGGAATGTCCAGGAATTGAACCAGCAGTTTCTTTGCTTTAACTGTTTAGTGATGAAACAATCGATGATATTCTTTACAGATTTTCATATTAGCTGCCATGTTGGACATATTGGATGTTAGATTGCCAACATTTTCATTTTGTGACAAAATTGACACCATTAGAAGTCTTTGGGTCATCCATTAATGGGGAGTAGTCACATGAAGAATTTCTATACTGCCATCATGGCAGCCATATTTGATACACATGTACTTCTGGCACCATTTCATTGAGGACTAGGTATTGTAAGATGTCTTTTGCTGAAAACTCAACGTTGATAGAAAAAATGATATTCTCAAGATAGTCTCCATGGTGGCCTTATATAAGTTATACATTTTAATTTATTTGTTGGAAGACATCATAAGAATTCTTCCAATGAACACCTTATAACTTTGGCTTTAAGAGGAATAGTAGTTATTAAAAGAATTTCAATGGCAGTCATAATATGCATAAGATTTACATTATTTTCATTCAGGACCAGCTAGACACAATAAATCTTTCAGCGAAAGCCTTTTGTTTTTATCCATTGAGGAGAAGTAACGATAACAATATTTTCAAGAAAACTGACCACAATAGATACCAGACTGGCATCATTTTCATTTAGGATTAAGTAGACATCATATGACATCCTGACAAGACCATCTATTTAAGAGGAGCAGCAATATTAAGATCTCAAAGACAGTCACTCTGGCAGCCACATTGGATTTGCATGCAGCATCATTTTCATCCTGAGCCACCTTGGCCATGGGATAAATGTTTGTATGAAGTTTCATGGCAATCCTCCATGTAGTGAAATAGGAGTAGTGATAACAAACTGGTGCTGACAGATGAACAGTTGTTGTTGTTGTTGTTGTAGGGTTTAACACCATTTTTCAGCACAAGATAGGCTATACATGGCAGCCAGTATTATTGGTGAATTAAGAACCCAGGAAAACCCCGGAAAGAACCACCAACCCATGAGAAGCTACTGGTAAGATTCCTCACATACCCACATTAGCTGAGCCTGAGACTCGAACACGTGCAGACAGAGGTGAGTTGGCAGTGATCTGTAACAGTGATTGCTTTAGACCACTCAGCCACTCGGGGGGGGGGGGGGGGGGGGGGGGGCCACAGATGAACAGACAATAGACAACAGACCTGACCATAAGAGGTCTACAACTATAACTATCCTTGCTATCAAAGTCCCTCATGATGCAAATCAATCATATACATGAAAAAGGCTTTCTTATCTTCCCTCTCCATTGCATTTCTAATACTGCAGCTGAGGCAATACAAGGCAATTTTCACAGACTTCGTGTCAGTTTGGGGGAATCTCAGAATTCTATCTACAGTCAAGAGTTCAATCTGATAGGTATGGGAGGAATTGGTTCCATCTGCTTACACTTGGATAAATGCAAATAGCTGGTTAATTAAAATCATGGGGTGAACTCCCTAATTATATCATATGTACTCACTTATAAGATGAGTCAAACTGTACAGACCCAGATCTGCTGTCACATTATTTTGGCAGATCAGGGTCTATGTAGTTTGTAAGGAGTAATCAGTAAAAGAAACAAGAAAGACTCTGATCTGCATATATGTTATGCTAAGACAGATCAGTATACATGTTTGCATTTGGACTTGACTTATAAGCAAGTGTAGATGGTACATATGCCTGTCTTATGCATATAGGACTCTACTGGACAAGAAATTCTCAAGCTGTAACCACATTAATGCATTGTAAGGAATGCAGAAAAGAAAATAGACCCTATTACCTGAAGAAAAAAATACATTTATATATAACACACTGTTCATTGATTTATTTATATTAATATCAAATACTTGTGCATTATTTTTAATGATGAAAATTAACAAGCCAATATATTTCCTGAAAGTGAGACCTATCATATAAACCCATTTTTAAGTCGAGTCCAAATTTTAAACTTCACAGACCCAGATCTGCTGTCATATAAAGCACAGGCAGATCTGGGTATGTGCAGTATGTTGGGAGTAATCAGTAAAGAAAACATCATAGACCCTAATCTGCAGGTACATTATGCTATGGCAGATCAGGATCTTTAGTTGCAGTTTGACCTACCTTACATGCAAGTATATATGGTACATGGAGTCAATTCATCATAATGCAGAAGACCCTCATGGGATACATTATATAGACAAAAGACAAGGGCCAACCACCCTCATGGGATGCATTATAGTATAGACAAAAGACAAGGGCCAACAACTTTCATGGGATGCATTATATAGACAAAAGACAAGGGCCAACCACCCTTATGGGATGCATTATAGCACAGACAAAAGACAAGGGCCATCCACTTTCATGGGATGCATTATATAGACAAAAGACAAGGGCCAACAACTTTCATGGGATGCATTATATAGACAAAAGACAAGGGCCAACAACTTTCATGGGATGCATTATATAGACAAAAGACAAGGGCCAACCACTTTCATGGGATGCATTATAGTATAGACAAAAGACAAGGGCCAACAACTTTCATGGGATGCATTATACAGACAAAAGACAAGGGCCAACCACCCTCATGGGATGCATTATATAGACAAAAGACAAGGGCCATCCACTTTCATGGGATGGATTATAGTATAGACAAAAGTCAAGGGCCAACCACTTTCATGGGATGCATTATATAGACAAAAGACAAGGGCCATCTACCCTTATGGGATGCATTATATAGACAAAAGACAAGGGCCAACTACCTTCATGGGATGCATTGTAGCATAGACAAAAGACAAGGGCCAACTACCCTCATGGGATGCATTATATAGACAAAAGACAAGGGCCAACCACCCTCATGGGATGCATTATAGCATTGACAAAAGACAAGGGCCAACTACCCTCATGGGATGCATTATATAGACAAAAGACAAGGGCCAACCACCCTCATGGGATGTATTATATAGACAAAAGACAAGGGCCATCAATCCTCATGGGATGCATCTCATACATATATCTACTATCTGTCATCTCATAAATGTCCATCTGTCTGCCACCTCACACAAATGCATAGGCAGACACACAGGCACACTCCTGGGTGTGATGCCAGATCTTATCAAAAGAATCACCCATGTAGCTGATCAATGAACTGCCTGTACTGGGGTTTGTTATCTTCTCAGTCAATGAGAAATGACACAGTTTAGTTCTTCTATAATACCCCAGCCTTGTCTTTAACCAGAAAGTCCAGGCTAAGATACAAATATGTACTCAGTGACCAAAGATCATTATATTACACTTGTAAACTTTGAACCCAATTAGTTCACCAGTTTTAGGGAAAAACTACCTCACACATTTATGAATGCATGCTGTAGACAGAACATTTATATAGTATACAGAAATACTTTTCTCATATGACCACTGCTATGACAGACCACTTGTCCTGTGTGATTCATTCCTAATACACCGATATATTCATTTCATCACATAGATGGTACACTTTGCCTACAGTGTGTGCAGTTTCATCTTTTTGATATTATACATGTGAACATATCACTTTATTTGATTCTGATTGGTCCAAATAAGCCCATGAAATTATTATGCAGTATTCCCAATACTGGCTGCAATCATGGGATTTCTTTTTGAATCCCACCTTCTGGAATATTTTATTTTCACTGAACCATTTTTTTTTGACTCGCAAAATGGAATTGGAAAAAAATGCTCTCGGCTGTTTCAATATTGCCAATTTACCCCCACAGGGGTTTGTTATGTCATGTTTAACATATAACATGAAAAAAGACAAAATTCTCCAAGACAAGAACAATAACAAGTACAACTACCGTGTACTGCATAGATGATAATGAGGGTGGGGTTGGGGATGGATGGGTGGTAGCAGCAGAGAGGGTGAACCCTACAACCTTTTTAGACAAAATTTTGATTGAATCCTTAAAACGAGCCTTCCTACGATCTCATTTTAACCCAAAAAAAATGTCTCAGGGGCAAACCCTACAACGTTTTCGGACAAAAAATTGATTGAAATCTTAACGAGCCTTCCCTACGAAATCTCATTTTAACTAAAAAAATGAAAACGGAGACTTTTACGATTTTTTAATTAATTTTGGTCGCAACTTGTTGTCATCCACCCTCTCTGCTGCTACAGGTTAACAAAAAATAATAAATGATTTTAACCGAATATTTGATCCAGTCTTTAGGACTTTACAAACAAACTATTCGCTAACACCTCTTCTTGTAAATCAATCAGATTATTTGACTGGTCGGTAAGTCGGAAATTAATTCTCGTTAGCGAATTATTATGGCATCGCATGTAGACAGGATTAATTGGGTTTTCAATAATTAGGAATCCTGGAGGAGCTGTTGGTGCAAATGAATAAAGAATATATCCCTGCTGAGCTTGATTTGATTGCTCTAGATTAATCTGATAGCTTCCTTCAATTACATCACATACTAAATTAAGCGCAATCACCGTTGAAATATTCACGTTGAACGGAGCGATATGCCTACCGCCACCATCTGGATCATTATTATATTTGAGGAGGACAGTTGAATCTGATTTTTGTAGCGCTTTGATATCGGTTTTAACAATTCTTGCTAATTCATCAGCGTTGTATTTGGGAAACTTGAAATTACGCAGATTGTCTTCTGTGATATTGTAATCGGTTAGGAATCATTGTTTACTGTCGCTGTTGTCATTAATTATTGTTTGAATAATTAGTTCATAGATATATTCCATGTCCGATATAAGTTGATTTATTATTTCAACGTGTTTTTGCGATCTTGTTTTCTGTAGTTGTTCTAGTTGTGTGTCATATAATTGTTTAATCTCATTAAAATAACCACGGACGTCAGTTAGCGTAAATGAAATAGTAACAGATGAGTCGGTTGTTCTTTTAATGATAAAATCCCATTGCAATGTGTCTTTGTTGGTGAATATAAATCTATCGGCGATTTTTCCTTTTCTTATATCAGATAAATTATCTCGATAACTGGGATTAATTTCATGATATGATTCTACGTCCGTGGTTAAGTCGGTGGTGGATTTTTCCGGTGGTTTTTCAGGCCATCCTAGTAGGGTTCTAATAGAACTCTGATAGATATCTACGACGTATCCTTCTGTGCTTATCTCAATTGCGGATGATAGCGTCAGCTCATGAACTGTTATAGCGATTTTCGATTCTGTTCCAGTAATCGATTTTATTCTACGCGCGAATTCATTATTGATTTGTTCGATTTGGTATGATCCGGTTGGTATGGAAACAACGTTCCAGTCTGGGGTTCCGTCGGGTTTATTCTTATTTGCAAACACTAAAGAATTATTGGGTTGTTGACCACCAAATGATTTTGATCTGATATTAGACCAACTGTGATACACTCGTAGTTTTGCTAGCGCTATCTCCTTCACGGGGACTGGGCTAGGGAAATTCACACTAAACTCGGGTTCCGTTGATGTTATTGATATCATGCTTGTTTGTACTGGGTTCGTGTTCTCCACTATTTGTTGAAGTAATTCCATCGGTGTCGTCATTGTTATTATACTCATGTTGTATTTCTAATTTTGACACCGCGGAATCATAAATACTGACCATCACTGAGAACTCACAATCTGGTATGGTTGAGATTATTGAGATCATTTTGGTTTTTGGGTTCGTGTTTTCCGATTCCATCGGTGTTGTCATTGTTATTATATTCATGTTGTCGCTCTAATTTCGATATCGCGGAATCAAAAATACTGACCATCGCTGAGAATTCACTATCTGATATAATTGTATTATCGAGTGACGACGAAATCATCAGGGATAACTGCGAATATGCGGTTGATGCAATATGAAATTGAATTAAGTAATTCTGCAGTTTACTCTGGCTGCATGATGATATCTTTTTTGCTATCCCGGTTGATATACCCCCGATCGTAGCCACCGCAGAAATGCAAATTGGAACTACGACCGGGGCAATCATTGTAACCGATGCAAGTATTATTCCGGCGCCAGCGAGAACGCTTGACACCGAGTACATAGTAATATCAATTGCGGTGATTCTTCGTCGGTATTTTTTTATTTTTATTTGATACTCCTCAGTGAGGGTTTTGAGTCTAGTCTGAAATTCTCTGACCTGATCATAGCGACATTGCGTTGATGAAATCATTTTTATTTTAAAAATACTAGTGTTTTCAATTGTGTTTTCAAGTTCGCGGAAAGTAATTTCAAATTCGCGGAAAACTCTTTCACGGTGTCGAATCGATATTACGACGATGATGGAATCATTGTTGTTATTTTAAATCAACTAGTGTTTTCAATTATCCCACCAACGAAGTGGTTTAAGGATCGGATGAGGGGACACCGGATACAAATTCTATTATCCAGGGTAGTGACTCCCTAATCACGAATTCGTCGGGACTGCTTATAACAATCGTAAGCGGGATTGGTATATAGGGTGGTGGTTTTGGTATTTTCTCTAGTATATACATCAATGTGTTAACACCTCTGATACCTGTGTTGCTGAATTCCAAATCAAATTTACGGCGATGTATTATTGTAAGTCGGTAGCAACCTGGTGCACCAGTATGTCTGTTGCCAACACTAAGATGAATTTTTTCTCCTCGGATCCAATCAAAAGTCCCACTATCAACCGTGTACACGACGTTATTGGCGCTTACACTATGTGGAATTTTTATTTTATTGATGGCCGCGCTAATTTCAGCGAGAGTCATGCCTGCCACAAGCGGGGTTCCAAAAAACCTAACAATTACGTCGTCGGTGAGTTTTTGTTCGTCAATAGCTTTTTTAACTTCAGCGAGGGTTGGACCTGTCAACGATGTGGTTTCAGAACCAGGTGTTCTCCCCAAAAATCTATCCACGATGGTATTAAGTGTTGTTTGTCTCACCATAAACATATTAATATCTTTGAGAGTTATTGTAGATGTAGCCGGGATACCAAAGAAATTATTAGCGATGTAGGCATTGTGAGTGTGCTTGCCGATAAACTCACTGATTTCAGCGAGAGTCATGCCTGCCACAAGCGGGGTTCCAAAAAACTTAACAATGACGTCGTTAGTGGGTTTTTGATCTTCTATTAGTTTAGAAATCTCGAGATAATTTGCCTTGATTTCATTTTCATTCATCATCCTTCCCGCGTCCTTGTTAAAAAAGAATAGCGATAGATAGTTTTTAATTTCAGCGAGAGTCATGCCAACCACAAGCGGGGTTCCAAAGAATTTATATACGACATTTTTGCGAAAAGTACTATAACCTCGTATATAATCCTCCAGATCACGACCGTGGGCGGTAATCTTGTTGTCTTGGGTGGTAATCATGCTGTCTTGGGCGGCAATCTTGTTGTCGTTGGCGGCAATCGCGTCGGTGATTGTAGACACAAGTGCACCTGGTTTAAGTTGTCCACTGTTGGAATATAGCGCAATAGAGTTTTCAGCGGCGTCGCGCTGCCGTATCAAAATGTCATTCAATGACACATCACTGCTTTTCAATTTACCCTGTTTGTCCTGAAATACAACTATTTCGTTCGGGTCAACACTTGCTAAATTTAACGTCTCAGCTATTTCATCTTTGATTAGTTTTTTTACATCACCGGTTGCAGTGTCATCGGGTTTGGGTTTCAAAGATCTCCCCCAAATATCAATCATGTTATTGTAAAACTCTTTCTCTCTCTAAAATCGTTTTTGACGACTTCGTTGAAAAATCTTCGATTTTCTCCAGCGATTACTAGTGTATTCATTCACGACAACATGTGGTTTTCCGCTTGGGTTACTCAAGGAGTTAGAAAGACATTTAATACTTCGCTGCCGCATATTGGTGGGTCATTCATTTGTTGTGTTGGTAGCGTAGAATACCAAGTCTTCATTGGAAGGGTTTTTATATAACGCATAAACTCTTTTGGTGGGGCTAATCCATATGAATCAAAATAGACAATCCCACGTGGATCAATAGCGTATGCAACCCAGTGAGTTCCGGGTTCGGTGCTGTTATCTAAATTAATGATTCCGGTTTCAACGCTGTTTGGTTGATGTGGTAATTGATCTTTCATAAAGACACCTCTGAAGTTTTTAATCGCGAGTTTTTTAGCAGCATTGAGTAAATCAAAATTGGACATGGGAACCATAGGTTCCTGAGTCATAGACTCTCCAATTAATAAACCGGTCCTAGTCTTAGACCCTTTCCGCTGTACCACGAATACGGGGTTCCTGGTAGTCTTAGACCCTTTCCCTTTTTTTATATCCTTTCCCAGTTGCCTTCTTTAGTGCCATTCCTGCTGCAGTACCAACGGCTCCTAACGCTGCCGCTTTAGCCACCGCTGGGGCTGCTGCTGCAATCAATGCTGGTATCGCAGCTAACAACGGGAATATACCGCCTGTTTTAATCATATTTTTGATAGCAGCCGCAGAAAGAGTAATCTGAACACCCTTTTTTGCTACTAGTGCATCATTGAAATGTTTCACCTGACGAGTTGACAGCGATAGTTTATTTGCACCACCAGTCATTTGGTTGGGTTTCAACGTGATTGTGGTTCCACATTTTTTAGCTGATTCCGATTGCAATTTTTTTAATTGACCGGGAGTTAACGCAACACTAATATTACTATATGACATTATACATAATTGATTGATTCTAAATCGTTTACAATTTCAATTACATGTTTTCCACTGGTGCATCTACCGCTCTCATTCTTCCACCAACACCTTCAAGTAGCATTGATTTGTCGCTGAGAATGACAGCAACCGCTCTATAATCAGCAATAGCACCACGAGTCACATTAGCTCTAAAATGTATATCAACAACAGATTGTCTCATCAAATCGAGATGTTCCAGTGAGAAGTAATAGATCGGATACAGATTTTTAAAATCATATTGTGATATTTGCAAACCAGTATCCACATTTTGATCACGTGCCATAAATGACAACAGACGATGATAAACTCGTGCAATATGATTTTCTGTGTAATTAAGTTGTATATCCTCGGATGGTTCCTGTTGGCCGTTTATTCTCAGTGAGACGTCTTTCACACCTAATTGATCAAATATCATATGACTGAAACGTTGATCGCCAACTCGTGTGTTATCCTGTAACGCAATAAATATATGACGTGGCGCAGAAACGCCTTGTTTTGATGCTAGATTCCACGTGAATAACCCGTTCAGATTTGATTGCTTCACATCTGTACTCACGGTTAGCCAACTCAACAACGACTTTCCTCCTTGGTCCATAAATGATAGTAATCGTTCTTCTGCGGTGATTGCTGGAGTCAACACTGGCATCCACAATGATATTTTTGTTAAATTGACTTTACCGGCATCAGCATTTGGATTTGCATTGTCTGCTGGAATCCTCCAGATTGCGTCACTATCATCACTCTTTCGTACAAGCGATACTGTATGCTTCGCTCCATAAATAACTTTTCGGACGTTTCTACAGAATCCAAATATATGATGCAGTGGAATCGCGCATGAAAATGATTTACGCGCTCCTTGCAACATTGAAATACGTGTTGCAGCTCCTAGATTGAAATTAACATCGTTGTTTATAATCATATCTTCGGCATCAATATTAGCGGTGCCAGCATTATTCTTTGGTCGTCTTACAACAAATTGTTTTCCTCGAGCGGTATTTGTAGCATCTTTTGCAAACATCATAGAAGGTCCTGCTGATCTTGTATAATCATCGGAATATCTCGCTAACCCGATTATTGTTGTAGCCACATCAACATCGCGATCTATCGCCTCAATTTCTTTTCCATCAATGAGATATTTTGCACTCTCAAATAACGCCATGATACCATTATTGACAAAACCGACTTGAGTACCAGCTGGATACGGTGCTGGTACAGCAGGAGTATCAGCAGCTGTTACAATTTCTCCTTCTACTTCAATAAACGCTTCAGCGGGTAGAAAGTATTTACTGGTATCATGGACTTGAAGATCGATTCTTGCTCGACTATTTGGGTCTATTGCATGATAGGCGTAATATTGATAATCGCGTACAGAATCATCCTTGCCAACTGGGGCGTCTATATCAAACGCTGGATCATGTGACTTTTTGAACATTTTATTCTATTTATCAGAGTCTAAATCGCGATTTTCCATTTTCATCGTCGTAGTTTTTTAAAGCCACTTCCTGCTATCATATTTGCAATATTGCTTTGGTCGGGGGTTAAAACCGTCGACGCTAATTTTTCATCTACTGCGTTATTTATAATTCTACTAACACTTGCAGGCATTTCCGCTGTAGACGGTAACGGTTTTGAAAATCCTTTGGATTTCATCCGTGATTTCACTAATGATGTTAATTTATTCTTCGCAGTTGAAAACGCTTTTCCAGCAAGATCTCCAACAGCACCAATACCCTTATCACGAATAACATCAATTGCTTTCATTCCTAATTGTTTAGCCAACGGCATCACTTTTGGAGCCATTCTCGCAAATAACCCTGCAATGGTATTACCTAAACCATCTCCGTAGTATGCTCTATAAACCGGAAACCGTGAATTAACTACGTAGACGGGGGTTGGTTTATCATGATTGTAGTGTATGATCATTATTTGAAATCAGAAACAATTTTTCAATTGTTATTTATCTAATCGATTGACTTTTCAATTCAGTCACTATGATACCCACTTTCCACTAACTCGCCAATGAAATCTCGATATGTGCTGATATCCATGATACCACCCTGAAATAATCGTCTACAGATATCAGCTGCTTCATTAATTATTTCCGGTGAGTTATTTCCGGCTCGGAACCCTCCTACAAGAACCTCTAATCGTGATTTATCACTGAGAACACTACCAGGACATGAAACGCTAGCGTTTCCAACTAGACCACTCCCCAGAAATTTCTTCTCATCGTATGGCTGTCTTATTTGGAGTTGAAATTTTCTCTTGAAGTCTCTGTATTCCTTCATCCTTCTATCTAAACTCCCAGTATTTATTTCATACACTATATCAGCCCATTCATTATGTGACATTCTATAATCCGAATAATTGTCCGTGAAAAACTTCTCTTGTGAATCATAGCTGTTAGCAGCGAATTCACCTAAATTGTCTATATCCTCGTTGAGAATTTGTTGTTTAGCGCTCTCGGTAAATATAATTGATTTAGGTAGTCCACTAACTAGTTCTTCCTGAAATCCTTTAAATTTACGTTTCGAAGCGGTTGATATATCCTGAGGAAGTGATTGCATGGATTTTTTTGTTTGTTTAGTTCTTTTTGCTATTTTTTCTAACACAGGAATAAGACCCTCTTCTTTTCTTTTACCGTCAGGATCATCTCCCAGTATAGCACGCTCTATCTCCTTCGTTGCTGTTGTTACTGGTTTAAACAATTCTTCAGATCCCGCAGCAAAATCAGTCTGAAGACTCTGTTGTTGTTGTAGTTTATTCCGTACAGAGTCACGAATTGGTACAAATCTCCTGATTACATCCAGTCGTTCACGAGCCAATCGGGTTGTTAATGCTTCATTGACCATTATTTGAAATCAGAAACAATTTTTCAATTGCAAAACACTTTTTCAATTGTGGAACAATTTTCCCGAACCCGACCTAACATCATCGTGGAAGTGTTATTTCATCCTATCAAGTTTGTGGAAAGTGTGGAAATTGTATAAAAAATAATTAATACCACACTTTCCACACTTTTCCCTTGATCAATCTGATATGTCATTGCAAATCAATATGATTTTTGACATCACCATGGAAGCGTTATTTCATCCTATCAAGTTTGTGGAAAGTGTGGAAATTGTATAAAAAATAATTAATACCACACTTTCCACACTTTTTCCTTGATCAATTCGAACCAGCCATCAATTTTTTATTCACTGATTTTGACATTGTCAATCAAAAAATGCTAAAAAAAAGGAAAATCTCTCTGAGGGACGGTCACAATCAAATAATGATAAATGGTTGGTCAATCAAATAATGATAAATGGTCAATCAAAGTTGTTCATTTTCTTGAATTAACGCCCGTAGGTTTCTAACTTTAGAATTAACCTCCTTTTTCAATTCGTATTCGTACCCCAATTCTTTTCGTATTCGTTCTACGATGGTATACAACGGAGCGAACACACTTACGTCACTGGAAAATGCGAGAGAGTCCCGAATAGAATTCTGAATTCTCTTGATGAGTGCATACTTCTTTGGTAGCATATACTTGTTAGTGCAAACTCCGTATTCTATATCCTGAAAATCAGACATGATTTGATCAGGATTTAACCCATCTGATAGTTCAATATCCCAACTTTATCAATTTTGAAATCTCGGATAAAATGCTATTCATGTTTTCAGAATTCATTATTCTATAATAATGATATATTTCTAAATGAAAAATATGACGCATTAGACATAACTAAATTGAACTTTTTGTCCCGTCCTTTTTGAAATAGCCGATCGATAAATCCCCTCTGCAACTTTTCGTACTGATGGTGAACAAATATCGAAATGCCTACCGGCGCTGGTTATTGATTGAAATATTTTTTCTTCGTTAGTTATCGTATTCAAAGATTTCACAGGTCTCTTCCCAACCGTTTTGCATTTTCCAGTCTTTCCTCGTTTGGTATTCTCACTTTGAGTAACAGCCTGCAGATTTGATAAAGAATTGTTTTTCGGATTAGAATCCTTGTGATCAATGACAGAATCATCCTCGATCAATCCATAAAAACATTCAAATGCGAAACGATGATTGAGATAAGTTTTCTTCCCAACAGTAAACATCAAGTACCCTTGATTATTCACAGCACCAGCTGATTTCTTCAGTCTACAGTGTCTTACAACACCATCACTGGATGCTTCATAATTTGTAATCAAGGGATGGTGTCTGAATTCTTGGTTCATTCGTATACATAATACTATTGTTTGTCTAATTCATTGTTTGGTTTAATGATGAATCTTTCGATGTAGTCTTGAGGAGTTCTTATGATTTTGTCAGGGACGTTGTCAGTGTCAGGGACTTTTTCAGGGTCAAAATTTCTGATTGATTGTCCATTTTTTATTCTTTTATCATAATAACGCTTCAATTCCCTGTATCGCTTACCACCGCAATTCAGACATAATTGTGATTTCCCCCTGACCCCAACCCCACATCGAATACAGGGTAACGGACCAAGGCTTCCACGACGAAAGCTTTGCATATGATACCCACAGAACTCATTTCTGCATGATTTGTTACACGGGGTTACTGATTCAATCATAAGCCACTTGCAGTGATTCATTATATATAAATTCTTCATTTAAATGCTTGTTTTAATTATAGCATGAGGGAATTAAGGAGAACGCCTTCGAAAAATGCTGAATTCAATGCTGATAAGGAGTTTAAAAGATTATTGAAAATTAATCCTAAATTTAATCTCGATAAACCAAAAAAACGTCCAATAGACGGAAACATGAAAGAGTTTAAGAGATTATTGAAGATTAATCCTAAATTTAATCTCGATAAACCCAAAAAACGTAACAAGAGATTATTGAAAATTAATCTCAAACGTCCAAGAGACGGAAACATGAAAGAGTTTAAGAGATTATTAAAAATTAATCCTAAATTTAATCTCGATAAACCAAAAAAAACGTCCAAGAGACGGAAACATGAAAGAGTTTAAGAGATCATTAAAAATTAATCCTAAATTTAATCTCGATAAACCCAAAAAACGTCCAAGAGACGGAAACATGAAAGAGTTTAAGAGATTATTAAAAATTAATCCTAAATTTAATCTCGATAAACCAAAAAAACGTAACAAAATTAATCCTAAATTTAATCTCGGTAAACCAAAAAAACGTTTAATAGACGGAAACATGAAAGAGTTTAAGAGATTATTAAAAATTAATCCTAAATTTAATCTCGATAAACCAAAAAAAACGTCCAAGAGATTACCCTGGAAAGATGCTCAATTCAATCTCGATATAGTTTCTAATACACCAAAGAATACAATTCTTGATAAAGCCATGATTAGTAAAATCAGAGACTGTTTTAATGAATTCAAGCGTGATGGAGCATCTTATTGTTGGTCAACATTTCGAATTGATGGTGTTGTTGATGCTACCATGACTGATGAAAAAGCAACAGTGATAATTTCACTTGTTGGGGAAAAAAGTATTTTTTCCGAATAAAATTCATTATTGAAGTCGATGGCAAATGGATTATTAGGGATAAATTTGAACCAATTCTCAAGAATAAAAAAGCTGTCATTGTGAGTAGAGATTCCAAACCAGGAATTCTAACCGGCATTGACAAACCATACTACGAAAGATCTTATCCCGTAACAGCAATGGTTTATGGGATATATCCGTTAAATGATAAACCCGATATCGCAAAACTAGCTCCTATGAAATATTCTAGTTCACTGAATTGCGTGGCAACACGGGTAATGGAACACTTCACAAATGCATCCCGAGGAAATAAACTAACTGATCTGCGACGTAGGAAAATAACCGAATGGGAACTGACAGTGAAACAGCATGGTGCAAAGATTTCTGATATAGCTAAATTAGAAACATCATTAAGATTCCCAATAACCGTTATGACGATAACCGGAGAGGTTTTATACGAACCGAAATATAACGAAAATGGAGCACCAATACAGATTATTGATCATAACAAACACGCGTGGACACCTGCAGTAACAGTATTTCCACGAGAACGAACCGTGAAATATATCCCTAAGGAGTTCGTCGGGGATGTTTTCTATGAAGAGAAATTATTCGATGCTATTCATGCGTTGTGTAAAGATGATCCTGTGTCAGTGTGGTTACTTAGAAGTGATGAAGATCCCGAAATAGGATTCGATCAATTTGTAAGACCAAATGGCGAATTATATCGCGTTGAAGAATTAGATAACAGAATGAGAAAAATCGCTAGTGATTTTTCACCGGAGAGTTTTCATGAAAAACTACTCACGGATAGTTTTACTATTCCATCAGTGGTAGCTCACTTCGCAAGAGAAAAAAACTCATGGCGTCCAACACGAAGTGATTTTCTCGAGGATGTTAAATTGAGTTGCGTTGAATTTGGTCATGGAGGACTGTGGAATACGAAATACTCACGTGATGGTATGATTTCAATTGATATATCCGCGTGTTATCCCGGAAGTTTTCTCGGGTATGGGGAATGTGCTGAGTACTTCAAACGATTTGGACACCCCACGCATGAAATGACTCGTGTTGCGATTAATGGTCCATTGCCTGATTTTGATTTAACCGGATTCGCTCGTGTGATATCATTCGAATTCGCTACAGGGTTACATCCGTGTAGTTATGTTTGGCTCGGTAGACACCTATCTGAAAAACACTGGATGCCAATAGTGCTTTTGAGATATATGATTGATTGTGGTATGCTAATATCGTTGATTGTTTCCGAGGCTATTATATGCTATCGAGCTCAGAAAGAAGTTTGGCTACCACAACCCGATTTAGATCGTATAATCAGCGAACAGCGATAACAATTCCCTGATTTCAATGAAGAACAAATCATGAATCGGTCTAAGAAGTTATTTGAAATTAAAAAAGAACAAGCAAAGGATCTCGGACGAAGAATAATCGGTAAATTTACCCAGGATGGACGATACGACAATGCAAAATATTCTTCGCGGTTGATCATAGATATCGCTGAATACGATTTTATTGTAACGGATTTAATGAAACAGGGAAAACTTGTATCCCGTAAGGATGCTTTTCTATCCAATGGTGAGAAAATGGGTACGGTTGTTACCTACTGTGATGGATATAATTCCCAGTATACACATTTGAGAAGTTCAATGCTAGCCTATGCTTCTATTAATCTATTTTCGATGATAAATAGATTTCCTAATACCGCGGTTAGAGTGGCCACTGATTCGATGTATATACACAATAAGTACAAATCAGCTGTAGCGGCATTCACAGATCCCGAAGAAAATTGGGGGCATTGGCGATTTAAAAAGGAGATGCTACATGAGTATTGTGAATCGGCAGACGTTGCCATGGATGATAAATATCTTTGTTGTAACCGTATTGAAATTCAATCAGAATTTTCTAATGCACCACCGGTATCTGATCCAGTATGTAGATACAAGACAGTTTATTTAAACGGTTGTGGTGGGTCAGGAAAGACAACTCGTGCAATTGAATTATTCCGTGGGAAAAATCCTACGGATTTCACAAACATGATTGTGCTAACACCGACTCACAGACTCGCCAGAGAGATGAAACAACGAGGGGTAAATGCCTGTACTTATCATAGTTTCTTTCGATGGAAAGGCGATCAATGGACTCCTGAGCGTATGGGTGATAAATTCATTCCTGAAATCATAATTTGGGATGAAATATGCACAGCGTCATTAGATGTATTACAAACATTTCTCAAGTGGTTGTTAAACAAAAACACAAAAGTCGTCATGTGCGGTGATCACAGCCAACCACCACCATTTGTCGGTGCATCTCCATATGAATGGCTAAGGGGTTTTGTAGACTATTATGAAGAAATTACCACTGATTATAGATCAATTGATGAACGATTACGAGAATTCAAAGCGCTAATTAGATTACAACCGGATAGAATCCAATGCGAAATAGCGCGTGAAGTGATTTCAGAAACTCCAATGAATGATTTCTGGGAAACATGGAGACCAAATGATTTGATAATTGCAAGTAGAAAAATAGTCAGGGACACACTTCAGATGAAGTTATTTGAATTGCATAAAGAAAAATTTGCAACGCTTCCAGTACCCCTTTGTTATAGGCCATCGGATACACGAAAACAGAACATTGAAGTTGATATTCCAGGACAGAGTGAAAAACAAATTCTCGTATTAAATGATATTGTGCTGGTTGATATCAATGTCGTTGAAGATGCATTGCGTGCTAATAAATCCCCGTGGACATTAGGATACGCAGCAACAATACACTCTTCACAGGGATTGACTATATCGGATACAATTGTTTGGATCGTAGATAATCGCATCGAATGGTCGAATTTAGTCTATCTCGCAGTAACCAGAGTACGAAAAATAAATCAACTTCGAAGAGTTGTTTTCGATGATAATGACACAACAATAAGTGATATTGATGTTAGCATCATTAATAAAAAAACTCTCCGGTTACAAACAACAGGACAAAAAAAAAACAACGAGAATTTGATATTGATGCTAAATTAATAATTACGCTGAAACAACAACAGAATAATCACTGCGCGAGTTGCAATTGTATAATGCGTTGGCAGTATTCGGATAAAGATCCTTGCCAATTTACCGTAGACAGAAAAAATAACAGTCTCGGTCATGTCAGAAACAATGTGATGTTGACTTGTCTTGAGTGCAATAGACGCAACGGCGCTAGTTAATACCATGCGGTGGCAATTGAGTATCCTCGGGAATTACCTGTAGTTGTTGTCGAGTAAATCCTCGTTGAGGGGCAGTTGAATCCAGTTTATAGACTGGAGGTCTACCCGTAGATCGTGTTATACTAGATATCTTGTGTGCAGTAACACTCCAAATAGGATCAGTAGCCCTTTTTTTACCACCCTCAAGCTCTCCTGGTTCGTATAAGTACCTAACAGTGACATTACTACCAAGAATTGGTTCTTTGAAATCTTTTTGTGGTTGTACGGGTATAGACTTCTTTTTAATAGCGTTGCTAGGTTTCATGTTGATTGTTCTAGTAATCTCATTATTCAGTGCGGTAATCACAGCTGGTAACCTTTTGACCCATTCACGGGATCGCTTTTCTTGAATGAATTCTTTTGCGTATTGATATCCAAATAACCGCTCAGCAATCGTCCGATTAAATCGTTCTACAATGGCCTGATCGCGATGTAGCGCAGTATGCCCTCGTCGTATGGTGACATTATGATGTTTCATTGTAGATAACACTGCACCCTGAAATTCCTTGCCAGGATCAACCTGCAATAGATTTGGCCAGTGCAGAGGACCTCGTCGATAAATCCTTTCAAATGCAGAAGCGACTTCAGTGGCTGATTTTGTTTTTAACGGTTCTGCTTCTTTGTATCGACTTGCAATATCAACTACGGTTAAAGCGTATTTGTAACCACGATCATGTGGCAGAAATAATATATCAGCCTGATGAACTTCATTAGGAGCGGTCACATCAAAATGCGAGAAATTAATCTGTTTAGGCGGTGGTAGATAAATTTGCCATAGTGCCTGTTTGGATAACCAATTAGCCGCAGTGGTTTTTTTCACTTTTGCAGCGCTAGCGAGTTTATGGACTGCTGATTTACCCCTCCAGTATCCTCTTGGGGAATAATAAATTGATTCCATATTATTAATTACCGGCACCTAACATCAATTTACTTTTCATAGCCAATTTTATTAAAAAGGAAGCCAATTTTTCTTTGAAGGATTTATCAGGAATAGCATTTAACGCATGAATTAATTTCACATCTGCTAGATGCCTGTGTGGCAGATTGCTGCTTTTATAAGCAACATCATGAAGGTGACAGGCCTTATCAATGGCGTTTATTGGTTCTTCACCGGGTCGGGACTGATTTTGATCATTGAGTCTGATATCAAGTCTGGTTCCCGGTCCACAGTAGCTATATCCTGGAAGGTGCTTTTCTCCGGGGTACTTTGCCCATGGGGTTCCAGGGAGCTTTGCCAATTTGGCTGCGATATCACCTCCTCGTTTTTTTTTTAAACATCTCCGAATTGTAAAATCTTTGATTTTGTAGAAACAAATCTGAACTTTTTAATACCACATGTTGCACATCTACCAGTAAGTGCTGATCTGTTATTTTTAGTTGTAACCGTTGTCACATCATTTGTACTAGTACGCGTTTTACACTTCATACAATATAGATCCATAATTTATGTATAGAGATATGGATATAATTGATTTTTCAGCGACTAAAACACGAGAACCAGTTAAGCATCATGCAGCGCTACCAAACTCTATCCGGATGATTATAATCGGGCCATCTGGATCTGGTAAAACGCAATTGTTGCTCAATTTAATAATGAGATGGATGAAGTGGGATAAGTTGTATTTAATTGCTCCTAGCGTAGATGATCAACGATGTTATGAAGTGCTAAAAGATTTTAACGACAGCGCGGTAGAAAAATCCGGAGAGGGTGTTATTGAATTTATAACCGATATCGATGAAGCACCGAGCATTGATGATATTGATGGAGATATTAACAATTTAGTCGTATACGACGATATAATGTTGGATAAACAAAAAAATCCTGCTAGGATCTTTTCCAGAGGCAGGCATAAAAACACTGACGTGATATATGTCACTCAACGCTACACTCAGGTTCCAAAAGTCATCAGAGATAACTGCAATATTCTTGCTGTATTCAACGGAGTTGATACTCATACTCTTAGAAATATATGGCAGACATGGTGTTCTGATATGGACTTCAATCAATTTAAAAACTTCTTTAGTCATGCTCAGTCAACCCCGTACGGATTCGCAACAATAAATTTGCATGATCCTCGGACACGATATCGTATCGGACTGGATCAAATATTCGGTTAAAATCATTTATTATTTTTTGTTAACCTGTAGCAGCAGAGAGGGTGGATGACAACAAGTTGCGACCAAAATTAATTAAAAAATCGTAAAAGTCTCCGTTTTCATTTTTTTAGTTAAAATGAGATTTCGTAGGGAAGGCTCGTTAAGATTTCAATCAATTTTTTGTCTGAAAACGTTGTAGGGTTTGCCCCTGAGACATTTTTTTTTGGTTAAAATGAGATCGTAGGAAGGCTCGTTTTAAGGATTCAATCAAAATTTTGTCTGAAAAGGTTGTAGGGTTCACCCTCTCTGCTGCTGTGGTATATCTGTAGTATAGAATCCACCCAAATACACAAGCTTGGTTTAAATGTGAACTTACTAAAGTAAATAAGGGTGGGGATGGATGGGTGGTATATCTGTAGCATTGAATCCACCCAAATACACAAGCTTGGTTTAAATGTGAACTTACTAAAGTAAATAAGGGTGGGGATGGATGGGTGGTATATCTGTAGCATTGAATCCACCCAAATACACAAGCTTGGTTTAAATGTGAACTTACTAAAGTAAATAAGGGTGGGGATGGATGGGTGGTATATCTGTAGCATTGAATCCACCCAAATACACAAGCTTGGTTTAAATGTGAACTTACTAAAGTAAATAAGGGTGGGGATGGATGGGTGGTATATCTGTAGCATTGAATCCACCCAAATACACAAGCTTGGTTTAAATGTGAACTTACTAAAGTAAATAAGGGTGGGGATGGATGGGTGGTATATCTGTAGCATTGAATCCACCCAAATACACAAGCTTGGTTTAAATGTGAACTTACTAAAGTAAATAAGGGTGGGGATGGATGGGTGGTATATCTGTAGCATTGAATCCACCCAAATACACAAGCTTGGTTTAAATGTGAACTTACTAAAGTAAATAAGGGTGGGGATGGATGGGTGGTATATCTGTAGCATTGAATCCACCCAAATACACAAGCTTGGTTTAAATGTGAACTTACTAAAGTAAATACACTCACATTTGTTCACAGAAGAATGTAGACATAAACTAGTTTTCCCAAATGACAAAATTTTATCCAACCACAGTAAATTTACACAGTAAATATTTGATGCAATTCTGACTCAAAAAAAGATTTATGTCTTATGTACAATCTTTTGTTCCAAATCAAATACTACAAATATCCGGTCACAAATACCTTACAGTAAATATGTGTGTTTCTGCATCCAGTAATCATCTTTTCACAAAAATATCGCACCAATGTTTTTTTTTAGTTGTGATGTAAAATTTCAAACACTATCACTGTGTTGTGTAGGACAATTCTAACCAGTCTTTTGTAAAATGCTGTTTATTTGAATGGACACTTATTTTTTTGATTATAGTTATCAAAAATGCATAATAAATTTTACTACTTCAACTTTGTTTAGGACTATATATTTTATGCACAACAAATGAAAAGTACTGAGTCTGTCAGAATGAACAAAATTATTCATTCTTCATTCTATCTACATAGTTTCTACTGAAATAAAACTATTTGATGAAAAGATTCTTAAATGGGTAATGATTTAATATAAAATTTATGAAACTCATTAAATAATGCCAAGCTTTTTCTCCCCAAAGTTCGCAAAAGCTGGATATTATTCAACTCGTTTTGTAAATTCAATATTAAATTGTTAGCCATTTAAAATCCTCTATATACATGTACAGTGTAATGATCTCTCATAAAAGGCCACCTGTCTTGAGAGACCATATTTTGGGGCAGAATGAGTGGTCTTTCAAGACAGATTCTACTGTATTAATATTTCATGTGCAAGTCACTGAGTTTAAGGCATTTTCAGTCAGAAATTATTGGATATATAGTTGAAAAAAATAAAAAAGCAATGTAAAAAATTAACAACCAACAATAAAACTTGAAGGATGTAAGGCAAGACATGTTAACGATATTAAATGAGACATTTTATCCTTAATCAATATGTTGATCACGCTTGTGTATCACGACTTAACACCTTAATTTACAAGTCTTAACTCATAAATGAGATAAAAGAAACATTTATAGTATTTGCACATTTTTCATTTGTAAATGACTTTTTCTATTTCTAAAATTCTTTTGTTTTTAAATATTGGAGACTTTTACAAGACTTCAGTTATGAAAAGTAAATTTTGTAACAGATTTGATATACCGTAATTATGTGTGAGGATGAACTGATTGGCTGCTTATAAAACCAATGAGACCCAGGGTCTGTCCAAAGGACAGAATTTTTATGCATACATATTTTATAGAATATTCATTTTAATATAGTCTTCAAAAGAAAGGTAAACACAAAAGTATGACAGCACTAAAATAGCGAGATGTGCTTGTGTGTGTGACATCACTAAAACAGCAAGAAGTGCTTGAGTGACATCACTAAAACAGCTAGATGTGCTTGTGTGACATCACTAAAGCAGCTAATTCAGTTTGTCCTCAAGTACCTGAATATAGTCAACATAGTGTGGTCCTGTGATAATTGAATTCTGGTCCATATCTTGATTATTTAATTATAATTTAACCAAAATTAAAAGTGAGTGATAACAAGTCTGAAGGATGGAATTTCTTTTTAATACAATCTATATTTACAAACACGTTATATAGGTCAAAATGATCCAGTTACAGCTAATTTTCAACCTATAATTTATGATAGTACAAATCCATCATCTTCAATAACCAAAAGCCAAACAGAAAAAGTAAAGTTCTGTCAGTGTTAGGTGTTATCCATGTAGAGATCTAAGAAAAAACAGGTGTACCATATAAAGATGTCATATATGATATAGTAGGGTCCTAAGTGTATTTTTAAGGGCTAAATCTCAATTAGTGTCTAAATACATCACACAATCCAGTCAACCACCATACTGCTATATTTAAGAACTGCTGCCATTTAAGCCCAGAATTTGGCAGTGCTTTATCAAACAAGTCAAAATAAACATTTCAGCTGTAATTAATTTATTGAACTATTCTTGACTTTTTTAATTTCTTAATTTTTGTTGTCCCACAGTATAATTAATTTATTGTGCCTTGTCTCAGACTTAGTCACCTCCTCAGCTGGAGTTCTGATAAGGCTGCAATGGAAATATCAAGAAAATAAAAATGTAAACCTTGATGAAATTCTAATGGGGCAGCAGATCTGGGTCCATGCAATTTGCAGTTGTACTTGTCTTATAAGTAAGTATATATGGTAACATCTGATTAATATTATGATGTACATACTGTACTTTGCTTAACTTTAGAGTGTTTAATTTGCTGTATGTCTTTTACCTTGACAGGATAAAGTTTGCAAGACATGTCTTTGTTGAATATATGATTTCATTCAAATTATCGTGTGATCTTCACAATGCTGTTTTCTACTGCTACATATGTATATAACCATGTATTCGGTTTCCATTCAAAGTATTAATGCCTCTGCAGGCATTGGTTGCTAAAGAAAGATGATAAAAAGAAGATTAAAGAGATTTGTGTGTGATTAGGATTTTTAACATAGCTTTAAAAAAGATTCAGTTATATCACTACGATGCCTGCATTGAGGCAGTTTATAGTGATGTCCAGCACTGGGGCATCATTCCGCAGACATGTAGCATGATGTCCCACCCAGTCACATTATCCTGACTCCAGGCTGACCTGAGTCCTAACACTAACCTCTTAATGCTGAGTGCCAGGCAAGGCAGCTGTTAGTACCATTTTTGTAAGTCATTGGTATGACTTGGCCGTGGATCAAACCCACGACCTCTCGCTTCCGTGGTGGATGCTCTAACCACTAGTCCACTGGAGTGGTTGATTGACAAGAAACAATTTTGAATGATGACAAGACCATATCAAGGACTTAACGCCTGCAATTTTCAGGTGGAATTCATAGGAAATGCAAGATGTTTTGTACATTATCAGCCAATAACTCCCATAATTTTGTAATTTTATAATAATTATAACTATAACTCTCAACGAATGTGGTGTAGTTTTGAACTTGAGATGAGAAAAACACTAATGTTCATTTATACATGAAGAGAATGTGCATTCATAAGCCAAAAATTCTCTTAATGATGATGTGCAATGCTTAAAATTAAAGTCATTCCTAGTCTCATCATTATAACTGTGCAAAACAGATTATTCCTAAAGTTATCATATAGAACAAAACCAGATGACGGAAATTAGGGACTGTAACTATAATAGTTATATTGTGCAGCACAGAAATTTCAATTTTTATTCCAGATCTAGTTGAAATTAATCAGCCCCATGTAAAGTAATGGGGCAGAAACTAATGTCAGAAGGATTAGAAATAATGACCTGCAATTCTTCTGAATAAAATAATGTGTGAATTTGTGTGTGTGTGTGTGTGTGTGTGTGTGTGTGTGTGTGTGCATGTGTGTTTGTGCATGTGTGTGTGTATGATTTGGAATGTTGCTTTAACAATTTTTTAGGCTGATTGCTATGATGTCTGCAGTGTGGCAGTGTACAGTAATGTCTAGCACTAGGTCATCATGCCACAGACATGTAGCATGATGTTCCGCCCAGTCATATTATCCAGACATGAGGCCGACCAGTCATAACACTAACCAATCAGTTCTATAAAGCCAAATGTGGCTGAAATCTGACAATCTTTGATAAAGTAAAGCTGTGGAAATGAAAGGTAGAAGGACAGTAGACAAGGGTCCATACCCCCCCCCCCCATGTGACTATGCAGAGGGATGGAAATAGAACTTGTCTGAGATCTGATCACTAAAATGCTGCAAATGAAATCCAACTAATCCCAGTAAAGTTATATTGCCAAGAAACCAAAATGGTGCTGCCCTAAAGGATAGATGAATGGATGGACATGATTGATAAAGGTGGGCTGGGATTTTGGTTTTACTTCTAAAGAAATTATTAAAATTTTGGTGGGTAAAATAGCAAACCTGATTGGTTAAGCTAAATTAGGAGCTTGTTACCTTCTGGAATTAAAGGGTTTAATGATAGTCCCCTCATAGAATTAAGCAGTCTAAGTTTCTGCAGGAAGGCAAGAAGTTCTTGACTACAAAAGCAGAAAGTGTTCACCAGTTTTAAATCCTCAGTGGGACAGAGGTCCTGGAAGAGATCTGTATCCAGAAAAGGACAACGGGAATTCTTTATGTTAAGAGAGCTAGGGGAGCTATTGTCTCCATTGCATACGTTTATATTTATTTATGTAAGTTTTTAATTATTGTTAAAAAAATCATATTTTAAATGCATACTTCAATTTTCTTTGAGTTCAGACATAAAAGTGCAGGTAAATGATTTATATTGAGTTCAGGTTTCAAATATAGCATATATCATGTCTCCTAAAGATTTCATATGTTGTTTTTCTGAATATAAATTGTGAGAAATTGATTTATTTGTCTTAAATGATTTGTATAAAGTATACTAAAGATTTATCATTACTTTGTCTGGAAATCTGTGTCAAGGAATTGCTACTTACCAAATTAACCTGGTTTGGACAAAGAGTGAAGTCCCTCAATTAATTTGATTAATTTGTATGTAATTAAGTGTGAATTCTCTACAACCAAGAATCCAATAACTATGTGTTGGCTGGTAAATTTATATGCACAGTGGGAGAATAATGTTATCAGAGTTGTTTAATTATGTCATGTCCTCAGTAGAAATGTGAGAACACTAGAAATGACAAATTCCTGATCAACAGGATTGTATGTCAATAAAAGGATAATGAGTTTGCGAATTAGTCAAATGATATTAGCTAGTTCTGTTGAATTCTGATAGACTCCTGTCCAAATCCATGTTACTTTGCTAATTAGCAAATATTTCCCAATATAGAAAGTCATTTCTCATAATGTACTGTGAAATAATCTAAAACAGTATGAACCATTACAGCCAATAAGATGGAATATATTGCATATTCAAATGTCTTAGGCAAATAATGAACCATTCTAATTTTCAAGAAAATCCATCCAGACGTTAAGTATAAACCAACAAACATATATTAACCAAACTTCATTGCAACATTTCTATTGATGTGACCTTGACCCCAAAGTCAAAAGGGCAGTTAATGAGTTACAGAATGATTTGTTATTCATTCCAAGCATCTACAAATCCATCAAGAGGTTTATGAAATATAAGCAAATCAAATAGCATTCAGCAAAACTTTAACACAAATTTATTAAGACTGACCATGTCACCCAAGGTCACTGGGGTGAGTACGAATGTTGCAGTAGAAATCAGCTTCATGAAAATTCATCCCAAATACCCATAAATTCCATCAAGGAGTTTAGGACACCTTTGCAAATAAAGAAAAGAAACTTTGATAACCAAATCCCTAGTGCAGCATTTCTGAATGTGACCATGAGAATTAGATAATATGAACCGTCTCAGATTCATTGTGATTCATATGAAGCAAAATGAAAATACAACATGAGGTAATAAACAGATGGAATTTTCCAAAATTGTACATTTATGAAAATTTAACAATACAGAACATTTTCTTTATATCAGATAATGAAATGCCATGGCTTTTAAAGAAATTGTCACAGTTGCAAATCTGTATTACATTTATCCCAATGCCTTGTTATCTGAATATAAATTACTACATATTGATATGCTACCTAATTCTTTGAAAAGAAAATTGTCAATCCAACATTTTCATTATCAATAGAAGATGTCCACATTAACAAGGATTGCACTGTGCAAGCAAAATAATTACCTCTTCACAATGTACAGTTTATTTTCATTTAAACAACTTTGCTTTGTCCAATTATTGATCAAAGAACTTGTAATTCCAATTCAGGACATACCTGACTCTACAGGTGGCATCTGTCAATCAATTTTAAAACCAACAGAGATTCCAAGGACCAATTTAATTACAGGTGACATCAGTTATAATAGATACAAGTCATTATGCAATGAATGGGTATGATTTACCATCTATACTCACTTAGTAGTCCAACTGCAAACAACATAAGACCCTGATCGACATTACATAATGCACAAACAAATCAAGGTCTATGTTGTTTTACTGATCACTTTATAGACTCTAATCTGTTGGCACAGTATGCAACAGCAGATTGGGATCTGTACAGTTTGTAGTTGGATCATTTTATGAGAGTATATACCGGTATATACCTTATTGTAACTTCAACATATTTTATCAAATATTATACCTTATACCAGTAATTCTAAACCTTGTCCCAATCACTGGAAAACTTATCAAGAAAGTCACTTTGTTACATACAATATATGCTGATGTAAGGTGTGTCTGTGTGTTGAATTGTCGAAAAAGAATGACTCATTCAATCTTTGCAGTCAATTTTTGGACAGATGATTTTACTGAATGGTTTGCCATTACTCATGTTTTGGACATTCATGTATCGGCGACTTTGATGTCTTGAAGGTAATAATTTATACCAGCAACATAAAAAGTATTAAATTATACATTATGTATTAATGAGACTAGACTTTAATGTATTAATATAATTAATGTAAGCCCAAAAATGTTTCCTATTGCTTTGGTTTTTAAACTTAGATACTTCAGGTACTGGGCTAAATTGGCTCCATTTGATACACAAATCTATTTCAGTAATATTTTTTAAATGTTGAAATTAAAAAACTGCATTTATTTTGTTTTATTATTTAAACATTATATGCACACATATATACATACATTCAGACTATAATGCATTGTACATTTCTTTAAAAACATCTTTACACTAGTTATCCTGTAAGTAGACAGATGCATTTCCTCTAATCAACAATTTATTGCACATCTTATTATCGTTCATGCAGTCTACCTTTTATCAAGACTAAATCTGTCTACCTGGAAGCCAATGCTGTATAATCCATGTCAGATTGTATCATTTTAAAAACTTGTCTCACTTGATGCGTATTGAAATCTGAGATCAGTCTTTTGAGATACCATATGCAAAGTATGTCACTAGAGCCAACAGTATATCCAAAACAGTCTGAAGGGCACCATCCAGTTTGGCAGAGGGAGAGGTAGACAGAAAAAAGTGGACTGACACCAGCACAGAAAAAACCAGGAAAAATTTTATGGAGACATGGGCATTGGCACATGATCGAGACCACAAGTGCTTGATGCAAGCTTGATGTGAGGAGAAAAAAAAAACAATAATCTACAGGAAAAACAATCATACATTGACAAAAATTCCTTAGATTACCACCATGACCTATTCTGACATAGGACCCCCTTTATCATACTTTTTAAAAAGATAAGGTACGGTAACTTCCAAATACTCAGGGCCTTGATAACCACACTAGGTCAAGAGAATGATGATGATGATGATGATGATGATGATGATGATGATGATGATGATGATGATGTACTTGCTTACAAGTCAAGTCTAACTGCAGACATCACAAAGGTCCCTGATTTGCCTTAGCATAATGTGCCTGCAGATAAGGGTTTCTGTTCTTTGTTCTACCAATTATCCCAAAACCAGCATAGAACCAGATCCGTCAGCACATTATGCAACAGCAGATCTGGGTCTGTGCAGTTTTTTTTTGCAGTTGAACCCAACTTATAAGTGAGTGGTACTTCTGACAACTACACCACCAGAACAGTACATTTACCTTTTCTTAATACAGCTGTCTGGACTACAAGGTTTTCTTGATTAACTATTTGTGTTACTTTGTGCTCCAAATTACTGTATCTATGGCAATATCTCAAGCAAAGAATGCCATAGAATGCCTCAAGGAAATGTCACTTTACACGCAAGCTCATGTTTTTAAGAAGAAGAGTACATTATGGAACAATTTTGCAAGTCAAGAGTTAAGCTGACCATTCCAGCTTTCCAATTTCTCTCCAAACTATATCAGTTACATGCATTCTGTGGGTCTTAGGCCTAAGTACATGTATCACTATTATCATGGTATAACCCCCCACCCCACCCCCAGTGGCTGTGTGGTCCAAGGTGCTGGCATATCACCTCTGTCTGCATGGGTTCATGTCTCAATTGGGCCCATACGAGTATGCAATAGAGCCTGTGAGTTACTGGTAAGTGTTTATTTGAAGGGTTCTTCTTCCAAAAAAATATGCATAACCCACCAATCATGGTAAAGATATGATACATATTCTGATACAGTGGTAACAATGTGATACATATGCTGATACAATTAATGATACAGTATGTATCCTGATACAGTTAATGATACAATACATATTCTGATACAGTTAATGATACAATACACATCCTGATACAGTGGGAATGACATACATAAACTAATACAGTGGAAATTTGTTTGTTTGTTTTAGGGCTTAACACCATTTTTCAGCACACGATAGGCTATACATGGCGGCCAGTATTATTGGTGGAGGAAGAACCCAAGAAAACCCCCCAAAAGAACCACCAACCCACGAGAAGCTACTGGCAAGCTTTCTCACATAACTATATTAGCCAAATCTTAGACTTGAACCCACGCAGACAGAGGTGAGATGGCAGTGATCTGTAATGGAAAGCACTTTAGACCACTCGGCCACTCGGGGCCCCTCTACAGTGGAAATGATATGATACATATCCTAATACAGTGTCAAGTGCCAAATTTTTCGTCAGTGAAATCCATTAATTAATTCTTAGTCTAGCCGACAATTAACTGTTATCTTGTGGTAGAGTTTGCACGGAGTAATGTTTTCCTAACTCAGGTCACACTGGTACTATGTTTATAGTAAAAACGAACTAGGTGTATGACAGGTTAGAAAAGGCGAAATTCACACGTAAAGCTGTCAAAAGTGACTTGAGACAAATGACAGGGTGTTATTACAACCCCAGGTGGCATTTTTGGCACATTTTTAAGCAGTTTTCCAAATGTCTGTAGGAATAGCATTTATTCCGATTGGTCACATGTGGAAACAGGGGTGGGTCGATCCCTGAACCTGAGGGGAAATATATACTCCGAACCAATGAATTTTAGTCAGTCTGGGAAGGACCTCTGAAAGAGAGGACATTATTATTAATTCTGACCATAGGAGAGACTCTGGACATACTTTAAGGAAAGACGTCCGTAAAATCGTGGTTCCAGGGAAAATCTATAATCCAGGAACGATAATAAGATGCCAAAAACACAAGGTATTTAACTCAAATTCACATTTATCATGATGTAATTTATATGATGTTTCTTCGTTACAGATGCATGATCTGTTGATTTTGTAGGAATCATTCACATTTGTCATGATGTAATTTATATGATGTTTCGTCGTTTCAGATGCATGACGTGTTGATTTTGTATGGATAGTTCGGTTATTACAGTGATTTAGTAATGTACTTTTGAATTCTGAATTAGAATTTTCACCTTATATACGTAGGTAGGTTAATGGGTGTTGTAGAAAACCCGCTATGTACATTTATGATTGCAAAGTGCTACATTAATTTTGAATTTATCATATTAGTGAATATGGATTGTGAACTATGATATGTTGCCTCACTTTACGTAATGATTTACGGGAATATACGTGACTTCCCCAAATTCTGATGTCGATAATTAGCGGTATAGCTGTATTGATCTGAAGACTTGTGTAGTATTTGCTAGCCATATAAAAGGTATCACTGATAGTAAGATCTGATTGTTCGAACCAGAAAGATGGACAGACAATCTCAACTCTCAAAACCTAACGAGATACTTAGGGCGTTTTACCCTTTTCTTTTCAAAGGAAAATAGTTTGTTTGGAGAGAGAGAAATAACGAGGAGGTCGAGATCCAAAGGAGGGAAAAGAATTTAGAAGTCAGTGTTGTGAGAATCCCAAATTCACCCAGAGGGCAAGTTAAAGTCGAGACGCAAGCAGAAAGAACAGTCGACGACCAGGTCATGTGAATTTACCAAGCGGTCAAATGTTAATGAACACTCAATTTCATGATAATTTGCTATCAGCTATTAATGGCTAAATCTGTCTATTTTATTAGTGTTTGAAATTTAAATAATGTATCTATTATTTTAAACTTCGGTTTTAAAGTGCTTCTGAACTAAGAGTATTCAGAAAGGAAGAAAATTGTAATTTACTGTGTCTTTTTTCTTCTCTTGATTTTTGATTAAATTCTTTATTTATCTTTACGGGGGCTCATGTGTTGTCTTTGTTCAGGATACCGACTCAGATTACCATATCCATTCTATAACTTGGCAAATCACACCGTAGAGGTCATTCCTTAGATAATGAGTATTAGCGGGAAGCGGTTTCTGGTGTTGTTTTTCCAAGTTGCGCAATACCTCTGACCAGTGGCTTGTGCAATATTGTACCAATAGCGCTTGATACCAAAAACCCCGTTACATACAGTTAATGATACAATACATATATTGATACAGCTAATGATACAATACATATCCTGATACAGTGGTAATGACATGATACATAAACTGATACAGTAAAATGATATGATCCAATTCCTGTTACAGTAGTAATGAAATGTTACATATCAGGCAAAAAAATGTTTCCTATTGCACTTGTTTCAAATTAGGGTAGGCAGATCATTTATTTTTTATCACTGGGGAAAAAACTACTAGAGTTGGCAATGAGAAACAGAAATAGTAAGCCATCCAATCCAGAAATATATTTTCTTTCCTCACAAATATTTTGTGCCAAATTTTTTATTATGACCTATTTTTATATGCCATATAAGCAATTTGAGATGAGCTTCATTCTAACAGATATTACATTTTAATAAATGTCATCCAACTTTTGAATACATACACAATGTTTTTTGTTGCCAAATGTTAGATATAGTATCCATATCACATGGTAAAACTTTAAAAATACACAAAAAATTAAATCATTAGGCCATTTCAATATCCTTCTCTACTTGTGTCAAAAGTTTAAATATCTTACATGATATTCTTCTCTACTTGTGTCAAAAGTTTAAAAATCTTACATGATATTCTTCTCTACTTGTGTGAAAAGTTTAAAAAAATTACATGATATCCTTCTCTACTTGTGTCAAAAAGTTTACACAATTACATAATATCCTTTTGTACTTGTGTCAAATGTTAAAAAAATTAAATAATATCCTTCTCTACTAGTGTCAAAAAGTTTACACAATTACATAATATCCTTTTGTACTTGCGTCAAATGTTAAAAAATTAAATAATATCCTTCTCTACTAGTGTCAAAAAGTTTACAAAGTTACATAATTGCATTTAGTTCTTATAATGCATTACATAAATATCATGATAGAGGGATGAAGATGATGTACTGTATTACCACAGAAGTCTGAATATACATGTATTTGTTCAGAAGTCATGTGTAACTGAAATCAGTGCCATATGTGTGATACATGTGATATATGTGTGTGATATGTGTGATATATGTGTGATATATGTGTGATATGTGTGTGATATGTGCCATATGTGTGAGATGTGTGATATATGTGATATGTGTGATATATGTGCCATATGTGTGTGATATGTGTCATATGTGTGTGATATGTGTGTTATATGTGTGATATGTGTGATATGTGTGATAGGAAAGGTCAGGACAGATCAGAAGATTTCCCCAAACATTTGGAAGTTTAAATCATTTTCACCCTGTGGGTAGATTCAGACTGCTGAATCTCTGTCAGAACTTCTCAAG
The DNA here is from genome assembly GCA_029339505.1 of Unio delphinus. Classification (NCBI taxonomy): domain Eukaryota; kingdom Metazoa; phylum Mollusca; class Bivalvia; order Unionida; family Unionidae; genus Unio; species Unio delphinus. The sequence goes on from JAQISU010001244.1 coordinate 3,168,807, forward strand.
ATTGGTACTGTTTCGATCTAATGTAGTTTCAATGTGAGTAAGATTCTTCACATGAAGTACAAATACATTACAACATCACACCCTTTGTGACTTTGAACCTAATTTACCAACACCTTTGTTCAATAAAACCAATATCAGTTAATATCTTTAATCCTGTCCTTATTAATTTTGATTATAAATATTAAAGATTCTAATACACCTCGCCAACTTCAAGCACTGAAGCAGAGCATAACTTCCTGAGAAATTCAAAGTAAAGTTTATTCTTTTACGCTGATTCGGCTCTTTAGTTGCCTGACCATAATCAATTAATGCCTTTATTCCTTTTCAAATTACTTCTGGGGGCCTGGAGTGGCCACGTGGTCTAATGTGCTTACTGTTACGAATCACTGCATCTCACCTCTATCTGCATGGGTTCAAGTCTTGGATTTGGCTAATGTGGTTATGTGAGGAAGCTTGCCAGTAGCTTCTTGTGGGTCAGTGGTAACCTTTCTGGGGTTTTCCTGGGTTCTTCTTCCACCATAAATACTGCCACCATGTATATAGCTTATCTAGTGCTGAAAAATGGTATTAAACCCTACAACAACAACAACAACAAAAACCAAATTACTTCTGTTCACAAACAGTATAATCCACCTAGACAAACTTCAAACAATGAAGTCAGCTGACCAGTGCGTTAAACTAGGAACTACATTGTCTTGCCCTGCTAAAGCTAGTTCAGTCACATGATCCCAGGCAGTATTACCATAAATATACTATAATGGAATAAAACTATTAATTTTCATTAATAATTGTGCACACATGGCATATTACAATGAGTAATGTGAAGAAGAAAAGATATCACTAAACTTGGGAGAAAAAGGTGTAGGATATTCACATGTATGAACTGCACAGACCCAGATTTGCCATTGCACCCACAGATCTGGATCTATGCAGTTTGCTAGGTTTGGTTTGGTTTGGTTTGGTTTGTAAGGTTTAATGCCATTTTTCAGCAGATGGTAGGCTATATCTAAATCACTGCCCCACTGGAAGCTAATGGCTGGCTTTCTCCTATACCCTCACTGGCATAGAGTTAAACCACCATGAAGAGAGATGAGCCACTCAGCCACCATGGACCCAGTTTGTTAGGAGATTTCAGTAGAACACACAACACTGACCCTGATCTGCCAGCACTTACTACTTACCACACATACAAATTTACTATGGAACAGATAATTATTCTTGATTCTTGGCTCTACCTTTTGAAGGGGGCTGTTTATAGAGTACTGTACTCATAAACCCAAGGGATGCATGTTCAATCCCCACCTATGTCAGGTTGGGTTAGCTGCTTCAATGTGTTCTTGGTAAATTTCCTGGATATGATATAGCCAATGTGTTAAAAGTGCCATTAAGACTAACAAAATGAAAACATAATAATTTAGTTTGAACTGAAATAAGAAATAATACAGAATGCAAGGTACATTCTGTCTTGCAAATAATAATGCTTAGAATTCATGTTCTTGTAATTTGTTTTGTTTGGCATCTGCTGCAGATCTCATAGTAGACTTGAGACAGTAACAGTACATTTGCAGATTTCCCAGGAACTGTGTTCCTAGTATTATTAACTCAGCTTTAAATGATTTATATCCTCCCAGATATCCAAATAGGCTACTGTTAATAACCTGTATGGTTTTTAGACTGTCTGTACTTTAGTCCATAGTGTTTGGCTGGAATGATACTACGCAACCTGGAAAACCGAACAATATGTTACATCAATTCACATTCCAAAGTAATGTATCATCAACAAATCCTGTCTTCTGCATGAATGCCTTTTCTTGCAAATTTTAAATTGATCCCAGATCACATGTTTTCTTACCAGTTGGTGACAACTTTGTAATCTGAAACACTTTCATACTGCTAGAAAGAAAGTAAACAGCAAAAAGTTCCACATTTTCTTCCAGTTCTTTTCAAGTTCCTTTCAATCCAATTTTTCACATCTTAATACTGAACAAGAGACTCAAGGCTGCAGGTTACCTAATATCACTCACCTGCCTGATTTATACCTAACAGCCAACTGCAAGAGAATTGAAATTTCTTTCAATGCTGCCAACTGCATTAATACATATCTTATGAAAACAACTGTATTAAAGTTTGTCTAGATTCTTTTTTTGACAGCACATTAGCAGTATTGGTGGTTGTTGTTGCTAGCTCCCTATTAACATTATTGATTCAATATTGGCAAGGTTTTTATAACTGGACATATTCTGTCAAAGCTGATCACATTCTGTTAATATTTAAACTACACTGGCCATACTTTGATGGTGGATTGGCATCTATAAAGGTAAAATGACCTTAAGCTAAGACACTTTAAACTCTTGCTTGTTTTTGCCATGTTGTATTGATAAGCCTAGAGTCCTTTATGGTGGGTATTACCTAATAGCAATGTGGAGTTGACCACTGTTGTTGTTGTAGGGTTTAACACCATTATTTTTCAGCACTAGATAGGCTATACATGGTGGCCAGACAATTACTGGTGGAGGAAGAATCTGGGAAATCCCGGAAAGAACCACCGACTCAAGAGAAGCTACTGGCAAGATTTCTTACATACCCACATTGGCAGAATCCAAGACTCGAAACCCATGCAGACAGAGGTGAGATGGCAGTGATCCATAATGGGAAGTGCTTTAGACCATGCAACCACTTAGGGCCCCTAGTGGACCACTATACACCACTCATTTCAAGTTGCTGCAGTATCTCTTTGCATGCCCAAATATTTCATTCACCAATGTTCAAATATGGAAATATTTCTCCAATATTATGTGAATTTAGGCAAAATCTGTTACTACTACATATAATCACTTATAAATCAAGTTCAGCTTCAAAATAAACTGTGACCTTCATCTGCTATCACATTATGTGTCATCATATCAGGGTCTATGCTGTTTGTTCTACTGATTACCAACTACATGGACCCAGATTTGAGTCTGTGCAGTTTACATATATTCACATACATGTTTAATGCAAATAATTTTTTGTTATGTCATAACTCATATAACTGTCCTATTATGCTGACCACCCCTGAAAACAAAATGGTTGTTCCTAAAACAAACACTAATAAAGCTGCATGTCAATCAGATGCTTTGTTCATCTAATACCATTTCCCTGTCAAAAGATCCTTGTCAAAAGATAGAACATGGACTTGTGGAAATAGACTTTATTCATAAACAAAAAATCCCAAACAATTCAGCTTGCAGTATTTGTCTATGAAAGAAATTAAAGCTAAACTGAAAGAATAGCTTCTTATTTTAAAAAGCTTCAGAATTGCAGTTAAAATATTAAACTAAAGGTAAAAAATAAATGGTTTTTACAAAATTTGATCTTGTAGTAGAGCTTTATTCCACTCACTAGCCCTGATTTAGTTTTTCTATTGTTACGGTTTAACTAACATGATTTATTTTCTATTACCTTCAATTTTGTTTCTTACCCATTTATTCATCAAAAATCAAAAATAAAAGTTACCAAACCACTGATCATTTAAATTATTCTTTGCATATTATACATACTAATTATTTACCAAACCAATGATCATTTAAATTATTCTTTGCATATTATACATACCAATTATTTACCAAACCAATGATCATTTAAATTATTCTTTGCATATATTACATACTAATTATTTATCAAACCACTGATCATTTAAATTATTCTTTGCATATTATACATACTAATTATTTATCAAACCAATGATCATTTAAATTATTCTTTGCATATTATACATACTAATTATTTACCAAACCAATGATCATTTAAATTATTCTTTGCATATATTACATACTAATTATTTACCAAACCAATGATCATTTAAATTATTCTTTGCATATTATACATACTAATTATTTACCAAACCAATGATCATTTAAATTATTCTTTGCATATATTACATACTAATTATTTACCAAACCAATGATCATTTAAATTATTCTTTGCATGTTATACATACTAATTATTTACCAAACCAATGATCATTTAAATTATTCTTTGCATATATTACATACTAATTATTTACCAAACCAATGATCATTTAAATTATTCTTTGCATATATTACATACTAATTATTTACCAAACCAATGATCATTTAAATTATTCTTTGCATATTATACATACTAATTATTTACCAAACCAATGATCATTTAAATTATTCTTTGCATATATTACATACTAATTATTTACCAAACCAATGATCATTTAAATTATTCTTTGCATATATTACATACTAATTATTTACCAAACCAATGATCATTTAAATTATTCTTTGCATATATTACATACTAATTATTTACCAAACCAATGATCATTTAAATTATTCTTTGCATATATTACATACTAATTATTTACCAAACCAATGATCATTTAAATTATTCTTTGCATATATTACATACTAATTATTTACCAAACCAATGATCATTTAAATTATTCTTTGCATATATTACATACTAATTATTTACCAAACCAATGATCATTTAAATTATTCTTTGCATATATTACATACTAATTATTTACCAAACCAATGATCATTTAAATTATTCTTTGCATATATTACATACTAATTATTTACCAAACCAATGATCATTTAAATTATTCTTTGCATATATTACATACTAATTATTTACCAAACCAATGATCATTTAAATTATTCTTTGCATATATTACATACTAATTATTTACCAAACCAATGATCATTTAAATTATTCTTTGCATATATTACATACTAATTATTTACCAAACCAATGATCATTTAAATTACTCTTTGCATATTATACATACTAATTATTTACCAAACCAATGATCATTTAAATTACTCTTTGCATATTATACATACTAATTATTTACCAAACCAATGATCATTTAAATTATTCTTTGCATATATTACATACTAATTATTTACCAAACCAATGATCATTTAAATTATTCTTTGCATATATTACATACTAATTATTTACCAAACCAATGATCATTTAAATTATTCTTTGCATATATTACATACTAATTATTTACCAAACCAATGATCATTTAAATTACTCTTTGCATATTATACATACTAATTATTTACCAAACCAATGATCATTAAAATTACTCTTTGCATATTATACATACTAATTATTTACCAAACCAATGATCATTTAAATTATTCTTTGCATATATTACATACTAATTATTTACCAAACCAATGATCATTTAAATTATTCTTTGCATATATTACATACTAATTATTTTCCAAGGCAAGTCTTCTTATACATGTAATTCCAACAAGAATTTTGTTCTGGTGCATCTTCAACAACAGCACGGAAAGCCATCGCCACAAAAAAATATATAACTGAAATAATGTAAGCAACTTTAAAATAAACCAAGAAAAGCTACAAAGAAACCAACATCTTGTAAAAAAAATATTAATGATCAATATTCAAATAAAACATGGGATGCACAAATGCAACAAACAAATTTCAGCTGATAAAAAAAGAAAATATGAATGAAACAAGCAAACTTTAAAAGAAATAAACTCTATCTAAAGAATTAGATCAATATTCAAATAAAAATATTTCAGGCACAAACAAAACAGACAAATATATACAGAAACAAACCACATTTGATCATTGGACTATCATTTTTCATTCATCTCTCAGTAGTGTTTGTACATGGGATTGTTTGTATGGGGATTCTTATTGATATTTCTGCTATTACTTTGTGCAATGTTATGTTAGCTTAACCAGCTTGTGTCTGTTTATTTCATGCAAGTACCATTTAATTCATCATTTGACATTTGCATTTTTCATTGGTATGGTTTTTCTTTCGGTTGATATTTGTCTGTTTTGTTTGTGTCTCATTTATTTTCTATCAACATTAATCTTATTGTTTAAATACTGTTTATTTCATTCGGTATTTGCTTCTTTCAACGATACATTCTTTTGTTTCTGCAGATATTTGTCTGTTTTGATTGTGCCTTGATTATTTCATTTGAGTACTGATCTAATTGATTAAATACTGTTTATTTTATTTGAGTACTGATCTAATTGATTAAATACTGTTTATTTCATTTGAGTACTGATCTAATTGATTAAATACTGTTTATTTCATTTAAGTACTGATCTAATTGATTAAATACTGTTTATTTCATTTGAGTACTGATCTAATTGATTAAAAACTGTTTATTTCATTTGAGTACTGATCTAATTGATTAAATACTGTTTATTTCATTTGGCATTTATTTGTTTCATTGGTTTGTTGCTTGTTTCAGACGACATTTGTCTGTTTCGTTTGTTTTATCTGAGCAATAATCTTATTGTCTGAGATTTATTATTATTATTTTACAAGCATGTTTGTTATATTGTAGGTTTTTTAGGTTTAATTTAAATTTACTTATATTATTTCAATGATATTTTTTTGGGTAGCATTGGTGTCCATACAAGGGGAAAAAATTACTGTTAATTCCATAGAATTTACATACAGTTTATATAATAAGAAATTCAATTAATTACCATGCAAAATACTTCTACATCTGGATTTAATTAAAAAGCAAACATTAGTACTTTAAAATTATCTAGATACAAGCAATTATACGGCCCCCAACAAGCAAAGCTTCAAAACTATTAAAGTTTCTTTGAAGTTTATACCCCAGACCTACGGTGCTGTATTCACTTGATTCGCTAATTGACAGATAGTGTTCTGTGGAATATCTTGATTATGAACATATATAAAAGGCTGGCAGAAATATATTTATCCAAGTACAAAGCATGCAATTCATAATCTATTCTCAATGTGCTAACTCAGCTGAATTTTATCTTATATAATATTATATCACAAATGTTAACCTAAAACCAAATAATAAACTGCTTTACAACTTAATGTTGGGTTGTCTTTGGTCTTTATACAATAAAACCTGTCCTGAAAGACCAGTCCTGTAAGAGGTCATTTCTTCAGAGAATATCTTCTTAATACATACATTTACTGGTTATATAGCATTCTGACTTATCATGAGACCCCTGTTCTGTAAAAATCATAATTTTCTGGCAGAAGGTGTGATTTTTCAAGAAAGGCTCTACTATATCCTACATCATAAATTAATGATCAATGGAGATTTCAGATGTCTTATGAATTTGTAATTTATGTCATACAGTCAAAGCCCTATCAATCTCCCCCCGCCCCTCACACTCTCTATTCCATGCATTCAAATGTAAGGTATAATGTTGCATTCCTGGCTGCACATACATTGCTGGCTGGGTATTGAACGTTTGGTCTTTGGGTTACGAGTCTAATGGTCTACCAATTTAGCTACCACAGCTGCCAGATTCAAGTTGTGATTGTCAAACAATTAACCAATACAAGTGGGACTTGCAAGTAATATACTAGCTAAATAAAATGGGCAGTCATGTACCGGTAATTCAATTTTGTAATAAAGTAATACAGGGATACCTGGCAAATATTTCCCATTGTTCATCTTGCAAAATTCTCCAACTCAGCAATACATAATTACCTGGAGATAATGGGAATTAGCAAATCTGTCAGACTAAGCTACTGGGCCAATATGAGGGAAATTCTACATTTTTGTTAAGGTTATAAGAAAACAGTTTTTTCTTTCCTATCTCCAATTGATATCATGATGATTAAAAAGTGACATAATTGGTAATTAATTTAAATCATAAAATATTTAGTGCGCTAATTAATCTGTAAACAGCAATATTAAAATTGCTAATATTGTTCACGGTGACGTTTTTACATACTGCATCTTTTCAAAAGATTGACTTGTGATGCAAACCAAACCTGAAGCTCTTAAACATCACATCTTCATAATAAAATGAAGAAGGAATGTAATAACTGATTACTGGTCTTGAAAAATATTCACTCTGATTTGATGTTGATTGATTAAACTATGAAAGCTGATACATGTATTTTGTTTTTGTAAAACTTCAACTCCTTAAAGACAGCAGGAATAATAATGAGAAAGTATCCATTTACTTTTATCAAGTGTCAATCACAGGCTAATTTCTGAAAAGACAGAGTGTTTTACAAGCTGTGGAAACACTGTCAGTAACCTGTCAATGTTGTTACAGTGTCATCATTGCATCAGGAATTATTTGTTTGCAGTACTAAATCACTTTTCACTAAAACAAGGGTTTGTGTACTTATGCTCAAGAGAAAGTCAAGGACATTCCAGGATCTAAGAGACAGTAAAATTGAACACCACAAATGGAAGGATAAGCAATGAACACCAAGAAAGCTTAAACATTGTCAACTCTGAAGATCAAGAATATTGATGAACAGTCCATGCCAATTTTCCAGGAACTGTATGGCACAAAATGGTAAAAAATAATGTGAACAGGAGCAAAAATCATTTTAAAGAACTTTAAAATCAAACTGTTTATTTTCAAGGTTTTCAAGGAAATGAATTTAAGAATTCCAAATCCAGTACCTTCAAGGTTTTCAAGTAAGTAAATTTAACAATTCCAAAATCAAGTACCTTTGTGGTTTTAAAAGAAGTGAATTTAACCATTCTAAATCCATACCTTAAAGGTTTTCAAGGAACTAAATTTAACAATTCCAAAATCAGATACCTTTAAGATTTTAAAGGAACTAAATTTAACAATTCCAAAATCAGATGCCTTTAAGATTTTAAAGGAACTAAATATATAACAATTCAAACAGTTCCAGTACCTTCAAGGTTTTCAAAGAAACATTAAAACGCTGTGTAATGTTCCAGATAAATGTACAATTGCATTACCACATAATTTTTTTGTTAATACAGACTTTCTCTAATCTGAGAGACTGATATGCTGAAAATAGTCTAGTTTTGTCTTATTATCTGCAGAATTAGAATATGGCACACAGAAAGCCATCCATACAGCTTTTCAATATGTGTTAGAATGCTCTTCTCCTTTTATTAATTATCAGGAACAATAAACTTCTCCCTCATTTTAATGAACTCAGATAACTTGTGAATCATAACTGCCCTGATTTATCCAAATGTGAAAAGTGTCAGTCTACCATTGCAAAGAGAGTTTCCATCAAAACTTAATTAAGTGCCAGTTGTTTTAATTTTCAATTTGTAGATCAAACTGTTGCAGAAACAGACCTGCTTTGTATTATCATATTACTTATGTCGTTTGTATCAAGATAAGTGAATGGGGCACCCCAAAAAAGGGCATGCAAATCCTACCTGCATTACCAATGATCTTCATTACCTGTATACGGATTGCCAATCATCTTCATTACCTGCATAAGGACTACCAATCATCTTCATTACCTGCATAAGGCTTACCAATCATCTTCATTACCTGCATAAGGACTATCAATCATCTTCATTACCTGCATAAGGCTTACCAATCATCTTCATTACCTGCATAAGGACTACCAATTATCTTCATGTGTCAACTTATTTCAATTAGCAATCCAACACCATTTTAAATTATCATGTAAATAACCCAAATTAAATTTATCTACCTTTAATCAGTGGTTTATCCTAATCATTAGCAAATATGATCACAGATAGAAAGAAAACCAAGGAAAAGGTGTCCCCAGTGTATGAAAAGATTACTATTGCAGATCTGGTTCATTTGACATAGCAAGTTCCAAAGTTTGCTGTGAACTTAAAATTCCCAAACTGGGCTTCAGATGCTTGCTCAAGCTTGTGCAAGTTTCTCTATTATCTGCAATGAAATCATGGCATTGGTATTTAACTAATAAAACAATAAAAAGTAGTTTAAATGTTGTTTTTTCTAGAAAATAAATGTCAGTATTTTTGACAAAAACAAGCTTGTTTTTTTTTCAGAATCAGCTATAACACTGAAATGTAGCCATATATACGCATGAAGCGTTGATGTAATACACTATGTTTTCATTGGTATACATGTGATATTTGTGCTGAAATCTCTCAGAGTATTGTTTTAAACAATTTAGAGAGTGGTTATCTTAAAATAAAGGTAAAATGAACAATTTTATTAAAACAAGCTATTTACTGAAATTTTTTCCTGACAAAATTATAAAATAAATACTCAACTATTCACACACCCCTCCATCCCAGTATCTTCTCAATATGATTTCCATACCTTTATTAGTTTTCCTGAGGTCTCTTAGTAACTTGAAAACTCACTTATGCTTATGCTGTTTGAGTTATCAAGGTGTATTAAAAGAACAGATGACTGTGAGTTCTCAAGAGGTGTATTATCAATGTGTATTACAACAGATGCTGGTGATTTATTGTCACATTTGCTATAAAGTTATGTATAAGCCATAATCTACATGGAATATTACTGCAACCTTGTGTTTGATCTCTAAACATTGCTGCAGGGTTAGTGTTGAACTCTTACACAAGGTTACTGTGAACAGAGACAGGAAACTTGAGTTGGCAAGGGTGACCACTCACTTCACTTAACAAAGGCTTGCCGTATCACACCTATATGTTAAAAGTTTGTTCAAAGATCAACTGAAAGTCCGTGGGGTGAATGAGGCACGTTCTTATCCATACCTTATTGACAGACAGCGAGACAACATTGTTCACTAAGTTTGATTGGATTGGTTCACAGCAATATCCAATCAAAAATTGTGATAGAGGACATTAATTACAATTCAACCCAAATTAAATCTTCCATCTTGTGAAAGGAAAATGTAGTATTTACTAGAAAGATTGCTGATCAATAGGATTACTCCAAGGAATGAAGCCACTCATATTTTGGCAGTAAAATGTAGAGGTAGATTCTATGGAAAGACAAAGCTTCGAAATGGTCAGTAAGTTATTTGATTGATTTTTGCAGAATATTATGGCATCAATAATTGTAATTATTTGGAGTATGTACACTTAATTACTAGGATTGCTTAGTATGTAGAATTACCTTTGTACTTACTGTTCATTTAAATGCATATTTGAGAAATGGGCTTGAGCTTACATAGAGAATTACTAGATGTGAGGTGGAATTATGTAGATTGCTAGCTTGTGGTCAGAATGGGAAATGGTTGAAGTATGCAAGATAAGTTACTCTGAACGTAAGCATATATCAGAGCATGGATATTGAAATATTTGCATGCTTTGTTTGAGTTGAAAGGTAAAGAAATCTGTTTGACTATTGTGATATTGTTTAGTATAACATGATTAGGAATATATATTGATGTGACACATTTTATTGATGTATGCATAAGAACTAATTGATACCGTGCTTTATTATGATGTTTGTATTACCATACAAAAACATATGGGTATCTCGATGCGAATGAATGTGTGACAGAAGAAATTTAATAGCCGTTATCTGATGATAGGCTGTGTGTAGTGTCAGATGAGAGGGCTAAGGGAATAGACTACCATCCTTGTGTTTTCACAGGAAGCTTTATAGGAGACAGAGAACTTAAGAATCCATTGAGTCCTGAGTCTTCAAGAGTTGGAGATGGAATTGAGACTAGCTGAGTGAGTTGGAATCAACAGAAGTCAAGTCATTGGAGAGAAGGTGGAGGAGGTGGAAAAGGAGTCTGGAGGAGAAAGTGGAGGAGGAGGAAAATGAGAAAAGAGAAAGTCAAGAATGAGGAGAAGGAATTTGAAAAAAGTCAGAGAGGAAGAGGAGAATGAATTGGATGAAATAGGAGAGAGAGAAAGGATACAACAGTGGAGTAGAAATATAATGACAGGTGGAAATCATTCTCACACTGCTAATCAAGTGTTGCAATATGCTATTAAAGGGTTGAGCAGAAGGAGTGGATTGGAAATTTGAATCATTTGATTATTGAATTGTTCTTAAGTTAGTCATTGAATTTCAATCTGCTCTTGTAAATTTAATAATCTAACCATCGGAATTGCTGACTGAGGGCTTGGAGCTTTACATCTATATTTCACTAATCTAACTTCCAACAAAATAGAGCCTGGGTGGGACTTATATATTAGTTTAAATAAAATATTGGGAGCAACCCCAGCCCAACCATAACAATCGTCACAGTTATCATGAGGTGTTTTACAACAGATGAAAGTGAGTTACCAAGAGGTGTATTACAAAAGATGATTTTGAGTTATCAAGAGGCAAATTGTAACAGATGACAGTGAGTTATTAAGGTGTATTACAACAGATGACAGTGAGGTGTATTACAACAGATGTTTTATTTTTTAATCAAGAGGCAAATTACAACTGATAAAAGTGAGTTATTAAGGTGTATTACAACAGATGACAGTGAGGTGTATTACAAGAGATGATGGTGATTTATAAATGTATATTACAACAGATGACAGTGAATCATCATGAGGTTTATTAAAACAGATAATATTGAGTTATCAGGAGGTGCATTTCAGCAGATAACAATGAGTTATCAGGGTGTATTAAAAGAGATAATGGTGAGTTATGAAGAGGTATTTTACCAAATGATGTTGAGTTATCAGATGTATTACAAGATGATGGTGAGTTATCAAGGTATATTACAACAGATGACAATGATAGTTTTCAAGCAGATTACTGCAACAGATATTGGTGAGATCTCAAGATGTGCATTACAGAAGATGACAGTGAGTTATCAAGGTGTATTATAACAGCTGAATTTGAGTTATCAAGGTGTATTATAACAGCTGAATTTGAGTTATCAAGATGTATCATAACAGCTGAATTTGAGTTATCAAGGTGTATTATAACAGCTGAATTTGAGTTATCAAGATGTATCATAACAGCTGAATTTGAGTTATCAAGGTGTATTATAACAGCTGAATTTGAGTTATCAAGATGTATCATAACAGCTGAATTTGAGTTATCAAGATGTATCATTACAGATTATTGAAAGATGACAGTAAGTCATCACGGTGTATTACAAAAGATGATAGTGAGTTATCAAGAGGTGTATTACAACAGATGATCTGAGTTATTAAAGTGTATTAGAACAGATGATCTGAGTTATTAATGTGTATTATAAAGATGACAGTGAGTTATCAATAGGTATATTACAACAGATGATCTGAGTTATTAAAGTGTATTACAACAGATGATCTGAGTTATTAAAGTGTATTACAACAGATGATCTGAGTTATTAAAGTGTATTACAACAGATGATCTGAGTTATTAAAGTGTATTACAACAGATGATCTGAGTTATTAAAGTGTATTACAACAGATGATCTGAGTTATTAAAGTGTATTACAACAGATGATCTGAGTTATTAAAGTGTATTACAACAGATGATCTGAGTTATTAAAGTGTATTACAACAGATGATCTGAGTTATTAAAGTGTATTACAACAGATGATCTGAGTTATTAAAGTGTATTATAACAGATGAGCTGAGTTATTAAAGTGTATTATAACAGATGATCTGAGTTATTAAAGTGTATTACAACAGATGAGCTGAGTTATTAATGTGTATTATAAAGATGACACTTACATGCAGATTCAGAGGATAAAACAATGCATATTTACATAGCTCACAACAGACCCTTCAAGGTCAGAAAACTCTATTGGCATGCAACATTAGGCAAGCTGTACATTTTGCATGGTAAGCAAAATACATCCTACCTCCTGCCAAGATTTGTGTATAGAATATGAAAATAAATCCAGATTTCCACACAACTCAATGGAAATTCCAATTCCAGGCCATTAGCTTATTCTAGTATTTTTCAGCCCTGTTTGTTGATATTCAAGAAACAGTGTACTTATGAATGTCACCAGGAACCCTTGAAACAATGGTAAATATTTACTGTTACAGTATCAAAAATGTGTACTGGTAGATTTCAAGCCTGATCCAATTTAAGATGAGAATAAACAAAGCTGGATAAAATGTTTAAGAGAGTGAGTAACAACAATGCCTCATGGTACTGACATGTTAGCAAAGGGGGTTTTTTTTTTGAGGGGGGGGGGGGGGAGAGTTTTTTAATTGCCAAATAATGTTGCCTGAGTAAATAAACAATGTAGGGTCCAGTTACTACATCCTGAAGTCTATATATTTTGTAAACTAGAAGTGATTAGTGTATGGCAGAAAATGAATAAAATGTGTTCTTTTTAAATCATTTCAGAAAATCATTAAAGTATAACATTTCTTGCTAACTCTATAATAATAATAATAATAATAATAATAATAATAATAATAATAATAATAATAATAATAAGAAGAAGAAGAAGAAGAAGAAGAAGAAGAAGAGGAATTTGTTCATGGAAGCTGACTCATTTAATCAAAGACTTTTCTCACTTCAGTTCCTCATCAAACAATAGGTTCAGAGTAATTACTATTGAGTTTAACATGTCTTCGTAATGGTCAAAACTAATTTTATTAATAATCTGTTATTAACATGCATGTGCTTATACAATCTTTCCTTAAACACATAAGGTACAGTTGATGAAACCAATTTTTAAATGCAAGGGTGACTTCTACTTAAGCAGAGGTAAGTTAAAATGTGATAAATTTTTTTAAAACTTCAAGGTGATCTGGACACAGTTTACCATTTTAGCACCCATCATTACAGCAAGATTTTAGATAACATATGGTCAGGTTTTTTTTCCAATACTCATTTGATTGGAAGAATCTTAAAAAACAATTTTATTCAGGTTGGGCAAGTTGGGCATCAGCAAAACTTGTTCCAATCTGTATGTTTCCCTAGCTACTATAATTGTATTCAGCTACTATAAGCTATTGAAAACACAAATAATCTGTACGTGCCCCTTAGCCACTATTGTATTTAGCTATTATAAGCTATTGAAAACACAAATAATCTGTACATGCCCCTTAGCCACTGTTGTATTTAGCTATTATTAGCTATTGAAAACACAAATAATCTGTACATGCCCCTTAGCCACTATTGTATTTAGCTATTATAAGCTATTGAAAACACAAATAATCTGTACATGCCCCTTAGCCACTATTGTATTTAGCTATTATTAGCTATTGAAAACACTGATAATATATACACATTCCTAGCTACTATTGTATTCAGCTATTAAAAGCTTTTGAAAAACCACTAATAATCTGTACATGTCCCTAGCCACTACTGTATTAGCTACTATAAGCTATTGAAAGCACTGATATTCCTTACATGTCTCTGGCCTCTATTGTATTTAGCCAATAAGCTATTGAAAGCACTGATATTCCTTACATGTCTCTGGCCTCTATTGTATTTAGCTACTATAAGCTATTGAAAGCACTGATATTCCTTACATGTCCCTAGCCACTATTGTATTTAGCTACTTATTAGCTATTGAAAACACTGATAATCCTTACATGTCCCTAGCCACTATTGTATTTAGCTACTTATTAGCTATTGAAAACACTGATAATCCTTACATATCCCTAGCCACTATTGTATTTAGCTACTTATAAACTATTGAAACACTGATATTCTTTTACATGTCCCTAGCCACGTTTGCAGCTACTATCAGCTATTGTATACATTAATAATCTGTGTATCTTATGCTACTACTGTATTCAGCTATTGTATAAACTCATAATCTTTGTATCCCTAGCCACTACTGTATTCAGCTACTATAAGCTATTGTATACACTGATAATCTGTGTCTCTAGCTACTAGTGTATTCAGCTATTGTATACATTGATAATCTTTGTGTCTATAGCCACTAGTGTATTCATGTACTATATACACTGATAATCTGTACATATCCCTAGCCACTACTGTATTCAGCTACTGTATACATTGATAATCTTTGTGTCTATAGCCACTAGTGTATTCATGTACTATATACACTGATAATCTGTGCGTGTCCCTAGCCACTACTGTATTCAGCCACTGTATACACTGATAATCTTTGTGTCTATAGCCACTAGTGTATTCATGTACTATATACACTGATAATCTGTGCGTGTCCCTAGCCACTACTGTATTCAGCCACTGTATGCAATGAAAATTTGTGTTGGTCCCTAGCCAGTATTGTATTCAGCTACAAAAAGCAATTGCATACACTGATAGCTATAAAAATTGCTATCCAACACCAGTCAAATGTGCCAAGTTATCTTACTAAACATCTCAGTAAACACTTGCATCTTGGACAAACAGATTTTAAACTTTCCTTTATGTCTATCTAACATGCATACATGCCATGTCTCCCCAATTGTCCAATAGCCTCTTGATTTTGGGCCTTATCTTTTTATTTACTCATTTGCTGACAAAATCTTCCTGAAATCACAAATCCACCAAGCATAAGTATTTCAAGCTAAAACAAAATCTGTCAAGCACAAATATTTCCAGCTAAAACAGCATTTAGTAGACTGTTTAGACTATTATAATATGTCAATCAAGTTGTTTTCTACCTAACAACCAATCAAATCTGGCACAAAACATGGGCTCATGCATTTATTGTAGACACATAAGTTGTTTTACACATCAATATTTCAACTGAGTACTGTCTTGTATAAATTGCAGGCAACCTTAAAAGTTTCCTACAGTTCTTGAACTCTTTGGAAATAAAATAATTTTGGAACCATGCTGAAATGTATACTAAAGAAATTGAAGGAGGAAAATATGCCATGGAAAAAAATAATATGTTTATAAGTTCAACAGTGCTTGCATAAATGAATTTAAATGTGTAAAGCATAGTGAAAATAACGTATAAGAAAATTAATAAAGTTGAGTAACTATTAGTCGTTGTAATTAATTAACTTAGAATTGGTACAATGTGTACTTTCCCACTTAAATTTATGATAAAAATTGTTGTTGGCAAAAAATGGCATGTATGATCAAAATTAGTGGTTGTAGTCCACCAACACTGCCTGTTTGTACAAAGAAAAAAAAAACATACAAGGAATTTTATTTAGTTGGTGGTCTGGGTAAAAATATGTAAAAACTAGCTCTATATAAGCTATTTTACTGACATAACAAAAGTATTTCATGATTCAACAGAGAGGTACAGAGATAGTACATATTTACAGTGAAACAAAACACATGTACCGTATTTTCGCGCATATATCCCGCACACGCAGATAATCCGCACCCTCATATAGCCCGCAGGTTTTGGGGTTTTGGGTAAAAAATCGTTGGCATAACCCGCACCTTTGTATAACCCGCAACCATAGATATATTTATACAGCTACAATCGGAAATGAAATCAATTACAGGATCACGGGGCTTCGCTGATGTAGCAAACTGCGATTCTGTTTTCCGTTTTGGTGACAAAATATACCATCTGGTGATATTTGTGGCGACACCAATTTTGGCTGATAAAAACCGTATATACAGTCTTGCGTTTGGAGTAGAGAAAATCAAAGGCACCATGACAGGAAACAATGTACTGGAATATATTGTTAAAATAACAAGTCCTTGTCTCATACCGGCAAACCACACTAACAGTGCACTGTTATATCATAATCCGCTAATGATGATATCTGGCCTTATTACTTTATGCAAAAGCCGAATCCGCAGAAGGCGGAAACGTAAAATGAGTACAGTCAAGCAGATGACACTAATTTAAAAACAAATACCAGATGGAAGAAGAAAAAATACGTTTGCTGACACTTCAAAGAGAACTGATTACCTTTGAAGCACTGATATTTACTAAACAAATAAAACAAATCTGTTTCAATGTTCTACAATTATCTGAAGTTGCCGCAGCAATAACAATCAGGTATTTGTTTGACCCTTCAACTGGAGCCTTTAGCGGCGCCATCATCAAAGTAAGCCGACGACCGTTGCTCAATAAAAGTCAGCAAAAAAACATGGTACACAGTGCTTGTGTGCGTAGGCTGTCTATAGGAGCTGTGCCTCAACTACAGGCTACATAAACACGGACATTTCTAAATAATCTTGTATTCTTGTGAAGTGTAGATTCGAGTTTAAATAATTTCTTTCTGTTTAATTTAAAAAATGCCGAAACGAAAGTCTTACACAGCCGACTTCAAGCTAACTGCCATTGCGTATGCTGAAGTGCATGGCAATAGAGCCACAGGCAAAAAATTTGATATTGATGAGAGTGTAATCCAAGGTTGGAGAAAAGAAAAAGGAACGCTGGAAAAGATGAATCCACGAAAACGTGCTCGTCGCGGACCTAAAGCAAAGTGGCCTCACCTTGAAGCTGACCTGAAGCAGTGGATCGTGGCCCAGCGGTAAAATTAGGTACCGTAGTTATTTCGATTGAAAACAGAAAATATTGATTATGAAAACGTGACGGATACGAAATTTTAAGTTTTTATCCCGAAATGTTGATTTGGTCCCGATACCGTAAGTTGTTGTAAAGTCACCGTAGTAGCCATAATATCCAACCCTAGCAAAACAAAACTAGAACAATATATGTTATGTAGTTACGTTTTTCAAACAATATATTGAAATATCATTATGTGTAAAAAAAATTGTGATAATAGCCCGCACCCTTATATAACCCGCACCCCCCTGCGGGGTTTGTAAAATCTGGTATAACACGCGGGATATATGCGGGAAAATACGGTAATGCATAATTCTATCATGAACAGAAAAGAACAGTGATTTGAATGGTTACTTATGTGCACAACAAATGAAGTCTTTAACCATTTTATGAAAGACTAACAGTACACCAGTCCTACATGTGTACTGACATTACCTGTGCACCAACACTTCCAAATCTGGCAACTGCTCCTATGGCCAAGTGGTTTAAGCATATGTCTCAGATATGAGAGGTCATGGGTTTGATCCATGGCAGAGTCATGCCAAAGACTTACAAAAATGGTAATAACAGCTGCCTCGGTTGGTGCTCTGCATTAATAGGTTAGTGTTAGGACTGGTCAGCCTGGTGTCCAGATAATGTGTCTGAGTGGGACATCATGAAACATGTCTGCAGTATGATGCCCCAGTAGTAGACATCACTATAATCTGCCAAACTGCAGATATCATGGCAATATGACTGAAAAATTATTAAAGCTACGTTAAATATCAAAATCACACACACAGCTAATCTGGTTTAGCTTCAGTACACTGAACCACCCCTGAACTCAAATACAATCATTAGGAAAACAGCACAATTTACCTACATACAATTTGCACAACAGGCTTGAGAACCATACATTCAAACTGGATAAAGTCCCCAGTTTTATGTTTGCACAATGACACATACTATTCTGATGTCCAACATGCTGATTGGTTAAAAAGTTTAATGATGAACCAATCAGAACATCTCAGCCCTAATGGATACAAGGCTAGCTTAATGTGGATCTCAACTGCAGCAATGCCTCAGTCCTATTTATATATTGAATGTGAGGTCATCAGAAATGCCAGGGCTTTTCTAAAAAGAGGCAATATTTCTAATACAATCTTACCACCCTGCAGCATCATAGCAGGATGCCAATGTACATCTATCAGTTTATATAAAAGTTTGTTATTGCTAATTTCTTCCCTTCGTTTCAGTTAGGCAAGCAGGTGTTTTCAGGATGGCAGTACTAAAAACATATATGTGTAGCCTAAAAAAAAGGGCCTGCATGATATTGCAGCATACATGACAGAGTTGGTCATATGACCTCTCAATACTCCTGTGATGCATTGTTTCTTTTAGTTGGTCCATCATTCAGGGTCTTAAAATCTACCAGCACATGTCTGTGCTGAGTATTTTATGGAATTTCTGGATACCCAATATGTACCAAGGTATACCAAAACTATATTATAGCATAAGAATGTGTGACAAATACAACTATTTTGTACAAATTTAATAAATTTTGAAAGTATTTTATCATGATTATCAGGAATTTCCAGAATAAATTGCTTCAGATTAGCAGATACTGGTGATCTTTGACGAACAAGATTATGTTTGAAATTGTCTATCATTGAGTGAAGAAACTTTTTTGGTTGAGACTCACATAAAATAAGAAAAAAAATGGTGTATAATAAATGTTAAATAAGAAAAGTTGTTTATAATCAACTGAACAAAATTCATAGTATGACCCCACCCCCTTGAGAAAATTATTGCACAGCACTATTTAGGATTTATCCCAGGTTTTTGAACAAGCAAAGAAACTAGTTATCCATCTAAGGTTGATGATTTTCTCAGGATTCTCTTGATTTCATCTTAAAAACTGCCCCATATCAAATTCTATGCAATGAAGAGAGTGTGCTACAGTACTGCCCTTCATTATAACACAGTTCTAGTCTTAAGGCAGTTTTGTTATTGAGACCATTTCATTATGTGGTGGAAAAGTTACATGTATACTGTATTTCAGTATAAAATGGTCTCACTCTAAGGCAGTATAACTCTATAGATCCCATGCACAGCATTATAATGAGGGAGTACTGATTCATGTACATCACTATAATGTGACATCACAATAAATAGGCACACTTCATGCTCTCATTGAAAGCATTATAATTAGAGAGTACTGATTCATGTACATCACTAAGTGACATCACAATAAATAGGTACACTTCATGCTCTCATTGAAAGCATTATAATGAGGGAGTACTGATTCATGTACATCACTATAACGTGACATCACAATAAATAGGTACACTTCATGCTCTCATTGAAAGCATTATAATGAGGGAGTACTTATCATGTACTTCATTACAAGGAGGCAAACTCTGATTCCCATGGATAACATAATAATGAGGGGAAGTTATTATGTTCCTCCTTAAAAAGAGATTTCACCATAAGGAAGTATTACATATGGCTCCCAAAGGCAGCATTATAATGAGGAGTATTGTATCATGTACTTCATTATAAGGTAGTCTTCCCAAAAGGCTGTATACTCTATGCCTCCCATGGACAGAACTATAATAAGGGTGTACAGGGTCATGTAAATCATTACAAGGTAATCTCTCTGAAAGGCTACATTGTTTATGGCTCACATGGAAAGCATTATAATAAGTGCGTACTGTGTAAGTTATTAACACTTGAACAATTTTACAAGGGACATGAAATAAATAATGATTGAACCTAATGCAAAATTCATCATCCCTTGTGACTGTAACTGAAATTTAGACCATATTAATGGCTGCTCCATAGAACTTCAAAGAACATAATGTTTTCCATCATGCTGTAGGAAATCATTAAATTCTACTGATTTTCCTAAAAGATACTAAATGTGATGCCATTTGTAATTTTCTTTTATAGCAAATCCTATGAGAAAATGTTACCTTTTGTCACTTTGAATTAAATTTCATTCTCTCTAAACTGGCTCATATCTGGCTCAAACCTGACTTGTACCAGACTCAAACCTGACTTGTACCAGACTCAAAGCTGGCAAGTGAAATAAGTTTCTCCAATCATTAATACAGTGTTAAGTATAGAACATACTGGTAGTATTAATGGAACCACCATTCTCCTATGTAATTAACTGTAATTGGTAATATTAATGGAAACACCATTCTCCTATGTAATTAACTGTAATTGGTAGTATTAATGGAAACACCATTCTCCTATGTAATTAACTGTAATTGGTAGTATTAATGGAAACACCATTCTCCTATGTAATTAACTGTAATTGGTAGTATTAATGGAAACACCATTCTCCTATGTAATTAACTGTAATTGGTAGTATTAATGGAAACACCATTCTCCTATGTAATTAACTGTAATTGGTAGTATTAATGGAAACACCATTCTCCTATGTAATTAACTGTAATTGGTAGTATTAATGGAAACACCATTCTCCTATGTAATTAACTGTAATTGGTAGTATTAATGGAAACACCATTCTCCTATGTAATTAACTGTAATGGTTCAACAGTAATCTGTATTCAGATATAAAAGGCATATTGGAAACACCATTCTCCTATGTAATTAACTGTAATGGTTCAACAGTAATCTGTATTCAGATATAAAAGGCATATACCTAAACAGGTCATCCCAAAATATAAGAGCTGAAAATGGTGTATGCTAATCATTATGCACAGGATTGTACATAATCTGCCTAAACCAATAGTCTCAGTCAACAAAGATCATATCTTCATAGTTAATCAGTCTGAAGCAAGACTGGCAAATACATGTACTGTGAAATCTCATCAGGCAGATATCTTGTGATCCATCTTTAAAAGCATCCACTGCTATAATTGTGATCATTATGCCAGGATGCCCATGCCTTGAAAAGTTATGTTACACTAATAAACAAGGAATCTGATCTCACAACAAAAATCCTGACTGATATAAATTCTAACATCTTTCTGAAGCTCAGATTGTACAGCAAACAGTGGCAGATTTTATACTGTCCAGTCCAGCCTTGGACATCTGCTTCAGTGTGACTTTGGGAAAAGCATTTAGCTCTCATTTCCTTGGAATATTAAAGTGCTATTACAATGTACAACAAGGGCTATTATAAGAAATACAATAATTACCTTAAATTTTAAAGCTGAATGATTTGTTTTTATCATTGTCATATTCAATGTAATTTCCCTGCTATTGCATTGGAAAAAATGTGTTTTAGCTCAAGTTTGTGAGAATAATGCTTGAAACAACAGACCAAAGTGAGCCAGAATTGCTCATCTGGCTTATAACAGTTAACAAATAGTACTGTAAAAACGTAACCTATGCATATGATCTCCCAAACTTTATATTATTTTAAATCTGCTAAGCTTACCAATATCAAATTTTCTTGTCAACATATTTCTCTTTCATCTTTCTTAGCTTCTGATGCAATGGACACTTGAAGATAATCCAACTGTAAAAAGATAGACAAGCATTTTTTTATATATCTTAATAATATTTATTTTATTATTATTACAGAAAGTCAATGAACTTTATTCATTATATAATAATGTCTCTGACACAGAGTAGTCTCCCTGGAGTTTTTGAAATTATATTATCATTAGTGTTGTATCACAATACTGCCGTTTCTAAAAAATTGTTATATTATCCGAGTTAAATAAAATTTTTATAACCAACCAATGGCCAAAGATGCAGCTTGCAGAAAATTCTGTATTCTATTTCCAGAGACTGATGCTTTTACACTGCTGCTTAAAATAACTGACAAACATGTACTGACTGAAAGACAGCTGATTACAGCCAACAAGATACTCTGTAGCGTGATTGGGAATGGATTTACATGGGCTGGGCACATGCATATTGCTGATCTATATTTTCTGTTGATATTGTACCAACTTCAAAAATACCACAGTATGGGGAAATATGATATGACTAGTTTTATGTATTTAGTGGAGAAACAAAATTGGCAAGACTGAGAAAAACCACCAACCCACAAGAAACTACAGGCCAGTTTTCTCATGTCCACAGAAAGTGGTGAGATCTTAGTGATTTGTAAAGGCAAGCACCACTGATCACTCTGGGCCCCATATTTTTATGAAAATTGCATGAAGATATGCCCATATTTATATGAAAATTGCATGAAGATATGCCTATATTTATCTGAAAATTGCATGAAGATATACCCATATGTTACTTTTACTTCTAGTTCAAAACATTGATCCAACAATCAAAATTTACTTATCTAAAGGCATGCTTCCATAAATGACATGTGTAACATAATTTTATATCTGACAACTACAGGTATACATATATTAATAATTCTCCAGTCAAGTTTCAGTCATTGCCTGGTAAAAAGGTATAATCTCCTATATTTGCAATAAGAATGGGAACTGGGGACAATATTACCATATAGCAATCCTGCTATAGCATGCTGTTATAAAGAAAATTCAGATATACTGATATGACTTCAAAATTTCTTATACATGCATTTTTCGCATAGAAGAAAAATAATATTTCCTTCTTCTAAAAAGTATGAAAAATAATTTGTGACAAGTTTTGGGGAAGATAATGCATATGAATTCTAATATAGGACTGCTGTGGTGTGTAGCTGAAGAAAACTATCTGTCTGTTGCTAAACTATAACAAATAACCTGTAAAAGTTTACTATCATTTTGCAGAAGGGATCACATATGAATTCTAATATAGGATGATTTTGATGTGGCTCCAGAAATTTCACATCAACGTATTTTTCTAGTACAAGAAAAAGTTAATTTTCCTTCTTAAAAGTATAACAGATAATGTGTAAAAAGTTTGCACATGGATCGCAATGGCTTTTGTCAATGTCTCCAATTGTCATTTTATTTCCTTGCTGACTATAAAATATACCATCTAGTGATCTTTTAGTGGCAACAACTTTTTTGGCTGTTTAAACTTGGGTTTGGAGTGGAGAAATTGATAGGCACCTAATGAAAGGAAGCTGCAAACATAGATATAAAATGCACTGGAATCTATTTTTCCTTTATTCATATTGACAAACTATCTTAGTGTATTTATAGGGGAACGAATTGCCCATTGAAATTAGACACAAAGACACAGTGGTCCCTTTTAAGAGTGCTCTCAAGACTCACCTGTTTCAACTTCAGGGACAAACAAGTGACCTAATCATGTTTTGTATCTTATATATTTTCAGCATGTTTTTATGTTTTCCAATTTCATTGTTTTTGTCATTTGTTGTTATGTAGTGTAGTCGTATCATTACTGATGGTGTAAAGCGCTTAGAGCTTTTAAAAATTAGGAGCTATACAAAGTCCTCATTATTATTATATCATAATCCGTTTATGCTGATATCTGGCCTGAGTACTGTATGCTGTGATACACTCAAATAGTTGTTACCAGACTAGCTACAATCAACCAACCTCTAAACTCAGGAACAAAAAAGGCTACTTCAAAGAAAACTGATTGATTACCTTTGAAACACTGATTGTTTTGTATAAATACTAAACAAATGAAAATAAAATGTCAGTTTCAATAAATGTGGGGCATTTGTTTGGTCCTCCAATGTTGGCCTTTAGTGGTGATTTAAATAACACATGTACCCTTAACTGAAGCAAAGCCAACTATAATCTTTCATTACAAGTTAACTTAAGGTGGAGCAACTTGCAAAGATGTTTTGTTAAACTGTTTCATGTCACATTGTTTTCATTTCCCTATGAATAGCATTATCACCTGGGTAATCTCAGCAATGATAGCTGTCTCCAGCTGACCAACATATTGGCCAATTTAAATACATGTGCAAGTAGCATGTAAATACAGTAATATGATACTGGCAACATTAACTACTGTAGTGAATTGTGTGTGTGTGTGTGTGTGTGTGTGTGTGTGTGTGTGTGTGTGTGATTCAGATTTTTAATGCAGCTTTAAAAAATTTTCACTCATATCGCTATGTCTGCAGTGTGGCAGTTTATAGTGATGTCTAGCAATGAGGCATCATGTCACAGACATGTAGCATCATATCCCATCCATTCACATTATCCTAGCACCAGGTCGATCAATCCTAACACTAACCTCTTAATGCTGGGTGCCTAGTGAGGCAGCTGTTAGTACCATTTTTGTAAGTCATTGGTATGAATCAGCCAGTGTTCAAACCCATGACCTCATGGATCGAGCCAGTTGCTCTAACAACTAGGCTGTTGATGTGGTGTAGTAGTTAATTGTTCAATGACACATGTTTTTTGACAATAAAATATTGGTCAAACAAGGACATTTTGTATACATGTGTTGTGTATCCTAGCAGGATGTGACTGAGACATGAATTTTATAACATGTGATCTATATACTCATGGTCTTTGAACATAATTATATAGTATATAATGCATTATGAAGTGTACTATATATATGTAAGCTGTCAATATGCAACAGTATTGCAAACTACTGTAGTTTGTCATCATTTAACCAAAAGCATATATTGTTGTGCCTGCTTTAATTAACTCCCCCCCCCCATGCCATTTTTAGTACATGCATCATTTTCTTCAGCTAACTCACCTGGCTGATAATAATATGGTTTGGTACATAACATGGTTTGGTACATAACATGGTTGGGTACATAACATGGTTTGGTACATAACATTGTTTGGGTACATAACATGGTTTGGTACATAACATGGTTTGGTATATAACATGGTTGGATACATAACATGGTTTTGGTATATAACATGGTTGGGTACATATGGTTGGGTACATAACATGGTTTGGTACATAACATGGTTTAGTACATAACATGGTTGGATACATAACATGGTTTGGTACATAACATGGTTTGGTACATAACATGGTTTAGTACATAACATGGTTGGATACATAACATGGTTTGGTATATAACATGGTTGGGTACATATGGCTGGGTACATAACATGGTTTAGTACATGACATGGTTGGGTACATAACATGGTTTGGTACATAACATGGTTTAGTACATAACATGGTTGGGTACATAACATGGTTTAGTATATAACATGTTTGGGTACATAACATGGTTGGGTACATAACATGGTTTGGTACATAACATGGTTTAGTACATAACATGGTTAGATACAAAACATGGTTTGGTATATAACATGGTTGGGTACATATGGTTGGGTACATAACATGGTTTGGTACATAACATGGTTTAGTACATAACATGGTTGGATACATAACATGGTTTGGTACATAACATGGTTTGGTACATAACATGGTTTAGTACATAACATGGTTGGATACATAACATGGTTTGGTATATAACATGGTTGGGTACATATGGTTGGGTACATAACATGGTTTGATACATAACATGGTTTAGTACATAACATGGTTGGGTACATGACATGGTTGGGTACATAACATGGTTTGGTACATAACATGGTTTGGTAAATAACATGGTTTGGTACATAACATGGTTGGGTGCATAACATGGTTGGGTACATAACATGGTTTAGTACATAACATGGTTGGATACATAACATGGTCTAGTACATAACATGGTTTGGTACATAACATGGTTTAGTACATAACATGGTTTGGTACATAACATGGTTTAGTACATAACATGGTTGGCTACATAACATGGTTTGGTACATAACATGGTTTAGTACATAACATGGTTGGATACATAACATGGTTGGGTACATAACATGGTTTAGTACATAACATGGTTGGGTACATAACATGGTTTAGTACATAACATGGTTGGATACATAACATGGTTTGGTACATAACATGGTTTGGTACATAACATAGTTTGGTACATAACATTCTATGGACCCCAAACATTGTTTTATAGCAAGGTCACACTGTATACTTGCTTATGAGTCGAGTCAACTGCAAACCACACAGACCAATATCTGCTGTCACATTATGCACAGGTAGATCAGGATCTATGCAGTGTGTTAGGAATAATCTGTATAATTAACACCAAAGATCCTGATATGCCTGCATATCATGCAGCATAAGACCTTGGTCTATTGCAAGTAAGTATTGATGGAGCTGTACTCTATCCATGTCACAAAAGTGTTACCTCTCATAAAATCCTTCAGGCATGATTGATTACAATTGACCTTGTAAGTCTACACATATACGCAATGAAACATGAAATGGCTTGTATTTGCAGTTTATATTTGTCTCATCAGAAACTAAATTTATTTTTAAGTATACATGTACATGTATATGGAATAGAGACCAAACAGAAAGATGAATCTGAAGTAATGAAGCAGAAGGATGCCATATTTAGATTTTCCACATTTTACAGACCACAGTAAAATAAGTATGGTAGCCATGAAAAGTAACCTAAGCACAATGAATGCTTTATAGCCAATTTCCACTTGGTGAATTCTTATGTGCCCTTTAAGATTATGTGTTCATTGAAGTCAAATTTTCATTATGACAAGTTCCATAACATTTTTTTTATATCCTGCAAAGCCTAAACAGGGTTCAAGATTACCACTATATACCAGAATGGTGGTAGAGAAACAGATAACTAAGCCATAATCCATTTCTATCACAAACTGCAGCCAAACAGACAAACTGACTCTTGAAGATAAACAAGGATTGTATGTCTGTTTGAGTTCTACCAAGCACAGGTAACTGTAATCAGTTTATAGCTTGTCTAATATGGACAGGCGATATAATCAAACACCCTAATGATTTTGTGGACTTTAACATGGGGCATAAATGCAATATGTACAGCTATTTTTTGTGCCTGTTATTACCATTTTTTACCATGAAAAAGGTGCAAAATCACAGCTTTGTAGAAACACTGTAAATGTGGATGATAACTTGGACTGAAATGCTGTATTTCCTAGCAGAGTAATGATGTGAAGAAAGGTTAGGATGACAGGCAATCAAGGGCCATACTACCTATGCATACATACATGATATTTGGAATGCTGGAAATCTGACTTATGAAAGTCTCATCTGAAGCCACTTACCATATTTTTTAAATGTAATTTTTTTTAAAAATAGGTCTGAAGAACAAGCAATCAGTGGACCACAACTCGTTTGAAGACTTTCTCATTTACATCCTTTACCTCAAACAATAAATATCAGCAACACCAACATTAGATTCACACAGTCAGTATGAAGTCTAGGTGTTACTCTGGACAGTACTCTCACATTGCACCAACATGTCATGAACATATGCAAGGCTGCAATCTTGAGATGAGATGCATATGCTCCATTTGCAAATATCTTTCAGTTATGACACTAAAACACTTGTGTGTTCATTAGTACTTTCAAGACTGGACTATTGTAACTCAATTCTGTCTGGTTCGTCTCAATATCTACTCCAGAAACTTCAAACGGTTCAAAACACAGCTGCTCGAATCATCTTCAGAGTACCACGATCAGATCACACCTTCCCACTGTTCTGTACCCGACACTGGCTATCCATCTGATCCAGAATCAAACACCAAATTTGTTCTCTGTGCTACATTTCACATACAGACTCCAGCCAGAATATCTATCCAACATCACCCATGTGTATACACCAGCAAGATACTTATGCTCCTCTTCTTACAATCATAAACTCATTATTCCCACTATGAAAATGAAGTCATATGGACAACATTCCTTTGCATAAAAGGGCCCAGCAACGTGGAATGAATTTTCCATTGAAATTAGACACATATACACAGTGATCCTTTTCAAGAGTGCTCATAAAACTAACATTTTACAACTGCATGAACAAACTTAAAGACCTAAAAATGTTTCCTAAAATATTTTCAGCATTTTATGTTTTCAAATTTCATGGTGTGTGTTGGTTTTGTTTTGGTATTCATATCATTATAGATGTAAAGCACTTAGAGCTTCTAATGATTAGGTGCTGTACAAAGTCCTCATTATTATTATTTAAAACAATATATAGATTGAGTCACTAACTAACTAGCTTATCAGTAAGATGAATCTGTTAAGCAAAGTTCACTTTTAAAGAAATCTGTCTCTTTCTTGGAAATGAGTCATATACAGTTGCTATAAATAGCAAATAAGGAAAATACTATTTTCCTAATCTGATGCAACAGTCACCTTTTTAATAAAATTTATATGAATTGAATTTGTGAATACAATGTAACAGATAGATAGAAATGAAGTAAAAAATATTTAAAAGTTTCAGAATCCAGAACCTCTTAAGCAAAAGGCACATCTAAGCCATGATTTTTTAAATCTTTTCTCCAAAAGAGAAGTGTTTATGATACATGGATGAATGTCAAAAGCTTGTATGCATGCATTCTTGCATAGGATGCAGCAGCATAATCATGGCTATATGCAAAAGTTACACTGTACAAAATATAAAATAAAACATGAGGCCCAAGTGGGCTGAGATCACTACTTAACAGACATTTGTCTAATAGCCAAATACTAGAGGAGATGGCCAAGAAATCTTACCATGTATAGCCAATCATGTGATGACACATGGTGTTCAACAAAACAAAACCAATGCTGCCCTTATGCCAAAATGGTTTCTGTCAAGTGATTTTTGAGAAAAAACATTTAAAGATTTGTCTACTTTTAGTATAATCGTGGCCATACTTGAAGGCTCAACATCATTTGCAGAAACTTGATTGACCTTCATCCTTGCTTGTCTTCTATCAAAATTTGTCAAACTGAGCAGTTTTTAATGGTCGTTGATTTCTTAGAGTGAGTAGCCAGATTTGAAGGCAAATCATCACCCTTTTACTTTTGCCTCATATTAGTTTAATTTTCAGCTTTTTTACATAAATTGTTTAATTTTGTTATCTTTTATTAATAAAAATAACAATGGCTAAATTTGATTGTAGATTGGCATCATTTGAATAAATCTGAAAATGATTCATACAAGAAGACTTTCGATCAAATTTGGTCAAATTCTGTTCAGCATTATTTGATAATTTTCCATTTTTTATTATTGTAGCCATATTTGAAGTCATATCTGTATCATATTTTTTAATGAAAACCATTAATTCTAAGATGATTTTCCCTCAAATTTGTTCAAATTTTGGTAAGCATTAAAAAAAATTGACATTATTTGTATCAATGAAAAGCTTTTCCTTGTCAAGAGACCTGTCTTAAAATTTTATAATATTCTGTTGACCCTTCTTCAGAGGTCACTGTAAGGTTTTACAAGAATGGCAAAAAATGGCAGTTGTATCTGAAGGCATATCAGCTGTTCCAGCCATGATGATCTCTGCCAAATTTTAATATCGGTCCAGTGTTTCTTAACAAAAGTTTAAAATTGGAAAATGTTGATGGACTCTGCAGGACATTGGCAACAAAAGTCAAATGTAAGTTTATATGATATGTTCACAGTCTTTGAACCAGATGAGCTATAAAATTCCTAGTTTTAGAAAGATAAACAAATTTTTTTAAATAAAAAAGTAAATATATACTCTTACCATTTACTCTTATCATATAAAGAATAAAAGGTAAGTAAACAATCTTCAAAAGTTCTACAAAAAAATATAAAAGACAAAAGTAAACAAAATCCTTGAAAAATATAGTCAAAGCCTGTTACGATATATAAACCGCATTCTAACTTCAAAATCATCTCTAGTGTTACATCAGACCACACAAGTCTAACGTATGTATAATTAAGTTAGAGATACCTTTAGTGATTCTGGAGTTTTGTAATGGAAGCCAAAGTTTGAGTGACGGATGGATGAAAGAACAAGTAAATGGATGAATAATACTTTTTAAATATTTCAACTTAGGAATATGGAACAGCAAAAGGCACATAAAAACCACTAATCTGTTAAAATAACTCCAGAGATTACTTATAAAGTTCTAGAATTCTTCCCCATAATGAAACCAAGGTAAATAAATATATTAATTGAAAATTAGCAGGAAAAACATGTTTTTTTAAACATTTTATTAAATATTTATGAATTTCAAAACACACATTTAGACATCAGGTCCAATATGCTTTCTAAATTTCACAGAGATACTTTGAACAGTTCTGGAGTTATGCTCCAGACACCAAACTGTGAATCACTGATGCAGTAATGGATGAATGATCTGACAAATGGACAGAGGTACTGACAGAACCCACTTACAGCAGTATCAGGAGTCAATGTGCAGAAATACAAGCTGGATGGATTGATGAAAACATGGAAATTTCAATGTAATATAACATTTTCTATGAAAAGCACAATAAAGGTATAGTTACATATGTACTTTTTGAATGCAAAATATAGGAAGGAAGCCTGGGATTTTCTTTCCAAACTATTTTTCATTTACCTTGCCTTCCCAGCTAATATATTGAATAGATGATGATCTTTTTCTATGAATCTTAGAAATTTGTTTTGAAGCTGTGTGTGGGCCCTTCTTTCAAACAAATTCAAACCCACCCACCCCAAATAAATGGTTACCTATTATTACTAACAATGCTTGTAAAACCAACTTTTAATTTAATTATCAACAATTTTATATATAGAAATTGTGAGTCACTGTTATAATAATAAATAACAATAATGAGGACTTTGTATAGCGCCTAATCTTTCAAAGCTCTAAGCGCTTTACACCATCAGTAATGATATGACTACACTACAGAACAACAAATGACAAAAACAATGAAATTGGAAAACATAAAAACATGCTGAAAACATATAAGATACAAAACATTATTAGGTCGCTAAGTTTGTCCCTGCAATCAAAACAGGTGAGTTTTAATAGCACTCTTAAAAGGGACCACTGTGTCTTTGTGTCTAATTTCAATGGGCAATTCGTTCCATGTCGCCGGGCCTTGCTGTGCAAATGAACGTTGTCCATATGACTTCGTTTTCACCTTGGGAACAATGAGTATACGATTATCAGAAGAAGAGTGTAAGGATCTAGCTGGTGTATACACATGGGTGAGGCTGGATAGGTATGTTGGACTGGAGTCTGTCACTAAAATGTAGCACAGAGAACAAATTTTGTGTTTGATTCTGTATCGAATTGATAGCCAGTGTAGGGTACAGAGCAGTGGTGAGGTGTGCTCGGATCGAGGTACTCTAAAGATGATCCATGCAGCTGTGCCAGACAGAATTGAGTTACAATAGTCCAGTCTTGAAAGTACTAATGAACACACAAGTGTTTTAGTGGCATCAACTGAAAGATATTTACGAATGGAACTGATGCGTCTCAATTCAAGATATGCAGCCTTGCATATGTTCATGATATGTTGGTGCAATGTGAGAGTACTGTCTAGAGTAACGCCTAGGTTTCGTACTGACTGTGAGAATTTAATGTTGGTGTTGCTGATATTTATTGTCTGAGGTAAAGGATGTGAATGAGAAAGTCTTTGTGTTGTGATCAGAATAGCCTCAGTTTTATCATCATTCATCTGCAACTTGTTACATGTCATCCATGATTTCACATCAGAAATGTATTTCTCTACTCCATGGATGGTAGCATCAACTTCAGTTGGGTGGCTAGACTTGTATATTTGGGTGTCATCAGCATACAATTGGTGCGACACTTGGTGATGATCTATGACACTTGAGAGCAGCTGAGTGTACAGAATGAAGAGAACAGGTCCAAGAACAGATCCCTGTGGAACACCACAACATACGTCAACTGGGCTGGAGTGTATTCCTTTTGCAGATATAATTTGTGTCCTGTTCACTAAGTAGGACTTGAACCACTGTAAGGCTATATTCTGAATGCCAAATACATGCTAGATATGGTGAAGTAATATATCATGGCCTATTGTGTCAAATGCTGCAGATAAATCCAGGAGAGTGAGGACTGTAATCTTTCCACTATCCAAAGCAGAGAGAATGTCACTAAATACTTTCAGAAGAGTACTTTCCGTACTGTGGCAAGGGTGATATGCAGACTGTAAATTGCTAAAAAGACTGTTTGAATTCAAATGAGATACAAGTTGAGTTAGAACAACCTTTTCTAAGATTTTTTATATGAATTGAATTGAATTTGTTATAGAATTTACAAGATTCATGTGAGTGGCAAATATAAAAAAAATGCTTCTTCAACCATAGGAAAACATATACTGTATACTTGTTTATTCAGGACAAGTTAAATTAAAGACCACTGAGGTCAAAATGTCACAGCTGCTGTTCATGAAAACCATATGGCTTCATGTGAACATGCTATTACTATTATCTGACATGCTTATCTCCAGGTTTATTTATTGCTTTTGTAAGATGCACAGCTTGCTAATTTGATTACAGTACTAACAAATGTTCAATTAAGTCCATTAGAATGGGAAAGTTGTACAATATATTTTCATTCCATGTATACGCTGTGATTAAAAATGTCGCAAACGATAAGGCTGATTTTAACCGAAACTTTGCCCCAGAGGAATTTTGTTTACACCCCCCCAAGCAAAATATCAGATAAAAATAAAATAAATTGGGTTTTCCAATTTCTGAAATCATTTAAGCTATATTGCTTTACAGTATGCTGTAAAATCAATCAGTCAATCAATCAAAGATCTAAGCATAAGGGAACACTGCAACCATTTTTTTTCTCTCCAAAGAATCTCTCAATAAAATTCATTAAATTAAACTTTATTCTACATGAAAAGACTAAGTAGAATTAACAATGCAAACTTTTAACTGTGCTTGATAAGCTATATATTTAATTTTACTTGAGTTTTGTTCCATAAGAAGAGATACTGCACAATTGTCAGAAATCTCGAGGTTGAATCCCATGTATTAATTATTTCTCTTACTTCCTATGGGATTTTAACCTATCACAATCATGTCTGGCAATTTATTTTTTCACATAAAGAACTTGATTTCAGATTATTACATACCCATTTAATCAAGTATGGCTCATCTGACATTTGATACAGACGTCAAATCGATATGTGGGTGTTGCACACCCAGATTAGAATTATAAATCTCAAGTTATCATAAATTTCATTCACATTGTAAATCTATGATATTTGTAACTATGACAGAGGAAATATGTAATAAATACAAAACAGCATTCATATTTGTTGCTCAGAATAAGTAGAAAGAACGTGTTTGATATGATGTATGTGCACATCTTGGTCTAACTTACCACTTTGCATCAATGCTAGCCATGGTTCTCATATGTTAATGATATCTACACCTTGGCTTATCGGTCAGATATTTTTTTCCTAGCGACATCTACTTGATTTCATAGTTGTCTCACTTTGTATGTAATTCCAACTAATTAACATTGTGTATCAGCAGTGCTTAGATTGTACTTTGGCCAGAAATGTTAGAGGAAATTGACCTCAAAAGGAGGCTCTGTAAGTTTAACATCAAAATTATGATTACCGGTATGTACCAAAGAGAACCTATCACAGGTGAATTGAAGGAAGGAACGTATTTGTACAATCAAGGCCCAACAGTTGAATCCATCATGTAGGAATAGTGTTCAAATTTGAATAAGCAGATTTGATTGGATGAGGTGGCTTACTGCCGCATCCAATGAAATTCACAGATCCAAAGCACTGACAAATCTGATCAATCTGCCAAGGTACATGTATAGGTATGGTACACATATCAGAAACTTGACTAGCAAAGATGACTACCTTGCCATATCAAAACTGATTCTTTTCACTGACTCTTAGCAAAACATGCATGTAATTTTGCATATTTCTTGTATTTCTATACTTAAACAAAAAAAAAATGAATTAAATTAACTGCATTACATTGGCTGTAGTGTTTTAGTTTTGATAATGCAAGATGTGCTACCTGCTGTGACCTTTTAAAAGACTAAAATTGGTGATTTCCAGCTTGCATAATACTATAGTAAAAATTACAATCTCTCAAGAAAAACTTTTACTGAGGACAATTTCTCATGAAATCATGTCTTATTCTTTTGCATGTTAATGCGTCCACTTCTCTGGTAAAACTTAATTTGCAACAGTATTACTGTTAGTAATTACTCGCTTATAAGATAAGTCTAACTTCAAACTGCAAAGACCGAGATCTGCCATCACACAATACACCAGCAGATTTTGGTCTGTGCAGTTTGTTAGGAGTAATCAGTAGAACATACAACATAGAGTCTAATCTACAAGTGAATTATGTTGTGGCATATCTGTATCTCTTCTTTTTTTGCAGTTTGACTCGACTAATAAACAAGTCTAGATGGTACATACACCTGAGAAAACTCCTAATTTGATAGAGTCTACTCTGGCAAATGCAGACCACTTTTCTTTAACACTGAATTGTCTTTCTTGATTGATGGGTAGACAAATGAAAAAAGTCATTTAAAAGATAATGAAACTGAAGAAAGCAAAAAAAGACATCTGGATGACACAGTATAATAATGTGTTTCCAGTTAACTCCTGAAACAAAAGTGACTCATGGACAGATATAAGGAGTGAAGAAACCTATTATATATCTTTTGTCAACAATATCTAAACAAAATGCTACATAATTCTTACCAGCTCAAGTGTGATTGCATGTAAAAGCTTAACATATTCACAAGATGAAGAAGTATGTAACTGAGACCAACATATTCAGGTCAGAATTAAGTCATCCAAATACATGCACTAGTCCTTTCTTGATAAATGAGTCTAAAACTTCCAGTGACTAATGTCTTGACTAACTGTAACCCACATCTTCAAAAGTCTTCAACCAGATGATACAGAATTGGGACTAAAATGAAGTCAATCAATTTGCCAATGGATCACAAGTGTGGGCCTGAGGCCAAGTCACTCATCTTGAAAATTGATCACAGGCCAACTTTTCATGAAGACGTTGTACTTTTTTCAGACAGTTATCTTTAAAGGCTAGTTCTCAGGGTAATTATCTAGCTGACCTGAGAGGCTGTGTGGTAAAGTGGCTAGTACAAGACCATAAATATAGAATAGGACAAATGAAGATATAGAACTCCCAAAAGTCTAAAAATATATGGTTAGCCACATGACAACTGAAGATATAAAACTCCCATAGACAAGTATATATTATAGTAAACAAAGAAATACTTCAGTCTTCACATCCTATCAAAATGGAGATAAAACTACATTCCACAAGTAATAATACAGTATAACCTGTCTTGAAAGACCACAGCAATTAGAGACCACTGGGCTTGAGACACCAGGTTCTCAAAACACTGGTTGATTATAATGTTCTTTGACCTGTAATAACTGACCATTATCTTTTGGGAGAAGGAGTGATTTCATGACAGATTCTACTGTATTCACTGTTGAACATTCAGTTGTCATGTAATTTAATCAATATGATCTAAGTGGTTAGAGCATCCGGCTAGGATAATAATAATAATAATAATAATAATAATAATAATAATAATAATAATAATAATAATGATAACTTTGTACAGCACCTAATATTTAGAAGCTCTAAGCACTTTACAACATTAGACAACACCTATAACATAAAAAACATATAATGATATGATTGCAAAAACAAACACCATGAAATTAGAAAAAAATAAAAACATGCTGTAAATATTTAAGGTAGGAAACATTATTGGGTCTTTAAGTTTGTTCTTGTAGTCGAAATAGGTAAGTTTTAAGAGTACTCTTGAATGGGATCACTGTGTCCTTGTGTCTAAGTTTAGTGGGAAATTTGTTTCATGTTGTTGCTGGTGTTTACACATAGGTGATGTTGGATAGGTGTGTTGGACTGGAGTCCGTATGTGAAACGTAGGACAGAGAACAAATTTTATGTTTGATTCTAGATTGAATGGATAGCCAATGTAGGGTAAAGAGCAGTGGGGAGGTGTGCTTTGATCATGGTACTCTAATGATGATCCGAGCAACTGTATTTTGAACTTTTTGAAGTTTCTGGAGCAGATATTGAGATGAACCAGACAGAAATGAGTTACAATAGTCCAGTTTTGAAAGTACTAATGAAAACAGAAGTATTTTAGTGGTATCAACTAAAAGATATTTGCAAATGGAGCTGATACATCTCAGATCAAGATATGCAGCCTTGCATATGTTCATGACATGTTGGTGCAATTTGTGAGTACTGTCCAGAGTAACACCTTGGTTTCATACTGACTGTGTGAATTTAATGTTGGTGTTGCTGATATTTATTGCCTGAGGTAAAGGATGTAAATGAGAAAGTCTTTGTGTTTTATCAGAAATTAGCCTCTGGAAGTTGAATGTTTGATCCCATGCGGAGTCATACCAAAGACATATATGTGGTACAGGTAGCTGCCTTTCCTCCCCCCTCAGCTAAGCTATAGTTCTAGGACTCGGGTCCTGCTGGGATCAGGAAAATGTCACAGGGTATACTCAGTACATGTACTAGACATCAATATAAACTGTCCAAATGCAGACATCATAGCAATAGGATTGAAACATGTTTATAGCTTTGTTAAAATCCAAATCACATAATGAGTCACACTACATCTCTCTCTCTCTTTCTCACACACAAACACATACACATGCCTATGCATGCACACACACATACAATACTGACTAGTCCAGTTCCCAGAGAAGAAGAATAACCAGTTTCTCTATCTCACATATATACACACACAAGGCTGACATATCTCTCTCTCTCTCTCTCTCTCTCTCTCTCTCTCTCTCTCTCTCTCTCTCTCTCTCTCTCTCTCTCTCTCTCTCTTGGGATAAAAAAAAACAACACAAACGCCGATAAATTTGTGCGACTAGTTTCGCATTTATGCTTCTTCAGGCACCAAATTTTTTTAAAAGAAACTGATGACGTCTATAAAGTTATAAACAATCTATAAAACTATAAAATATATATATATATATATATATATATATATATATATATATATATATATATATATATATATATATATATATATATGTATGTGTGTGTGTGTGTGTGTGTGTGTGTGTGTGTGTGTGGAGACCAGACTAAGAAAAATAAAGTTCATATGGAAAACAGAAAAGAATTATTACAAAAATTAGCATGCTAAAAGTTGTAATGAAAATTTGATATATTACCAGCAAAAAGTTTTGTCATTGAATTGTCCCTCTGGATACCTACATCAAGGTGCAGTATTCTCCATTCTCCACAGTTGAGTGTTGGGTGATTAAAATGGATAACATGCCACACTAACCTAAACATGTCCACTATTCATTATCTGATGAAGTAATCACAGTCAATACTACTGGTCACTCAGGTCAAACCTGACCCTGAAGGAAACAAGACTCCAATGTTTGTCTTCTATTACAACACCAACATATGGTAGCAGTATCTTTCATCTTTGACCTGACACACTGAATACCTATGATCTAACAGGACACTTTTTAATTGGTCTGTCCAAGAACTGTGCACTTGCTGGTCAGAGATGGCCAATACATAAACAATGTAGAAAGCTGTCTTACAGCAAGGCAACTGGAGTAAAGCTGGAGACAAGACAACTAGACCAATAAATCAGCCTTCTATCATCAATACTGGTGTGGGGGCTGATTTATTAGACTATATAAGCACAGCCAAAAATTGAAACTTGTATTTCTTACCTCTGATAAAAACAGTGAGTAATTGTTCACAACACTTTCCATTAGTAGAACTAATGGTGTTACAAGTACCATATGCTGTTAGAAGTAATCTATGTGATAAATGTTCTGGAGTAATTTTAATCACAGCAATCTCAATAGTAACTGTATTGTATAATTGGTTAGAAAACAATAACTGTAGTAATTAGTTAGGAAACAGTAACTGAAATAATTTCTTAGGAAACAGTAACTGTAGTAATTTGTTAGGAAACAGTAACTGTAGTAATTTGTTAGGAAACAGTAACTGTAAGCAATTTGTTTGGAAACAGTAACTGTAGTAATTTGTAGGAAACAGTAACTGTAAGTAATTTGTTAGGAAACAGTAAGTAATTTGTTAGGAAACAGTAACTGTAGTAATTTGTTAGGAAAAGAGTAACTGTAGTAATTTGTTAGGAAACCCCAATACAATCTCTGCTAGGCAAACCAGAATAGTACATGTATAGCCAGTTGTCCAGTGTAAACACTGTTTATGTATGTTCAATTGTTTAAACCAGATATATATATATATATATATATATATATATATATATATATATATATATATATATATATATATATATATATATATATATATATATATATATATATATGTAATGTCTCAGACTTAGTCAGAGGGTTAGCTAATTGGATTTAGCTAGGTTATTTAGGGAATGACCTCACTTGATTTTATAACCCAGTGTGAGTGAAAGATAGAAGATCAACAGAGAATGGGGCAAGATTATTGGGAAGAAATAATGCAATACGAGCCCCATTAGATAAGAAAAATAACAAGTTTAATCAAGCAAATTAACAGTGGTAATTTCAATTAAACTGAAATGATATTAACAGGATTTAATAGCAGTGTCAAATTTGGATGTACTTCATCATCATAATGAGTGGTGAAAACAGAGCAATGTCCATGACTGATTACATCACCTTCCTCTTGACTGTGTTCTAATGTTTCCTATTTCCTTGAGTCTTTCTTTTCTGACTGCCTCACCCTTCTTGGGCTTCCTAGATTTTACTCTGTACACATCACTTCCCTCTTTCGGACTTCACTAGTCACTTCTCCCTTTCCGGACTTCACTCATCACTTTTCTCTTTGTTTACTTATTGGACTACATTTTCAGACTGTTGAGTCCC
This sequence comes from Unio delphinus, assembly GCA_029339505.1. Taxonomy (NCBI): domain Eukaryota; kingdom Metazoa; phylum Mollusca; class Bivalvia; order Unionida; family Unionidae; genus Unio; species Unio delphinus. The sequence goes on from JAQISU010001244.1 coordinate 3,208,442, forward strand.
CTCTCTCTCAGAAAACTGTTTCCTTAATGCTGTTAACTTTAGAACTTGTGCATCCAGCACTAAAACCTGTCTTTCTGCAAGACAGACACCTAGTCCCTCCCTTGTTTAATGAGCACTATTCTTTTCTTAGGCTTCACTCAGAGCCAACCTTCTCTCTCTGTGAAAATTTTGACTAAAGAATTTCATCAAAGTTGTCACTATAAATGCTTATTAGTTCCATGATGTATACATTAATTTCACTCAGCCAGTCATAAGTAGTGGTTTTAAATGTTATATAGTCTTTTCCTTTGAAGAATGACTATTTGATATTGTGAAGTGCCAAATTTTCGGTCGATCTATTAATAAACCATTAGTTCTGGCCAGATAGCCATTAGTTAGAAGGGTGCATGTAAAGGCTAGCTGACCGCTGTACTAATTGACATGTTGTTTATACAGGGGCCAGTACAGACCGACAGCGAACTTGTAAAGTTTCATTTTATCATGAAAATGTCAGAATTGAGAGAAAACAGAGATTCTGTTACTTAAAACCAAACTGTGTCATTTTGACACGCTGACGTAGGCGACTTTTAGAGGAAAGCAGGGGAAAATACATTTGTTTCTGATTGGTCACGGTTAAATAAGGGGTGTGTTTTACACGAGAAATCTTTAGAACATAATATCACACTAGCTGAATTAGAATTCAGTCTTTAAAAAAGTTTTCTGCAAGAGAGACAGTGTAGAATTAATTTTTTTTTTATAAAGGCTCCGAATGTTATTTGAGAGAAATACATTCGTACTTTAAGAAAAAGACCAGGGGAAAAAACCGCCAAAACCAACGGTTGAGTGACGCACCAGACATAAGGAAGAAAATAGCTTTTTGGGAAAGAAAGGAATTGTGAAGGAGAAATCGCTGTGTATACATAGTTACAGTGGACCACTCCGAATTCAAGCGGAACATCCATGAGGCAGATTATATAGAGAGAGAAAGGACTTCTAGAACAACATTGGATTGAACAGAGAACATGGATCAAGGTTAACAGGTTATGAAAATCGAACAAAGCATTGACCTCGATTGTAACACTCGATCCTATCATGATTTTTTAAAATATCAGTAATAGAACGGCTAATTTGTTAATTCTATTTCAAATCTATTTGTAATTCGGTGAAAGTTTATATCTGTAGCATTCTGCAAAGGTTGGGGTGGGGTACTTCCAAAATAGTAATTCAAATATTATGCAAGTTCCACCTGGCTCATGAATTTAAATTTAAATTAAAGCCCAAATAGGTATATGGATCTGAGCCCCCAGTCAGCACTGCCGACGGTTAAATTACATATAATTATATATAACACGAAGATGAAATTCAAACAATAACAATTTAATGAAGCCTATAAATTTAAATGTCACACAATCACTCATCCTCTAAGTGATAGTCTATTTCATCTCATGATTTCAGTGTGAGTTCTATTTTCCACCTGGCCTTTGGTTGTACTCATCTATTTATCCTGTCCTCCACTCATCTATTTATTCTGTCCTCCCACTCCTCTGGATTTCATCTCTCCCGACTTCTCTCCTTCCTTCTCTTTCCTCCGTTCTTTATCACGACTATTGGGACCACTTTCCCTGGTCTGTCCCCCGAAGCTTCCTCTCCAGATTTCCCTCTTTCCTTCTCTTCCTTCTGTTTCTAACGGAGACACTGGGGACACTCACTAGTCGTCCCTCGAAGCTTCCTGTGAAAATCACAAGGTGTTAACATAGGGTTTATCAAATCTCACCTCACACTAAATCATCAATTAACCATCAGATAAGGCTATTACTTTTTAGGACACGCATACATGCACATCGAAATTCCCACACACTCTTACAGGGAACAATGGCGTAATAGCACGATATCATACATATATCCATACATCATATCACATAAGTATATATATATATATATATATATATATATAGATATATATATATATATATATATATATATATATATATATATATATATATATATTTAATCTCATTGTACTTACAATATTACGACAGCCAGACGTATGTCTGTACACTACACTCCCACAAGCGCACACAAATATTCAAATATTCATATTATTAATTTCTCACAGTGAAATCATTTCAAAGATACCATTCAATTTCTATAATTACATGGATAATGTTTTATTGTATTATAAAATAACCACATAGCGAATTATAATAATATTAATTCTTACGATGGCTAGCAAGCAATGCGATTCTTTACAAATAGGAATCCATTCTTCAAAATATACAAACATATCAACATCACAAAATAATTATTCCAACTACGATTTTAGTAATAATACGTATATACATGATCTACAATTAAATGCAATCACAGACAGCAAAGATCAAACAAATGGCTCACTGACCTTTTAAGAAGCTACACTTAGAATTCTGTTCCTAAGGTTTTCCCGCCAATTAACGTATGGCCGCACGGAGTTCCAATTCACGGGTAACGACTATGGCAACTAATGCTCGATGGCCAGGTTAAAGATATATATTTTAGAATAAATCAGGTTCCCACCCCTTCCTCGATTCTGATTGGGTAGCGCTGGGGCCCTATCCACTCGACTTATTCAATCTGGGGGTCAGTCAGCGTATCCAGAAGATAAGGCACGCCCACTCCTTCTGGCAGCTTCTTTGATGTACAAAACATCCTTCCAGCCCAAGGTGCTAATTACACTTCTGACGGGCTTGGGTCAGCTTCCTCTCTTAACTATGGCAAACTTACGTAAGGGATGGTGTTAGCCTGCGGTCATGTGTAACAATAAACAGTGGCTTGTCCGACTTACTTGATAACACATGGTTCTAATTTAATTTTGGGTCGGGCAACGCCACAATATCTAAACCATGTGTATTCCTAATGAAAGGAAATTTCATTGTGTATGTATTTGATTAAATTGTTTATTTATTTTTACGGGGATCGGAGTTGTTTTGTTCAATATACCTACTCAGGTTACCATATACACTCTCTTACTCGAATTGGGGAATTATACCGAGGGCGGTCATCTCTTAGATAACGAGTATCAGAGGGGAGTGGGTTATAGTGTTATTATTATATGTTGTGCAATACCCCTTGACAAAGTGGGACGTAATACTTACCCTTTGACAAGTGAGGCTTATACAATATTATACTAGTAACGCTCATGACCCGCGAGAATCTGACAGACATTGATCAGAAGTTCAGCTGTCTCTTTCTCAAACCCATTTTAAGATATTTGGTCAATTTCATTGAATCAGAACACTGGCCCCTTTTAAGTTTGAACACACTGATATGAAAGAAATTAAGAATAAATACTTTCCTGGTCTAAATTTAATAAAATCTTAATGATCAGTCAGTTCATTCAACTTAAGGTTCACTGCTTATTCTGGCAATCCTTGTAAGTTAGGGATTGCACTGAGCTAGAATTTTTTAATTTATGCAATAGTAATCGAGGATGTGGTAGTATAGGTAAACAGATATGGTAAATGTGGTGTTTGGATAGCATGTTATGTTTCTGAGTAATGTAAGTGAGGAAATTTTAGTTATGTATAGAAAGTGATATGTATGGAGATTATGGGGTAATTTTTCCTTTATGGAAACAACTTTATGGGGAGAAATGGGACAGTATGAAGATGGAAATATGGAAAAAAAGAGGAGATGTTCACAAACAAGAACTAGGAAGTCCAGAAAGAGATGATGTGTTCAGAATAGGAACAACAGAGAAAATAGGAAGACATGTGATGCATGGTCAGGAGAGGAAGATGATGCAATCAGTCGTGGACACTGTGCTCTCTTCACCACTCGTTATTATGATGAAATAAATCCAAATTAGACACTGCTTTTAAATTCTGTAGACATAACTTATGTTGAATTGGAGTTACCACTGTTAATTTGTTATTGATTAAACTTTGTTATTTTCTTGTCTAAGGGGCTCATATTTGCGCACACACACACACACACACACACACACACACACACACACACAAGATCATCCAGTGAAAGAAAAAATCTGAACTGTCAGTAAGAAGAATTTTAACCCTGTATGTTCTGACACTGAAAAACAAATTTAAGAACAGGTTGTGCTATCCAGTCTGATTCTACATGAGACTAAAAAAGATTTCATTAAAGATCATCTGAACATTTAGTAGACAAAACACAGTTCAAGTATTTTTAAAATCAAGTTTTGGTTTTTATTTAATATTTTATGGAACTCCATGAAACATGATGGCAAAATTAGTTGGTTGGTTTCAGTTGGTATGATTTGGTTTGGTTTGATTTGGTTTATTACAGCACAACAAAACAAGTGGGTTGGGTTACTGAGTGTGCAGGCAATTGGAATAAAGTGATTGTGCCAGTCAAGGCTGACCATATGGTAGGTCCTGAACACAAGCAAGTTTGGGGATAAATGAGGATAAGAAATTCTTCCCAACAGACATGGACTGTGTGTATATAAACCACTCCCACCATAGCTGTGATCAATCAGCACTTCCACCAGCCCTTGGGTGGACCTTACAAAATTGTTAAGATAAAGAACCAAATCTCTGACAGATGTTTTCAATCCACACAAAGGTGACTACTATCACATGAAAGCTATGATTCTGTGAACAACTAAGAACAACAGCTAAGCTATATAAATATTTCTGTTATCACTCCTTCTAGAGCAATTAGCTGTTCTTTTTATTTACTTTGACACAATTTATGCTCTTAACATTTCTTATTTTCTGACATATTGGTGGATAAATCAATGCCTAATGTATAAGATATTTAAAATGGAAAACTGGATTTGATTTTGTAAGCAATAATTTATTTTGATTTACATCTCAGTCAACAAAGTGGTCGATCAGAATGGCCCAGGATTGATGTTTTGTTTTTGATAGATTTAACATAATTTTTTATATTTTATCATAACAGGGAAATAGGAGTCAAGTGCCCTTTTAAAGGACACAATGAGACAGCTGACACGAAATGGCCTCGGCAGGTATCAAACCCACAGTCATTGGGTTACAAGTCAGACATTCTTCCCACTTTGGCTCTAGAATATGACAGTTTTAACCTCAGTGGAATAATGTTAAGGGCCTGGTCTATTATGGTTTATGACATGCACAGTAGGAAACAATTATCTTGCACATATGAAAGGAAATGGTATGAACTGCAGAATTCCTCTATGTCAGTAATCATTAGAACAAGATAGCAATTGAATTATGATAAGGATCTTTGTTAATTGCAGTTTGACTTGACTTATAAGTAAGTATATACAGTATCTTACACAGGAAACTTACATAAGTCACTTCATAAATTTAATTTAAGATAAGTACTTCAAGTGAGTTGAATATCTTATATCTTGTAAGAATACTGAAGAGAAGTAAAGAAACAAATTATTTGACAAGTTCATCAGTTTAATTTGAAATTAGCACAAATATAAAATACTAATTATACATAAGCAAAAATTCCTTTTTTATCTTATACAACAATGAAACTACAGAATATTGCAATAAAATTCAGACAACTCATTAGTTACACCTTTGCCTTACATGATATTCTTTGCATTGTCAAAAGATGTTATTATGTATGTTAATACATGTACATGGACTAAAATAACAGTAGTCATGTAATACATAGCCAAATAAATCTTTTTAAACCTGGATGTGGAATATTTTTATTCAGTATTAGTTTAGGCTGTGCCACTGTGCCAGTTGTCACAATAGTAGCCTATAAATAAACCCCTGAATATAAAAATAGACTAATGTGACAGACTTTAACCCATCTGAATCCAGGTCACCCCAAATTGGCTTAATGAATGACAGCACTCCCTGCCTAATTGAGGTCACTCCAAGCTGGTTTAATATAGAGCAATCAAGGCCAATTGAGTCACTCCAAGCTGGTTTAATATAGAGCAATCAAGGCCAATTGAGTCACTCCAAGCTAGTTTAATATAGAGCAATCAAGGCCAATTGAGTCACTCCATGCTGGTTTTATATAGAGCAATCAAGGCCAATTGAGTCACTCCAAGCTAGTTTAATATAGAGCAATCAAGGCCAATTGAGTCACTCCATGCTGGTTTAATATAGAGCAATCAAGGCCAATTGAGTCATTCCAAGCTGGTTTAATATAGAGCAATCAAGGCCAATTGAGTCACTCCAAGCTGGTTTAATATAGAGCAATCAAGGCCAATTGAGTCACTCCAAGCTGGTTTAATATAGAGCAATCAAGGCCAATTGAGTCACTCCATGCTGGTTTAATATAGAGCAATCAAGGCCAATTGAGTCACTCCAAGCTGGTTTAATATAGAGCAATCAAGGCCAATTGAGTCACTCCAAGCTGGTTTAATATAGAGCAATCAAGGCCAATTGAGTCACTCCAAGCTGGTTTAATATAGAGCAATCAAGGCCAATTGAATCACTCCAAGCTGGTTTAATATAGAGCAATCAAGGCCAATTGAGTCACTCCAAGCTGGTTTAATGAATTGATAACACTCATTGCCAATAAGCACCAGACAGTAAATTTTACTGGCAGATACAAATATCATACTAATTTTAATTAACTGAAAAACAAACTTACAGTACATGGTTACTGGTCATAGATAGAAAATTAAAAGTAAACACTATAAAATCTTCAAGCAAAACAGTTTTTGGGATGGCACAGCTAATTAATTTCCTGGAATGATCATTATTGGGGCCGTCCATAAATGACATCACGCACCTGGGGGGTAGGCGGTCACACATTTGTGACGATGTGTAATAAGGGGGAGGGGGTGTTTAAGAAATGCGATGTCAAATCAAAATGCGCAACTTTAAATAAAAGTTCCACTTAATTTTTTTCTTGCTCACAATTTAAATAATGACGTTTTAAGTAGCTTCACGCGTGTCGTGCATGAGCTCAAATTAAGATGGACATGTCTTCGAACTACCAACACTCCTACTGGCCCCAATATTGGCTTTTTCCAAATACCATTCTTCTGTTTCCAGTCCGCTGGTGTCGACAAAGCGAGTTTTAAATGATCTTTTTCTCGCCAAACTTTTTTAATTTTAAACTTTTTTGTGCTATAAAATTAAATTTAAAAAGTTTGATAGAAAAGTATATAATTTATAAAGGTTGATATTTTTCAGATTTCTATTATAAAAGATCCTATATTTTAGAAATAGAATAATTAAAGTTTATATATATAAAGTTTATATTACAAACAGAATAAATTAAAGTTTATATTACACCAATAATCTATAAAAAAAAATTCATGAAGAATTGACTGCTATGATGGATAAATGTAAAATTTTCCAGTGTCTTTTTGAGGCATACGTGTTGGCATATCCTACAAAGAGCAGAAAGATTTGCCAAGAAGAAATGGTTCAAAAGTGGAATGGAATAAAAAAAAAATGATGCAGATTTGCAAAATAAAGTTGGTTGCAAGAAAAAATGCACATCTAGGACTATGTCATGCCAAAAACAGACATGCTAAATGGTTCATAAACTCGGCTATTTACAATAAGCTGCTGTAAGGTTGTCAAGATGCGTTACTGATGACTAAGAGGTGAAAACTTCATAAAAACTGGATTTGAGATGTCGAAATACACAGTGTGTTATAAAGGCTGTCCAATTGGCATCCAATTTTGTGTAATGGTTGCAGACCAATGGCATGTTACAAGAAGCAAGAAGGCATGAAAATGAGCCATCTAAACCTATTCACTGAAATGATGATTGCTGTTGAACTGCTCCAACTCAATGTGGGGTTAAAAAAAAACAACTTTTTCTTTCAAATTATGACCTATGCTTTTATTTTCTCACAGCTCATTTGGTACCTTCCAATAACAGCATTCTATCTAGAGAGAAATCAATGCCTAGGAAAACTGATTAGTCTTGTCATGTGATGCTGATTTTCAAAGTTTAGAAAATACATATGAATTTCTGTGATAAGACAACCACTTCATCTGTAAATCTGGACACTATGTCAGTCACTGGTAAGCAGGATACACAATAATAATCAATTGCCATGTGACCTGACTTCAGTATAGTCATGCCACACATGTTCACTTAATGATATCCACTTAAAACCCACTTCACACAAAACTGCCCTAAGGTCATTATTAATGAATCTGACATCTGGTATCACCAGGTTAGTGAAACATAGCATATTGTTTAAACTTATTAGGGGTATTTTTACAAAACTTACAATAATTATGCCTGGTTTATCCAGATTTCATTTAAGTAGCTGAGTTGGTAGCTGACCAAGAGTATCTGACTTCCTTTATTGATGCTGTAAGCAACTTTTTAAGTTTGAGTCTTCATTATTTGCTACTTAAAAGGTGTGAACAAAAATGTGTAGTTAAAACGTATTCTGTCAATGAATTCTGAAATCTTTAACCATGGTGACTAGCTCTGCCTAGTCTTGCAAATAGAATGACCAGTAGCAGAAAACAACCAAAAACAGACTTGTTACCCATTGTTACTCTTCAATACATAATTTTAAAGCATATACGAATTGTGATAAAGAAACCAGTCCATGCTACTACTATGCTGGTGTCAGAATGTCTCAGATCATTCATGCAAGGATAAGAACAAACTGTAGCAACTTAAATTATGATCATGATTCTGATAATAAGTACCGGTATTGATCAAAAATTAAGAATGCAAAACACTTTCTTCAAGACTCTTCCAAATATTCAAATCTTAGAGATCAAGTCCTATACACACTCCCTTTCACTCTTACAGGTGAAACATTATTGTTCAGCAACCATATGTTTACTGTAGAAAAGAACATAAACATTTTTTGCTGTGCAATGTCACGCTAGGTTGACTAAGAGATTTACTTAATTGATTGAAACCACAACCATTTAAACTGCAAATAATTAGGTCTTATTCATTGTTATGCTTTGCATGTAAGTATGCACATTTTCTGTAAATCCATCGGTACTGGCAGTGAGACTCTCAATGTTATATTTTCCTTCTTGTTATATTTGGGGAGACTGCTAAAAAACTTATGCTTTCTACTGCACCCTCACCAACCCCAAATCATATGTTTGTAATTATATTTTACAGAGTTTCTCAAACAAATATGGTTTAAACTAAACAATAAAAACATAAAGACAATCCTAATTAAAAATGTGTTCACTAAACACAAATGAACCCACCACATTTCTTCAGAAACTGAGATGAACAAAAGTTAACAGCACAGAAAAGCAGCAGAGACATATCTATAGCACAATGGTGGTATAATATAGCACAACCAAATATTTTTACAAAATAAAGTGTACAGTTCCTGGACATGTGTTTCTTGCACATGGATTATTCTTCACGAGTGTGATTTGGATTTAACATAGCTTTACCAATTTTACAGTCATATTGCTATGATGTCTGCAGAGTGGTAGTTTACAATGTTGTCTAACGCTCGGGCATCAAGCAGCAGCCATGCTGCATAACGTCCCACAAAGTCACATTATCCTGACACCTGGCTGACCAGTCCTAACACTATCCTCCTATTTATGCTGAGCACCTAGTGAGGCAGCTGCAAGTACCATTTTCATAAGTCTTTGGTACAACTTAGCCAAGGTTCAAACCTGTGACTTTCTACATCTGAGTTGAATGCTCTAACCACTAGGCCACCATAGCGGACTCAGATTGTGCTGCAACAGTCAAAGTCATAAACTTCATTGACTTATCTAAAGCTGTACTGCATAATAAAAGTAAAATATATAAAGCACTTCTGTATTTTTACTTGTGTTGCACATTCCAAGAAGCAAAACCAACCAAGCCATGTTTGGGTAGATCAACACTTGCAATTTATTTGGTAATAAAATTTAAACAAGGTAAACATAAATAATATTATCACTCTAATTACTTTAACGTGTTTATAATTACTATGACGTATCAAATTACCTTAGAATGTTTATAATTACCACAAACTATCAAATTACCTTAGAACATTTATAATTACCACAAACTATCTAATTGCCTTAGAATGTTTATAATTACCATGACCTGTCTAATTACCTGAGTCTGTATAATTACTATGACCTGTTTAATGACCTTAGTGTGTTTATAATTACCATGAAATGTCTAATTACCTTCAAGGGTTTATTAAAATGAGGAATACAAATACACTGAATTCAATTAACACCCTCAAACTACAATAGGAAACAACAAAACTGGTATAAAATAGAAATATAAAATTACCTCTAACTTAACCATCCACATCCTATGAACACTGTTCTTCACATGGGTTTATTGTAGTTGTTGTTGCTGTTGTAGAGTTTTTCAGCACACGATAGGCTATATATGGCGGCCAGTATTATTGGTGGAGGAAGAACCCGGGAAAACCCTCCAGAAAGAACCACCAATCCATGAGAAGCTACTGGCAAGTTTTCTCACGTAACTACATTAGCCGAATCTTAGACTCAAACCCATGCAGACAGGTGAGATGGCAGTGATCCATAACGGAAAGTGCTTTAGACCACTTGGGGCCCCTATGGGTTCATTGAAGATCAATACATCCCACATGGGTTCAATGAGGTAAATAAAGTGTTTAAACTGATGTATGGACTTTGAAATTTAATTTATTTATTTAAAAAGTAAACTAAAATTAGGGTAATATAAAGTAGAGTTATATGTTAACAGAGGACACCAAATACATATAAAACTCTCACCCACCAATAATATCTAGCCTCTACCTAATAACATCTGGTCTCCATAACTACCGTAACATACTACCATTTCTAAGAACTACACCTATTCAACCTAGAGGACTGCCACACTTATACCAAGACTACTTTTAAGGCCCCAAAATTAGAACCTATAAGGTGGTCCCAAACCCAGACCATCAAGGCCTGTCACACAAGGTGGCACTCTAAATGTTCTTTTAGGACATAAGACAAACAAATTAGTGTATATACGGCGGTCTAAACTCCAAAGACCATCAGGTCCCACAGCACATGGCTGCAAAACAAAAAGTACACAAATGTTTTCAGGGTATAAGACCTCAAATTAGTGCATAGAAGGTGGTCTAAAGCAGCAACTTGGTACTTGGTACTAGATCTACTTGGTACTAAATCTACTTGGTACGAGATCTATTTGATACCTGGTACTAGATCTGCTTGGTACTAAATCTACTTGGTACAAGATCTACTTGGTACTAAATCTACTTGGTACGAGATCTATTTGATACCTGGTACTAGATCTGCTTGGTACTAAATCTACATGAGGCATGCCCACCTGACAGCTACATATAATGTTTCCAGTCAAATCATCACCTGAACAAAGTCAAGCTCTAGAGCTTATCAAACCATGTCAAATAATTTGGCTGGAACATGCAAGTGATGGACTCCCCCTGTCAAACATAAACACATTCAAGATCCCTGTAACAAGTAATGACTCAAACAGCAATCCACCATGCATGTCAGTTCTGACATCTGAAGGGGTTAAAACCTGCTGAACATCATCTGACCCTCTAAATGGAAGACACCTGCAAGCTTACCACTGTCCTTTAATAAGCTGCAGAAGCTGAGAAGAAAATAAATCTTGTTTGTAAACATTAATCCATCCCAACTCCTGTATCCATCCATCATTTGATCCAAGAATCAATACATCCTTTGGTGATTCACCTCAACCATAGTAACCTGCATGTAATCAAGTGAACTTACTGCCTCTCTAGCATAAATGATATATGCTATATATTGTTAGCAATTCTCCCTGCTCTGGTGGTGGCTATATGTCATTCTACCTAATAATCTATATGCCCAACAAATTACCTATCTACATGTATATGAATGAATAATATATGATACACATTGTCATGCCATAAGATTTTCTAAAAATTGCATATTTATTGGAAGTTATCTATGTTTTTTCAGTCTGAAACACATGATAAGGGCAGCTTGTTTCATATGAATGGAGAAAGTTCCTAATTAGTACTGTTTTTGTTTTAAAAAAAGATGCAACATAAAATACCAAAGATATCCTTTCCCTACAAAATTTTCACAATATCACTGAAAGCACACATATCCACCCGATGTTGTAACTGTGTTACAACTGATACCAAAGAGCAATCCAAATATATTGAACATTAAATTCAGTATATGAAAAATGTAATGACTACTTAGTTGAATAATGTAGGATCTGAACCACATGCAAAACAGATGTAATAATAATCATAAACTTGCAAGATTTAAATTTAAAGATTTTTTAAAAATCCTTGGTTTGCAATTCTATTGGGATAATACATGTTTTCTAAATATAAGTTTAAATTTTTGCGTCCTTTTTATCTATGACTTCATTATGTTTCAGCAAAAGATGCACCATACATGTAATGAAAGAATCCAAAAAGGGATCCTTGACCTATATATTCACAATATCATTGAAATGATGTTGTAATTATTTGATAATGAATATATTAAAATTGAATTGCTAAAATCAACATACAGATCAGTATTGGAAACTGATTAACTAATACAAGATGTAAAAGGACACTATTTCACTTTTTGTTAAATAGTATTAATTTTCATTAAAGGACTCCATGTATCCACCATCTGACATAATTTTATGTGAATTGTTTTATATTTTCTTAACAAAGACTTACAAATAATGAATTTATTTGTGTGAGCGGCTAGAATGAATGGTATTAAATTAACTGAATTACATATATTTCAATGAAAATTAAAGGCAGTCACAAACCAAAAATTTGAATTTCACATCCACCTGTGGAACAAAACCGGATAGTTAGCCAACCAGAAACACACATATTAGAGGGGACAGGGTGCTTATCTGCCAACCAACAAAGCAACAGAATTTGCAGCACATCGGGCTAATTATAAACAGGCAAGATTTAAATCTTGTAAAATAAACACTGTTTGATGCATAAGCTGTATCATGCAGATAATGTCTGTTCTTTTTCCTATGACTGTCATTATTTAAAAAGAATATAAACTCAGTCGGGGAAACTGTGATATTGGTATATCATTTATATGATTTGGGGATGTTACACTTGTGATGTAAGTGTTACACACCAACATGGCAAAAAAAACACATGAGTAATTTATTCTTTTTTTAATCTGATGATCTCTGCATTATTTCAATTGTGTATACTTTCTCAGTACCGGTAATTTGAATGCCAGTAACTGCTCTCCTAAGAAATGGGTGTTATGACACCAATTTATAATATACAATAACATAGAGGAATATCCTTAACATTTACATTGAAAATGTAAGCTTCCGAGTTTATTTTTCTAATGATTAATTAAATAGAGATCAATGTTACCTCACTGACAACTGTCTATTGTTGAATGGAAATTTCCTACCACTGGACATTTTTCTCTCTCTCTCTCTCTCTCTCTCTCTCTCTCTCTCTCTCTCTCTCTCTCTCTCTCTCTCTCTCTTTACCTTAAGGCAGATATAATGGTTCAAAGACACAGACCAGGACTAAAATGCCATGCATGTATGAACTTTAAAAAAAAAAACACAAACAGTGCTACTCTAACCATGTTAGAGACCAAACAAACAGCAGAATGGGAAAATTCCTAAATGATGAAATTTCCAAAATGCAAAGATACCGGTTCTGGCTTATCACACAGGTCACTAGCAGCAGATGCTGGACTAACCATGGCTGATTTCAAAAAGTGCAAAATAAATATGTCTGGGTCATATAGTAATATCTTGAATTTAAATAAGGGCAGTGGTTATGATGAGAGCATCTAACAACTTACACATGTGAAGGTCTTACAGATCACTAACATCTCACCTCTGTCCATGTGTGTTAGAATCTCGGGTTCGGACAAACATGGGTACAGCATGTGAGAAAGCTTGCTATTCAAGCTTCCTGTGGGCTGGTGGTTCTTCCAGAGTTTTCCAGGTTATCCCATCACCAAATATACAGGCTGTCTGGTATATCATGTGCTGAAAATGACATTAAACCATAACAACAACAACAACAATAACTTGTACGTGTAAAGCTACAGGCATGATGTAAATAATGAAATACCAGTAAGTAACAGCTTCAAACCTTGCTATCTTTATCTGGAAATGTTTCTATTTTTCACAGATATGACACATTATTTTATTAGTCCAAATTGTTGGGCAATATTTATTTGCTGAAGCCAAGGCTTATATTTATAAAAATAAACATTTTATCATCCATCAAGACTATCTGAGGACCTGATCAAATAAAACTTCACACAATAATTGGAAATTCCTGTTTATAAGGTTATTTGTTTTCTAAGGTAACAAGTCTACTTGAAGCCAGTAATTAATTCACTTTTAAAAGTAGAGTGGAGTAATAATTGTTATTGGGTCAAATTATATTGTACAATTTTCTGAAGGAAATCTTTTTTAAAAATAAATAAATAGTTTGAGACTTAAAAATGGAAGAATATTATTAACACTAATGCAGAAAAAAAGTAAGAACCAAAAATGATACATTTTCCAGTACACTTACATAAAATGTCATGAAAAAATGTGCTATAAATATTGCTATGACTTGAGCGTCTTAAATTACATAATTGAGCAACAATGAGAAAAAAAACATAATTTTTCTAAAACACAAAGTGAATGAATTAAAAATAGCTAACAGAATGGTAAATGCATTCTTAAAATGCAAAAGCTTATATGAATTCAAATAGTTCTAAGTAAAATTCCAAAGATATTCTGAATGCTTTCATTACTGCAGTGATATGTCGACAGTACAGAAGACATCAATGATATAATCCAAAATGTCTTTACATAAATTCATGGTACATTGTAGTTCTAATACAGCTATTATTACATACAGTAGAAACTTTGATTATAAGATTTTTACCATTAAAACCTCCATTTACCAAATATATATATATATATATATATATATATATATATATATATATATATATATATGTATGTATGTATGTATGTATGTATGTATGTATGTATGTATGTATGGGGGCCCCGAGTGGCCGAGTGGTCTAAAGCGCTGTCCGTTTCGGATCACTGCCATCTCACCTCTGTCTGCGTGTGTTCGAGTCTAAGATTCGGCAAATGTAGTTATGTGAGAAAGCTTGCAGTAGCTTCTCATGGGTCGGTGGTTCTTTCCCGGTGTTGTCCGGGTTCTTCCTCCACCAATAATACTGGCTGCCATGTATAGCCTATATTGTGCTGAAAAATGGCGTTAAACCATAAAAAAACAAAACAAAAAACAAAACAAAAATGTATGTATGTATGTATGTATGTATGTATGTGTATATATATATATATATATATATATATATATATATATATATATATATATATATATATATATATATATATATATATATAATCTTATAATCACAGATTAGATCTAAAATGAATAACTGAACATTTAGAATCTGAACACTTTGTCACAAATATACAATTTTAAAACAAATCACTAATCAAATATTAAATAATTTATCTAATGAGTAGTTGACCATCTTGAATTTCAGTAGTGATGTTTGGTAGGATTCTGTAAAGAAAACAAGTCAAAACGTACATTATGCAACACTGCATTAATTTACCCTGATATAAATTTAGACCTGTTAAATTACATAAACTCAAACACCCACTTATAAGTTAATTTTTATATCCAAATTTAGAATAGCCATTGCTCACAACAGCAGCATTTTTATTCATTACCATTAAGGTGCTCATAAAAACATAACGTACAGCATGGCAAACAGATAAAGAATGATAACGACAGAGATCATGTCAACAATATATATCACTCTTGTACACTAAGTTTAATTCTGGCATTTTTTTAAAAACATATGATATCTATCAATAAATTTCTGTTTCATTAGGTCTGATATCTGTATATTATTTTAAGTGTATGTTTGATTATAGTAATATTCCTTGCACAATGGACACTGTACCAAAGCAGACATCAAACCCACATTCTTTCCATGAAATATCTGGTATGCTAAGTATTGCCACCACTTTGGTTCCTGTTATAGAAAGATGTGATTTAAAAAAGCAACATATCAACTGCAAGCCTGAATAGTCTTCACATTTTCACATTCTGGTCAAAGTATATTCGAACGTCAATTTGTGTGAGTCTCACTGTGAATAAATCATTTCCATGAGAATTTGTTTTCAGTAACTTGCATTTAACCAAACAAATAACCAAGAGTTACCACCCATCTTCAGCACTAAATGAACATTTTGGTCATACTAAGTTTAAAGATGTAATGGGAAAATAACATCTACATTAAATTGGTTATTAATCTCCACCTGAACCCCATATTTAGACATGACCCCCTGAATATGCTATTAAATTAGATTTCAATATAACAAGGGTATGTATCCATGTTGGCAAAGACCAAAGTAGATAAAGAATGGGAGACTTGAAAGCTTTATTACCACTGACAAATGTACAAAATCTATCAGAATATATTCAATGAATATTGAAATAGGAATACTTTGGTATTTATATCAGGCAATTTACTCTCTAAAATAGTTTGGGATCATCCTGACTTTCATGTACCAGTAACTTCCATGCCAAACTTAAATCATGTGCAAAACCTGATTTTGAGGTTTTCAACTTAAACTTGAGTTTAGTTGGATAAACCAATAATCCAAAGGAAAAATGCAAAACCAGTCTGGATACATGATGTCATACTCTATATCTTGCAAATCAAATTGGAAAACCCAGTCAGCTGACATCTGGCATCCATATTTTGGCTGCAAATGAGACATGACTGACAGCTGGTGCTAAATGACTATTAATATGCAATCAACTGTTACCTAGCAAGGTGTTTTTAATCTGTATTTACCATTTTCCTTCAAAAAGTGCACCTTGTCTTATAAGTCCATCTTTCATAATGCCAAATTTTTGATGATGTTATCTTCTTCATGTGTTGATTTAAATAATCAAGGCAATGTAAAGAAATCTGTCTAGTCTAAAAACAATACATGGTATACTACCTTGTCTGAAAATCAATCCTCTAATAAAAATTGTCATGTGTTTGGGCACCTCAAAAAAGGTCAGCATGTAATCAATCTAAAGATTCAACACATCCTCCCTAAACTGAATGAGATAAAGTTAATATTACAGCAAACTAAATCAGTCAATATTCTAGGTCTATGTGAAACCTTTCTTTCCGATGATACTGATGATTTGGCTCTCCAAACACAGGACTTCAACTTTGAAAGAAAAGATAGAGACTCCATGGATGGTGGGGGTATTCTTCTCTATGTAACACAGTTCCCTTTACTAAGTTATAACAGAGGTGTTGATCTAGAGACTATTGGGGTAGAGATTATCTGGATCGAAGTAACCCTTGCCCAATCATAGCCAATACTCTTATGTTCAGTTTACAGGCCACCTAGTTCCACAGCTGATTGGATTGATATATTTGAGGCTCAAATTCAAAAAGTATTACTAAAAAAGATTTAGAAACTATCATATTAGGTGATTTTAACATTGACTACATGAAAACTCCACCATTAACATGGATAAGTAACTTTGAAACTTACAACTTTACTCAGTTAATTAACACCCCAACTAGAGAAACAGATAAAAGTGCTACTATCATTGATCGTGTCTATACTAATAAACCTGAAAACATAAGTGAAATAAATGTGCCAGTGTATGCACTGAGTGACTACTACCCAGTCTGTATAACTAGACATGTTCGGAAATCATCTAAAAATGGGCAACACATTGAAATACAATACAGGGACTTTAAACAGTTTGATGAGGAAATGTTCTTAAATGATTTAGTTTGCAAACCCTTTCAATCAGTCTGCAATATAGCTGATGTCAACACTGCTTTAGACAAATGTCAGATGTTCAATGCAGCCTTAGACAAGCATGCCACAATTAAAAAAAAGGGTTAAACACCAAATTACACCCAAGTGGATTACTCCCCCTCAAGATCAATGAGGCTAGGCACCTAAGAGATAATTTCCACAAGAAAAAAGACATGGAAAGCTATAGAAAGTGGAGGAATAAAACTAAGCATCTGATAACTAAGGCAAAAGAGAACTACTATAAACAGGCTATTAATGAAAGTAAGAGTACCAAAACATTGTGGAAGCATCTAAAAGAGCTGAACCCACCCAAGAACAGTTGTCTTCCCCCTAGACTTAAGCAAAATGATGATATAGCAACATCTGTACAAGACATTGTGGAAATGTTCAACAATTTCTTCATAAGCTTCTCCAGTAACAGTATTCAGAACTAGACTAACATCCCAATTGAACTTGATGCTCTACTGTTATTTATGAGAGCTAAAATTCCTGAAGATAATTATTTTTCAATAGCTAATGTTAGTGAAGCGGATGTTTTTGATATGCTAATTAAGTTGAATATTAATAAATCCTCTGGATTGGATGTTATTGGTCCACAAATTCTTAAAATTGCTGCACCAGTAATAACAGTCACTAACGCATATCATAAATTTAAGTATAATGAGTGGTAATTTTCCAGAAAAACTGAAATGTGCAAAGGTTACACCTATCTTTAAGAAAGGAGAAAAGAAGGATCCAGGAAATTACAGACCAATATCAGTTCTACCTGTATTGTCAAACTGTTTGAAAAGCATGTAGCCATTCAGGTCTATACATTTTTTGAAACAGACTCTCTATTTCATAAAGCACAATCAGGATTTAGAAAGTACCACTCGTGCCAAACAGAACTTACCAAATTAATTAATCTTTGGCTGAAGGAAATGGATAATGGACATATGACTGGGATTGTTTTCCTTGACTTCAAGAAAGCTTTTGATCTTGTTGACCATGAAATTCTGCTGCAAAAGTTGAACTGTTACAGGTTTGACAATACTTCTTTAAACTGGTTTAGATCATACCTACCTAAACCAAAGGTCTGAACAAGTGAGCATTGGCAATATTAGCTCTCAAACTTGCACTATTCATTAAGGAGTCCCTCAAGGCTCAGTTTTGGGCCCTCTCCTCTTCCTTATCTATATCAATGATCTACCATTAAATAATGAATCCACAAATACAGATTTGTTTGCAGATGATGCAACCTTGTATACATCTAGTTCTGATACTGAAGTTATCCAAACAAGATTAAACTCAGACCTTATTAGGGTCCAAAACTGGGAACAACAAAATAGGATGGTAATTAATGAAGGTAAAACAAAATGTATCATTCTGGGGACGACACAAAAGCTACACAAGTCAGGGAACCCAAAACTATCTCTTGCAATAAATAATCACCCATTAGAAAATGTCAAACATGAAAGGCTTGTAGGTGTGTCCAAAGATAATAATTTATTATGGAATGACCATATTGATAAGCTTTGTAAAACACTGTCATCCAAAATTGCCCTTCTCAGCAGAATCAAGAAATATTTACCTCTGGAATCTTGCAATCTATATTACAAGTCATATATTCTTCCAACAATGGATTCCTGTTCTAATGTATGGGGAAACTGTGCTAAATCTGAGCTTGACAGGATTAATAAACTCCAGAAACTTTTAGATACATCTGTTGATCATCCCTCAAAAGCATTATTTACAGAACTCAAATGGCTCACAATATATGACAGGATAGATTTTCACAAGGCAGTTCTTTTATATAAATGTCTACATGGAACTGCACCAGAGTATCTTCAGGACTTGTTCAGGCCTTTTTCAACACAATATCAGTTGAGATCAATATCACATAGAAACTTTCTAGTACCAAAACCAAGAAGAGAGCAATTTAAAAAGTGCTTCCAATACTCTGGTGCAGCTCTGTGGAATAAACTTCCACTACATGTAAAATTGGCTGAAAATATTAGAGTATTTAAGAAGAGATATGAGCATGCATGTGTTTCTAAAAGATAATGGAATTTAGTATTTTAATACTAAACATGCTAAAATAAGCACCAATTATTGCTTTCTTCACACAATGTGTATTTGTTATACTCTCATTAAGAGGGCCTCAAGGGAGAATAGTCCTTGACTAATGAATCATCCTCTATAAATAAAGCATTATTATTATTATTATTATTATTATTATTATTATTATAAGGCCAAAGTTTTTTTTACTGCAGAAAAGGTGAGATAAATCTTCAATGAGAACCCAGGTTTTCAAATCAGATGATCTCCCTTGGTAGTGGTTACTTGATATTTTGTTACATAATGTCACTATAAGCAGCAGAGAGGGTGAACAGACCAACTAACTTTTAAGCAAAATATTTTAAGCTTCCTTTTACCAAATAGAGCCTTGGATCAGATGGTTATATTTTAAGCAAAATATTCTAAGGCTCCATTTGCCAAACTGAGACTTAACAATTTTAGAGTTCTGTTTGTCAAACGGAGCCTTCCTCAAGGGTAAAAAAAAAAGACGCCATTTAGTTGACGTTCACCTCCTCGGCTGCTAATGCGCTAACTAAATATTTGATCAAGTCCTTAAGATTTCACAAACAAACTAATTTGTAAAACCTCACCTCGTAAATCAATCAGATTATTAGATTGGTCAGTGAGTTTGAAATTAATTCTCGTTAACAAATTATTATGACATCGCATATAGACTAGATTAGTTGGGTCTTCAATAATTAGAAATCCTGGAGGAGCCGTTGGTGCAAATGAGTATAAAATATATCCTTGCTGAGCTTGATTTGATTGTTCGAGATTTATTTGATAATTTCCTTCGATAACATCACATACTAAATTGAGCGCAATCACCGTTGAAATATTCACATTGTTCGGAGCAATATGTCTACCGCCACCTTCTGGATTATTATTATATTTCAGAATATTTGCTGTAGAATTCTTCAATTTTTTCCAATTATCGTGGATTCTTTTGAACCCAATATCAATAGCATCGTTAAGTTGTTTCTTTAGTTTATCCGGGTTATATCCAGGGATTTTAGATGTTTGAATATCCTCTTTTGGGATATTGAATTCTACCGCAAACACTTCTTTATAAATTTCATTCATTAATACTTCTTGAATAATTTTCGTATGAAATGTTTCCATATCGTTGATGATTTTGTTACCTGTTTGTACTACACTAATAAACTCGTTTTGGGTGAGAGAGCTGGATTTGATGGATATTAACAATAATGAAAAATCATTATTCATCTTTGTTAAGTTTTCTTTGATTAGGTGGGTGTAAAATATCATATTATTTTTATTGTCGTATCCTATAAATTTGGGAGAAAAATCTTGATAACTTTTTATTGGATTATCAGGTTTCATCTTGTCTGTGACATAATCGGATTTCTTAGGTTCGGGTGGAAAATCCTTCGAATTTTCTCGCGAGTTATCCGGTGGTAATTCAGGCCATCCTAACACGGATCTTATAGAACTCTGATAAATATCTACAACGTATCCTTCTGTATTTATCTCGATAGCGGATGATAATGTTGGTTCGTGAACTGTTATAGCGATTTTTGATTCTTTTCCAGTGAGAGATTTTATTCTTCGTTGAAATTCAGCATTGATCTGTTCGATTTGATATGACCCAGTTGGTATAGAAACAACCTGCCAATCTGGTGTTCCGTCTTCACGATTCTTGTTTGCAAATACCAAGGAATTATTCGGTTGTTGACCACCAAATGCTACCGATCTGATATTAGGCCAGCTATGATATACTCGTAGTTTTGCTAGCGCGATCTCGCTCACGGGAACAGGAATTGGAAAATTAACACTAAATTCGGGATGTGTTGAGGTTATTGATATCGTGCTTGTTTTCACTGGTGTTGTATTTGTTACTATTTGTTGAAGTAGTTCTTGCGACGACATTATTATTATTATTCTGCTCTAATTTCAGCATTGTTGATCTATACAATTGAGTCATAGTTGAAAATTCGCTATCTGATATTGTTGTGTCATCCAACGACGATGATATCAATGAGGATAATTGTGAGTAACTGGTAGATGCAATATGATATTTAATTAAATAATCATGTAGTTTACTCTGGCTACACGATGATAGTTTTTTTGTGATCCCAGTTAATATACCAGCAATTGTAGCCACTGCGGAAATAGCAATTGGAACTACGACCGGAGCAATCATTGTAACCGAAGATAGTATTATTCCAGCAGCAGTGATTACTCCTGACACCGAGTACACGGTGATATCAACTGTGGTTATTCTTCGTTTGTATTTTTTGATTTTTATTTGATACTCCTCACAGAGAGAACTGAGTTTAGTTTGATATTCTCTGACTTGATCATAGCGATACTGATTCGATGATGGAGTCATTTTATTTTAAAAGCGCTAGCATTTTCAATTTAACTTTTTACTTAAATCCGCTACGAATTCTACGTACCACGTTACTGAAGCCTTGGCTAGATTATCATCTTCATTCGTTATCTTGAATTGTTCAATTGTATTCTTGTCGATGATCGTTGATATCGTATTATTGTTAATTTCAGATGAACTCGACGATGATATATTAAATTTAATCGGTGATACTATTGTTAATCGATAAATACCCTTTACGGTTGCGGTTATGTCTAAAATATTGTTTTTAGGTGTCCACGTATATGATCCGTGTTGAATCGTGTATACTACGTTGTTGACGATAGATTTATCATGAGGAATTTTTACTTTTTCAATAATGTTTATCATCTTCGTTGCATCATCCTTTACTGCGTTGTTGAATGTTTTAAGTTCATCGATGGATTTTTTAATATCGGGAAGTGTTATTTCAATTTTATCAAATGAGCTCCCAATAAACTTGTCTATGAGGTTTTTACGAAACGTCATAAATAGTTTAGTGTGTTTTTCATATTCGGATTGAAGAGTTGCTAGTTCTAATATAGAATCTTTTATTACGGTGAGTTTTGGTTCAGTCACCGGTGGATTTCCAAAAAATTCTAGTATGGGTTTGTCAATTTTGTTAATTGTATTTCTTTGTGTTTCACTAAACTGATCAAATATAATTATATGATCATCATACTTATCATTAAGCGATTTCAATGAATTCACTGTGTTATCATATGTTGCTAATTTATCCGTAATCGTTGAAACAAGTACACCTGGTTTGAGTTTACCCCCATCAGAAAATAACGCGATAGTATCCTCTGCTGCGTCTCGTTGTTTAACCAAAATATCATTGAGAGAGATATTACTACTTTTCAATTTACCCTGACGATCTTGAAATACAACTATTTCACCGGGATCAACATTTGTTAGGTTTAATATTTCGGATATTTCATCTTCGATTAGTTTTTTAACATCCTTGTTATCAACGGTTTCAACTCCACTATCAGGTTTCTTCAGCGATGATAAAGGTCGTCCCCAAATATCAATCATTATTATAGAAATCTTTTTATTATTCAAATCCTATGGATTTCTAATCCTATGGATTTCTAATCATATGGATTTTCAATCCAATGACCGCTAGCGTTTCTACCGCTAGTATACTCATTTACTACTATATGAGGTGGTTTCGAAAATCTTTTGGATATAGCATCAAGTACATTTAATACTTCATTACCACATATTGGTGGATCAAGCATTGTTTGTGTTGGTAACGTAGAATACCAAGTCTTCATTGGAAGGGTTTTAATATAACGCATAAATTCTTTCGGCGGCGCTAATCCATATGAGTCAAAATAAATAATCCCACGTGGATCAATTGCGTAACAAACCCAGTGAGTTCCAGGTCCGGAGCTGTTATCTAAATTAATAATACCGGTTTCAACATCATTTGGTTGTGCCGGTAACTGATCTCTCATAAAAACCCCTCTGAAATTTTTTATTTTTAATTTTTTAGCGGTATCAATTAAATCAAAATTGGACATAGGAACTATATCGTTCCTGGAATTCGAAGACCCTTTCCGCTGTACCATGAACTCGGGGTTCCTGGTAGTCTTAGACCCTTTCCTTTTTTTTTATATCCTTTTCCAGTTGCCTTTTTCAATGCCATTCCTGCCGCGGTACCAATAGCTCCTAATGCTGCTGCCTTCGCTACCGCTGGGGCTGCTGCGGCAATCAACCCTGGAATCAACCCTAACAACGGGAATATACCACCAGTCTTTTCCATATTTTTAATCGCGCTCGTAGAAAGAGTAACCTGAACTCCCTTTTTTTCTTTCAGCGCTTTATTAAAATGATTAACCTGAGTTTTCGTCAGCGATAGTTTATTCCCTCCGCCATTCATTTGATTAGGTTTCAGCGTTATTGTGGTTCCACATTGCTTAGCTGATTTGGATTGTAATTTTTTTATTTGACCAGGTGTCAACGTAACATTGATATTACTATACGACATTATACAAAATAGATTGATTCTAAATCGCGAGTCATTTTTAAAGAATTTTGGATTAAGAAAATCTTACAGATTTTCCACTGGTGCATCTACTAGTCTCATTCGTCCACCAACACCTTCGAGTATCATTGATTTATCACTAAGAATAACAGCAACTGCTCTATAATTAACATCATTACCAGCAGTAGCCCCAGGAGGAGCAGGATCAGGGTGAACACCAGGATGTACACGAGCTCGGAAGTGTATATCAACTACGGACTGTTTCATCAAGTCAAGATGTTCTAGGGAAAAGTAATAAATCGGATACAGACCTTTAAAATCCAATTGTGATATTTGTAGACCAGTATCTACATTTTGATCACGTCCCATAAATGATAGCAATCGATGATAAACTCGTGCAATATGATTATTTCCATAATCAAGTTGTATATCCTCTGCTGGTTCTTGTTGTCCGTTTATTTTCAGCGAGACTTCAATACATCCTAGTTTATCAAATATCATATGACTTCTTTCTTGATTGTTTAATCTCGTAATATCCTGTATAGCAACAAATATATGCCGTGGAGCTGAAACACCCTGTCGTGCTGCCAAATGCCATGTAAATGTACCATCAATATTAGAATCCATGGTATCTGTGGACGTTGTCAACCAGCTTAATAATCTCTTCCCCCCTTGATCCATAAATGATAACAGCCGCGGTTCTACTGACAATGATGGAGTCAACACTGGCATCCATAGTGATAGTTTTGATAAAATTACTTTACCATCAGCACCGCCAATACGCCAGATTGCATTATTATCATTACCCTTTCTCACTAGTGCTACAGTATGCTTTACTCCATAAATAACCTTTCTGACGTTTCTACAAAATCCAAATATATGATGGAGCGGAATAGCACATGAAAAATGTCTGCGAACTCCTTGTAATGTTGCTAATCGTGTTGCAAATCCTAGGTTGTAATTGGGATTAGCGTCTACAACTAAATCTTCAATACCAGCAGCAAGACCAACACCAGGACCAACAAAATCGCCAGCACCAGCAGCACCAGCAGCAATACGATTTTGAGGTCTTCTTCTTATATACTGAACGCCATTAGCATTATCAGTAATATCCTTCGTGAACATCATAGATGGACCCGCTGATCTTGTATAATCGTCAGAGTATCTTGCTAGCCCTAGTATTGTTGTTGCTACATCAACTTCACGCTCAATAGATTCGATTTCTTTTCCATCAATGAGATATCTAGCGCTTTCAAATAATGCCATAATACCATTATTAACAAAACCAACTTGAAGATTTTCTCCATATACTGTATTAAGTGGAACATTTTGTACGAGTTCACCTTCAACCTCAATAAAGGCTTCAGCGGGTAAAAAGTATTTACTGGTATCATGAACCTGAAGTTCAATTCTTCCACGAAGATCAGGTTGTACTGCGTGATAAGCAAAAAATTGATAATCACGTACAGAAGTATCTTTAAGTACTGGGGCTTCCATGTCAAATGCAACATCAGGGTTTTGTTTGAACATTTTTATTATATATCCGATGGTCTAAATCAAAAATTCTGAAAGAATTCTGAAGGAATTTTGAATTGAAAACCCAAGGAATTCATTTAGAGAAAATCGATTTTCATGAAATTATGTCGACGGATTAGCCAAAAAACAATACAAAATCAATAAAAAAAACATCTAAAATTCGATGAAACAACATATTTTTAGCCTCACAGGATAAAAAATCTGATCAAAATCGATTTTCTCTAAATGAATTCCTGGGGTTTTCATCCTCGATTTTCATGAAATTTTGTCGATGAATTGCATAAAAACACTAGAAAAATGAGTAAAAACACTAGAAAAATGGTAAAAAAAGTAAAAAATCTAACAAAATTAGCAAATTATAAATATTTTATAATATAAAAATTAAAAATTAAAAATTCTAAAGAATTTTGAAAAGAATTTTGAAAAGAATTTTGAAAATAATTATTTAGTTGGGTGTATTTTAATAATGATGATGAAAATATCTGATAATGAAGATAACGTTAGTAGAATCACAAGTGATTCTGACACAAGTGATTCTGACATTAATGTTTCTGATACAAGTGATTCTGACACAAATATTTCTACAATAACCATAACAACTGAGCATCCTATTCAAATAAATAGAATCACAAGTGATTCTGACACTAGTGTTTCTACAATAACTATCATAATTGGAAATCCTGTTCAAATAAATATTTCTGGAAATACTTGTATTTCTAACGTTTCCGGCGAATCTTCTTAAAACCACTTCCCGAAAGCCCACTTCCGGCTATCATATTTGCTGTTATATTATCCTGGGCGTTAGTCATTAATGATTGTAGTTTTTTATCCACGGCGTTATTTATTATTTTACTAACCTGTGTAGGCATTACTGCAGTAGATGGTAGTGAAGTCATTCCGACATTAGTGTTTCTAATGCTAGCATTTCCAGGTTTTGAAAAATTTCTTCGTGATTTCACTAGCGCTGTTAGTTTATCCCGAGCGGCTGAAAATGCCTTACTAGCAAGATCACCAACAGTGTTAATACCCTTATCTCGGATAACATCAATTGCTTTCATTGCTGCCTGTTTTGCAAACGGAGCTACTTTTGGAGCCATTCTTGAAAATAATCCCATTATAGTATTACCGAGACCATCTCCATAGTATACTCGGTATTTTGGTAATCGTGAGTTTACCACGTAGACGTTAGTTGGTTTATCATGGTTGTAGTGTATGATCATTCTCTATATAGAAGTATTATACTTCTAACACTAGTGTTTCCAAATGCTAAAGCATTTCCAGTGACATTAGTCACTATGATAACCGTAGAAATTCGAAGAATTTTCGGCTAACTCCTCAATGAAATCTCTATATGTTGCAATATCCATGATACCACCTTGAAATAACCTCCTACAGATATCAGCTGCTTCATTGATTATTTCCAGTGAGTTATTCCCGGCTCGTTTTCCTCCTACAAGTACTTCTAATCGGGATATATCACCAAGAATATTACCAGGACATGTTACACTAGCGTGAAAATCTATAGGATTTTTACCAACTAAACCACTACCCTTTTTTTTAGTTGTACCAGTTGCACCCTTCTTAGAATCAGCCTCTGCCATTATTTGTATTTCATCAGGGATTGGGTCTGCTGTGTATGCTGGTGGTGCTACTGTGACCCCCTTTACCATAGCTAGAAATTGGTCATAATCAGATTTTATTTCTTTTGTGATTTTGTTTTTCCTCTTCTTTGCTAAAAACACCTTATTTGCCCAAACTTCTAACCCCTTTACAAAATCCTTAGCCGTGTCGTCTTTTAAATAATTAACTCTCTTCGCTTTTTTAACGTTGTCTTTGGTAAATGTAGCTAATCCAGCAAGTGTTGGGATATTTCTGATTGTATTTAACGCATCAACTGTAAATATATTTTCAGGAGAATAATCCCCTTTTGAAACAGCTCCCTCTTCTTCTTCTTCTTCTTCTACTTCTTCTTCAGGTGGAAATGCTTGCGTTTCTAGTGAGGAAATATCAACATCACCTAATCGTTCAATTTCTTCCTGAAGTTCTCGTTGTTGTTTTCGTTCTTGTTCTCGTTGTTCTATAGCATCTACAAAACCAGCAGGAAGTGTTTTTAATGATTTTTTCGTTTGTTTAGTTCGTTTTGATATTTTCTCTAACACAGGGAGAAAGGACTCTTTTTGCGCGCTTTCTTGTTTAGAGATTGCTGTTTTCACACCCTCAGTTGCACTAACAATAGGTTTGAAGAGTTGTTCTGTATCCTCAGAAAAATCAGTCTGAAATAATTGCCGTTGTTGAAGTTTTTCGCGGATTCTATCACGAAGGGGTAATATTTTCTTAAGAGCTTCAAGTCTTTCTCTAGCTAATCTCGTTGTTAATGATTCTCCTACCATTATTGAAAGAGTATTACTAATTGTTAAATAAAAATCCTTTGGATTTTCAAATCCAAAGCATTTCGAAAGAAATCATCACTAACTAAAAAATGCAAATCATTTTAATACTTCCTTGTTGTTACACACATAATTTTACTTCCTCATACCGTACTGGTTATACAAACAAAGGAGGCTCTCTACGCGTGGGGTTCATCACCTTCAGAGTTTTCCATTAACATTTTTAATTGTCTCACTTTACAATTAATAAGTCTCTTTTGTTCATATTCTAATCCTAATTGCTTACGTACACGTTCAACGATGCTACATAATGGTACGAAGACATTAACATCTTCAGTATTTACTAAACTCTCACGTATAAGCTTTTGGATATTTTTGATTAAAAAATATTTCTTAGATAGAACATATTTTCCTGTCTGTTCTGCAAATTGTATATCCTCGAAATTGGTCATAATTTGATCACAATCCAAACCTGAACATAATTTTACATTTTGATCCTTCAACTTATTGATTTCAATAATAATCAATTTGAGATTTTCAAGATTCATATATATATAAAAATATATTTGTTTAAATGCAAAGTATTTTAAATACAAAGTATGAAAATTCTTTAAAATGAATTCTGGATACACTAAGGTGTTGATCATCTTAGTATACCCAGAAGCTTAATGCGATTATAGGTGATTATATATAATGAATGACGACTGCACACATTCACCGTTTGAACCCCCTTGGTGTTTTATACATCAAGCAGCGCTCAACGGTTACAACCGACAAACACATAACAATAGATTATAGGTGAACAATGAATGAATTGATTTCAATGACAATGACGACGGTACAACAATAGATTATAGGTGAACAATGAATGAATTGATTTCAATGACAATGACGACGGTACAACAATAGATTATAGGTGAACAATGAATGAATTGATTTCAATGACAATGACGACGGTACAACAATAGATTATAGGTGAACAATGAATGAATTGATTTCAATGACAATGACGACGGTACAACAATAGATTATAGGTGAACAATGAATGAATTGATTTCAATGACAATGGATGACGCGGGCTATTCTACATTCAAGTGTAAACAAAACCGCAAAATCGAAACTTTGGTTTTGAATGTCAATAATAACGTTCATACCACGTGTGACGGTGTGGTTTTGTTTACACTTGAATTTCGGCTAATGCCCAATTATAATAAAGACGAATTTGTATATATACATTCATTACGACGAGTTGATATAAAATAGGTGTAGTGATTGTAATTATTTGTTTGTTTATTAGCGATCACTGACAACGTTGAAAACACATATAATACTTAAAACAGACATTAAAAAAAATGTTTAAATACGACGTGTTTATAAAACAGTTTTGTTAATACTTGAAAAAAGACAAAATTGATTGTGTTTTGTTCAGATTTATGTAATTATAACAGCCAATGAAAAATCGAAGATTTTCCAATCAATGTTAGAAACATTAATATTTCCATGTTTAAAATCCGTAACTCTGTCATTGATGATTTGTCACACGAGTTATACCTAACGGAGTTATCTCCCGTAAAATCCGTAGGATTTCTATTTACGTATTATACATAAATAAACCGAATTTTATTTTTAAAACGCTTTGAAAAAGCGGTCTTGGTTTTATTCTCAGCAACGCATTGAATAGAATACGGATAAATATCGAAATACTTACCAGCTGCGTTTATTGATTGAAATACTCCCTCCGTGTTATCTTCAGTATTAAACGATCTTACAGGTCTTTTCCCAATTGATTTATAAGTACCAGTATTTCCAGATGCAGTATTCTCACTTTGTGTAACAGCTCGTAAATTATTCAAAGAATTATTAGTCCTAATACCATCAATATGATCAATAACAAGACCATCCTTGATTGATCCGTTATACACTTCGAAGACGAAACGATGATTGAGATATTTCTTATTTCCTCCAGCATTAAACATCAAATAACCCATACCATTATCCCGCCCAACAGATTTCTTATTTTTACTGTGTCTAACAACACCATCACTAGAAGCTTCGTAATTTTTAATAACAGGATGTCTTTGAAATTCTTGGCTCATTTGTATATATAATATATCTATTTGTCTAATTCGTTAATTGGCTGAATTATAACATTAGAAAATCTGCCTAAGTAATCTTGAGCAGTTTTTATGATTTTGCTATTGACGTCGTCAGGATTTTTGATTCTTCGCTTGTCATAATAACGTTTTAACTCTCTATAACGCTTACCCCCGCAATTAATGCATAACTGCGACTTGCCTCTTACACCTACCCCACAATGCAAGCATGGTAGAGGTCCCTCCGAACCGTTTTTCACACTCTGCATATGATACCCACAGAATTCATTTCTGCATGATTTGTTACACGGAGTCTTTGATCCAATCATAAGCCATTTGCAATGATTCATTATATAAAATTTTCTTATTTAAATACTTGTTTTAATTATAATATGAAGGAGTTCAAGAGATTATCGAAAATTAAGCCTTGGAAAAATGTTAGATTTAATCTCGATAGAATCTCTGATATACCTAAAAGTCTAGTAGATGATAAACCACTATTGAGTAAAATCAGCGACTGTTTTAATGAGTTTAAGCGTGATGGAGCATCTCATACGTGGTCGACATTTCGAATTATTGATGAAGATGTCAATGTACCTGTAATTGATGCTACTATGAATGATATAAGAGCAGCTGTGATACTTTCACACCTTGGCGGGAAATCTCTACTGAAGTATTTTTTTAGAATAAAATTCATTATCGAAGAGGAAGGTGAATGGATTATCAGAGATAAATTTGACCCAATCCTTAAGGATAAAAAAACTGTTATTGTGAGTAGAGATTCCAAACCAGGAATTCTAACTGGAATTGACAAACCATACTATGAGAAATCTTACCCTGTAACAGCAGTTGTGTATGGGTTATATCCAATAAATAATAATCCTAATATTGCAAAACTAGCTCCAATGTTTTCATCATCAGTGGCTTTGCCACTTAATTGTGTAGCAACACGGTTAATAGAACACTTCACAAATGCATCCCGGGGAAACAAATTAACTGATCTACGAAGAAAAAAAATAACCGAATGGGAACTAACAGTGAAACAACGCGGGGCAACGATTTCCGATATAGCTAAATTAGAAGCATTATTAAAATTTCCAATATCGGTAGCGACAATAACCGGAGAAGTATTATACGAACCGAAATATCAATCGCGAGGAGCTCCAATTGAAATTATTGATCATAACAAACACGCGTGGACACCAGCGGTAAATATATTTCCACGAGAAAGAACTATTCGATATATCCCTAAAGAATTTTCAGATGATTTCTATGAAGAAAAATTATTTGATGCTATTCACGCGTTAACCAAAGACGACCCTGTGTCAGTATGGTTACTCAGGAGTAATGAGGATCCGGAAATAGGATTTGATCAGTTTGTAAAACCAAATGGTGAATTATATCGAACTGAAGAATTAGATACTAGAATGAGAAAAATCGCTAATGAGTACTTAGAAAATTCTAAAGAATTTTCTGTAGAAAAACTACTTATGGATAGTTTTACTATTCCATCAGTGGTAGCTCACTTCGCACGAGAAAAGAATTCATGGCGTCCAACACGAAGTGATTTTCTGGAGGATGTGAAGTTGAGTTGCGTCGAATTTGGTCATGGAGGATTGTGGAATACGAAATACTCACGTGATGGTATGATTTCAATTGATATATCCGCGTGTTATCCTGGAAGTTTTCTCGGATATGGAGAATGCTCTGAATATTTTAAACGATTTGGACACCCCACACATGAAATGACTCGTGTTGCGATTAATGGTCCATTGCCTGATTTTGATTTAACCGGGTTCGCTCGTGTGATATCATTCGAATTAGCTACAGGGTTACATCCGTGTAGTTATCTTTGGCTTGGTAGACATATGTATGAAAAAGCGTGGATGTCAATTGTGCTATTGCGGTATATGATCGATTGTGGTATGCTAATATCGTTAATTGTCAGTGAAGCGATTATTTGTTATAACGCTCAGAAAGATGTTTGGTTACCAAAACCCGATCTCGAAAAAATAATTAACGAACAACGAAAACAATTGGGAGATTGTGAAACACTTATGGATTGGTCTAAGAGGTTATTCGAAGGTAGTAATAGAGAGGCTAAAGATCTCGGACGAAAAATAATCGGTAAATTCACTCAAGGTGGAAGATTTGACAATGCAAAATATTCTTCGAGATTAATCATAGACGATGAAGAATACAATTTCATAATATCTGATTTAATAAAAAAAGGGAAATTTGTAACCCGTAAGAACGCTTTTCTATCAGGGGAATTAGATGAGGAAGCTTACAAATCTGCGAGCGGAACTAATAATGTTTGGGTAGATGATGTCCTTCGAAATGGTAAGAAACTAGGTACGGTTGTTACCTACTGTGATGGAAAAAGTTGTCAATACACACATTTGAGAAGTTCTATGCTAGCCTATTCTTGTATTAATCTATTCTCGATGATAAATAGATTTCCTAATACCGCGGTTAGAGTAGCTACTGATTCGATGTATATCCATGAAAAATACAAATCAGATGTAGCTAAATTCACAGATCCTAAGGAAGCGTGGGGAAATTGGAGATTTAAAAAAGAAACACTACATGAATATTGTAAATCCGCAGACGTTGCTATGGATGATAAATACTTGAAAAGTAACCATAATATCTCAGAGATTCAATCAGAATTTTCTACTGCACCGCCTGTATCCGATCCGATTTGTAGATACAAGACAGTTTATTTAAACGGCTGTGGTGGATCAGGAAAGACAACTCGTGCAATCGAATTATTTCGTAATAGAAACACAAATGTTTCTAACATGATTGTGTTAACACCAACTCACAGACTCGCCAGAGAGATGATAGCGCGTGGAGTAAAAGCCTGTACTTATCACAGCTTCTTTCGATGGAAAGGCGATAATTGGACTCCTGATCGAATGGGCGATAAATTCATTCCTGATGTAATAATCTGGGATGAAATATGCACGGTATCGTTAACAGTATTACAGACATTTCTATCATGGTTGTTGACAAAAAACACAAAAGTCGTCATGTGCGGGGATCACGGCCAACCGCAGCCATTTGTTGGTGGATCTCCACATGAATGGCTAAAAGGATTTGTAGATTATTATGAAGAGATTAATACCGACCATAGATCACTTGATGAACAATTACGAGAATTCAAAGCGCTAATTAGATTACAACCGGATAAAATCCAATGTGAAATAGCGCGTGAAATAATCTCTGAAACTCCCATGAATGATTTTTGGGAAATGTGGAAGCCAAATGATTTAATAATCGCGAGTAGAAAAATAGTCAGAGACGCACTTCAGATGAAGTTGTTTGCGCTACATAAAGAAAAATTTGCAACACTTCCAGTACCACTCTGTTATAGACCTAAGGATACACGAAAGCAGAATATCGACGTTGACATTCCTGGACAACAACAAAAGCAGAATTTAGTATTAAATGATATTGTGTTGGTTGATATCAGCGTCGTTAAAGATGCATTAGGTGCTGATAAATCCCCATGGACGTTAGGTTATGCAGCAACAATACACTCTTCACAGGGATTGACTATATCCGATACAACTCTTTGGATAGTAGATAATCATATTGAGTGGTCAAATTTAGTTTATCTCGCAGTATCCAGAGTACGGCGAATAAACCAACTTCGAAGAATTGTTGTTGACGATAATGACAATACAATAAGTAATATACACACCGATGATAATATAATCAGAAAAAAACTCTCTGGTTATAAACAACAGGATACAAAAAATAAAAGAGAATTTGACATTGATGCTGAATTAATTAAGACACTAAAGCAACAACAGAACAATCACTGCGCGAGTTGTAATTGTATAATGAGTTGGAATTGGTCGGATAAAGATCCTCGCCAATTCACCGTAGATAGAAAAGATAACAATCTCGGTCATGTCAGAAACAATGTGATGTTGACTTGTCTTGAGTGCAACAGACGCCGGGGTGACAGCACCCTGGGTGCTAATTAAGACCACGCGGTGGCAATTGAGTATCCTCGGGAATCACTTGTAATTGTTTGCGTGTAAATCCTCGCTGAGGAGCAGTTGAATCCAGTCTATAGATTGAAGGTCTACCCGTAGATCGTGTTATGCCGGATATTTTATGCGTAGTGACGCTCCAAATAGGATCGGTAGCTCTTTTTTTACCACCCTCAAGCTCTCCTGGTTCGTATAAGTACCTTACAATGACATTACTACCAAGAATTGGTTCTTTGAAATCTTTTTGTGAAATTCCTTGGATTTCCATTTTGATAGACGCCTTCTTAATAGCGTTGACAGGTTTCATATTAATTGTTCTAGTAATCTCATTATTGATTGCGGTAATCACAGCTGGTAATCTCTTGACCCATTCACGGGATCGTTTATCCTGGATGAATTCTTTTGCGTATTGATATCCGAATAACCGCTCAGCAAGGGTTTTATTAAACCGTTCAACAATTGCCTGATCGCGATGTAGCGCAGTGTGTCCTCGTCTGATGGCGACATTATGATGTTTCATCGTAGATGTAACAACACCTTGAAATTCCTTGCCAGGATCAACTTGTAACAGATTTGGCCAGCGCAGAGGACCTCGTCGATAAATTTTTTCAAATGCAGAAGCTACTTCAGTAGATGATTTTGTTTTTAACGGTTCTGCTTCTTTGTATCGACTTGCAATATCAACTAACGTTAACGCGTATTTGTAACCGTTGTCATGCGGCAGAAATAGTATATCAGCTTGATGAACTTCATTAGGTGTTGTAACATCAAAATGCGAATAGTTAATTTGTTTAGGCGCTGGTAGATAAATTTGCCATATTGCCTGTTTAGATAACCAGTTTGCCGCTGTAGTTTTTTTCACCTTTGATGCACTAGCTAGTTTATTGATTGCTGCGTAACCTCTCCAGTATCCTCTCGGAGAATAATAAATAGATTCCATATTAAAATGCTAGCATTTTCAATTACCAGCACCTAACATCAATTTACCCTTCATAGCAGATTTTACCAACCAAGAAGCCAACTTTTCTTTGAAGGATTTATCAGGAATAGCATTTAACGCATGAATTAATTTTACATCTGCGAGATGTCTGTGTTGAAGATTGCTGCTTTTATAAGCGACATCATGAACATGACACGCCTTATCAATAGCGTTTATTGGATATTCGCCGGGTCGAGGCTGATTTTGATCATCAAGTCTGATATCTAATCGTGTTCCCGGTCCACAGTAGCTATATCCTGGAAGGTGCTTTTCTCCTGGATACTTTGCCCACGGTGTTCCTGGGAGTTTTGTCAATTTGGCTGCAATATCACCTCCTCGTTTTTTTTTAAAGGTTTCGTGGAAGTAAATCTAAATTTTTTCGTACTACATTGTACGCATTTACCAGAAAGCGCTGATCGATTATTTTTCGTTGTAATCGTCGTCAAGTCATTTGTGCCAGTACGCGTCCTACACTTCACACAATATAGATCCATAATTTATATATAACAGTTATGAATGTAATTGATTATTCAGCTACTCGACAACGAAAACCTATTAAACATCATGCAATGTTACCAGATTCTATTCGCGCGATTATCATCGGACCATCTGGAAGTGGCAAAACACAATTGCTACTTAATTTGATAACGAGATGGATGAAGTGGGATAAATTGTACATGATTGCTCCGAGTGTAGACGATCAACGATGTTATGAAGTGCTAAAGGAGTTTAATGATGCCGCGCGAGAAATTAACGGTGATGATATCATTGAGTTTATAACCGATATCGAAGAGGCACCTAGTATTGATGATATTGATGGAAGTATTAACAATTTAGTCGTATATGATGATGTTATGTTGGAAAGACAAACAAATCCAGCAATGATATTTTCCAGAGGCAGACATAAAAACATAGATGTGATATATGTTACTCAAAAATACGCACAGATTCCAAGTATAATAAGAGAAAATTGCAATTTAGTATGCGTATTTAACGGTACTGGAAAATACACATTACAAAATATTTTTAATTACTGGTGTGACGGTGATATGGATTTTAATAAATTTAAAAATTTCTTTAGTATGGCTAGAACCGCCCCATACGGATTTATAACGATAAATTTAGCAGACTCTCGGACAAGATATCGTATCGGACTTGATCAAATATTTAGTTAGCGCATTAGCAGCCGAGGAGGTGAACGTCAACTAAATGGCGTCTTTTTTTTTTACCCTTGAGGAAGGCTCCGTTTGACAAACAGAACTCTAAAATTGTTAAGTCTCAGTTTGGCAAATGGAGCCTTAGAATATTTTGCTTAAAATATAACCATCTGATCCAAGGCTCTATTTGGTAAAAGGAAGCTTAAAATATTTTGCTTAAAAGTTAGTTGGTCTGTTCACCCTCTCTGCTGCTCTATAAAATATTTAAACATCATGAAGTTGTATGTGACAAAGCAAATACCTTATTAAAAATGCTATTGTTTTGAGAGACCACCTCAACAAATGCTTTATACAAAAATAAATTTTGTCAGTCCTCATTTAATGTAAGGTACTTAGGTACAATGGGGTCCCTTTCATAAGGCAGGTATGCATGGCAATGGATTATTTTACAAGACATGTATGCATAGTAATGGATCCCATTTATAAGGCAGGTATGCATGGCAATGGATCATTTTACAAGACATGTATGCATAGTAATGGATCCAATTTATAAGGCAGGTATGCATAGTAATGGATTTCTTTTATAAGGCAGGTATGCATGGCAATGGATCATTTTACAAGACATGTATGCATAGTAATGGATCCCATTTATAAGGCAGGTATGCATAGTAATGGATCCAATTTATAAGGCAGGTATGCATGGCAATGGATCATTTTACAAGACATGTATGCATAGTAATGGATCCAATTTATAAGGCAGGTATGCATAGTAATGGATTTCTTTTATAAGGCAGGTATGCATGGCAATGGATCATTTTACAAGACATGTATGCATAGTAATGGATCCAATTTATAAGGTAGGTAGTTATGCATAGCAATGAATCCCTTTTATAATGCAGGAATGCATGGCAATGGATACGTTATATAATGCAGGTATGTATAGTAATGGATTTTTTTTATAAGGCAGGTATGCATGGCAATGGATTATTTTACAAGACATGTATGCATAGTAATTATGTCATATATGAGGCAGGTATGCATAGTAATGGCATTATTTTATAAGGCAGCTATGCATGGCAATGGATTACTCTTATGATGCAGGTATGTATGGTAATGGATCCATTTAGATTATTTCAGAGTAATACAATATATAATGTTCCCAAATGTGAGATGATATGTAACAGAGTACACTTTTACTGAACAGAATTATAGTGAGAAACCACATTTTTGTGTGCTAACTTTCCCTGTGTGCTAACTTCCCTTGTGTGCTAACTTCCCCTGGTGAAAAAGAAGCATTTTGATGTCAACCACATGAAGAAACTATATGATGATTTACAACCCAAATACATCTTGATGTGTGTGTGTGTCTGATTTGGATATTAAATGTAGCTTTCAAATAATTTCAGTCATATTGCTATGATGTCTGTTGTCTGATAGTTTCATGTCTCAGACATTTAACATGATAACCCTTGGTATGACTCGGCTGAGGTTCAAACCAGCAACATTCCTCAACTGAGGCAGATGCTCTAACCACTTATGCCAATGGAGCAGTCCCTCAATTTTGAAGAGGTAGGATAAAACCACTTAAAGCAAATGTTTATAACTGTCTTATACTTTCTCTGTTGGCTTAAAAATCTAGAGGTTATAAACCAGTTATAAACAAGATTGTTCTGGTTCCCATTATGGTTCAAAATTTACTCTAGTGTGTCTGTATGTATGAGGGGTCTATTCAAGGATGCATAAATCCAGAATTCACACTTATTTCTTAAAAATTACTCCTAAAAATAAACCCAATATGAAAAAAATCATCCATTACATTTGCAATCCTGACCTTATTTTTTTATATATTTGTTTGTTTTGTTTGATTAGGATTTTTAACGTAGCTTTAACAATTTTTCAGTCATATCGCTACGATGTCTGCAGTGAGGCAGTTTATAGTGATGTCTAGCTCTGAGACATCATGCCGCAGACATATAACATGATGTCTCACCCAGTCACATTATCCTGACACCAGGCCGACCAGTCCTAACAATAGCCTCTTAATGCTGTGCATCAAGCAAGGCAGCTGTTAGTACCATTTTTATAAGTCTTTAGTATGACTCGGCCGGGTATCGAACCGACGACCTCCCACTTCCGGGGCAGATGCTCTTCCACTAGGCCACCGGAGCGGTTCTTTTTTGTATATAAATCCTTTAGTATGTATTTAGAAATTTCTTTTAATGGAAGGGAAATTTAAACCCTAAAGTTTAGGTTTTGAATATATCATATAGACTTAGTAAAAAGCCAGACCAAAATGCAAAGAACATATAGTGTGTCTCTGCCACAGTGGAACAAACATCATAGACCTAATGATCTATGATCTGGATCTGCTAGTGCATTATGTTATGGCAGATCTGGGTCTACGATGTTTGTTCCACCGATTGATAATAACAAAGTGGCAGAGACAAAGCTATGCTAGTGCATTATGTTATGGCAGATCAGGGTCTACAATGTTTGTTCCACCGATTGATAATAACAAAGTGGCAGAGACAAAGCTATGCTAGTGCATTATGTTATGGCAGATCAGGGTCTACGATGTTTGTTCCACCGATTGATAATAACAAAGTGGCAGAGACAAAGCTATGCTAGTGCATTATTCATTATTCTGGATCTGTGCATTATGCATTATTCTGGATCTGTGCATTATGCATTATTCTGGATCTGTGCAGTTTGCATTATTCTGGATCTGTGCAGTTTGCATTATTCTGGATCTGTGCAGTTTGCATTATTCTGGATCTGTGCAGTTTGTATTTGGATTCAGTTTACGAGCAGGTATATATGGTACATGGAAAAAGAATGTGGTTGAGTTCTCTGTTGTAATATCACAAAGTTTATATCACCTCCATCTTGATGTCTGTTTTGGATAACAGAACACACAGGGGAATAATAAACCATGATCAATGTACATGTATTTTTCCTGTTATTTTTCATACTGGGCTGCTATAGGAAGCATAGGTCTGTGCTGATCAAAACTTGATCAGCTATGACCTCCAGATTGGCAAAACGGTTAACCAGACAGATGCAGGATCACCTCATTAACATACATGTATCTTTCTCTTTTTCAAACTTTTCAAAAGTCTTACAAATAAGCATACATTGTAATTTTGATCAAAACTGGATCAGAAATATGGTATACTGAGTGCTAACAAGGTTAACGAATCAGATGAAAGATGACCTCATTAACATTCATGGATCTCAATCATTAGTGAACTCTTCTTGATTTTAATGGTCTAAACACACATTCCAAGTTTGACAACTGAAATCAGATCAGAAAAATGAATCCCAAAGTGGTAAAAGTGGCAAGTAATTGTTGACATCTGGATATATGACAAAGACAAAATGAATGATGGACATAGGTCTATACCATAAACTTATTTGGTTTGCACTAACACCCACAGGAAAAAACACTGTTTTCCCTGGTCATGTTGAGAGTTGGACACTATATGCAAGCAAAATATGTATGACCTTTAATATTTCACAAGTGTTCATATAAATTAATACAGCATTCTGTTTAATCCTTAAAATGTCTGAAAGAGTCATACCAGTGCAATGATGTAAGAGGAAGTTGATCCTTCATTAGGAATGGACCGGTATTATAAATAACATTACCATAAATCTGCAAATTTAGCAACTAATATAATGTGCACCATTCTAAGCTTGATATTTGTCAGTCAAACATCTGTTCTTCCTAAAACTCAGTTAAAACCTTGCATATATACTCTATGATGTTTCAGAATAGGATATTCATTTGACACAATAGACCATGATATATTACTTCACCATCTCCAGTATGTATTTGGCATTCATAATACAGCCTTACAGTGGTTCAAGTCCTAATTAGTGACCCTCCTTGACTTGTCTGCAGCATTTGACACAATAGACCATGATTTATTACTTCACCATCTCCAGCATGTATTTGGCATTCATAATACAGCCTTACAGTGGTTCAAGTCCTAATTAGTGACCCTACTTGACTTGTCTGCAGCATTTGACACAACAGACCATGATATATTACTTCACCATCTCCAGCATGTATTTGGCATTCATAATACAGCCTTACAGTGGTTCAAGTCCTATTTAATCAACAGGACACAATTGTATCTGCAAAAGGAATAAACTCCAGTCGATCCATGTTGTGTTCCACAGGGATCTGTTCTTGGACCTGTTCTCTTCATTCTATACACTTAGCCGCTCTCAAATGTCATAGATCATCACCCAGTGTCTCACCAATTGTATGCTGATGACACCCAAATATGCAAGTCTAGTCACCCAACTGAAGTTGAAGCTACCATCCAAGAAGTAGACAGGTGCATTAAAAGAAAAATTTCCAGTTCTGGATAGTTCAGAATTTTGCTCCATAATAGGCAACATAAAAAAATGTTCCTTCACCCAAAGAAAGACCCCCTCCTCAAAATATATATCAGTCCTTCTTTGAAAATTAAATGGTCAGTGCCTCAGTTCTATAAAATGTGGTTAAACTTTTTGTCAGGTGACATGCCATTACAAAATAATTGTTATCTTATTGCTTAAATTATGTAGCAAAGATATGTTTAGTGTTACGGCTATTGGATTTAAATCATTTATTTTTTAATTGTTAAATCCAAATTTGTCATTTAGGGTTTAATATTCATTAACTGGGAGATTTTTTCTAGAAAGTTCAGGCTGACTTAGATTCTAGTTGTAAACAGGCTGACCTTGGCTTGGTTACCTCAATATCTGACCTTGCTTCAGATTGATAAAAAGTTCTTTAAAACAATTGGTTAATTTCAAGGACAACTTTTTATTTTTAGTAGGAAATATCTGGAGTACGTGATTTTGTGAAGGTAATTCATCTTTCTTTGACTTTCTAGAAAATCACGTGATCACTTGTTTACTTCAGAAAAGGGTATTTTAATCAGTGTACTGGAAGAGAGGTTCAGTAGAATCTCTGGGTTTTAAGATATTAGTTGTGTATTTTCTGTTTGAGTTTAATTTTAATTATCTGGTTCTGGACTTTATGTCAATTCATTGAAGAAAGAGGATTTATTATCTATTTGGAGGAGAAAACATGTGCTCATAATTCATTTGGATGTTTAAAAAACAAGAACTGCATCACGTGACATTGTCAGCCATTTTTGGATTACATCATCAAGATTCGAACCTGGAACTACATGTATTAGAACATTTATTTATCAGGACTCTTGCAATTCCATTAGTGGATTATTTTTGTGAATTCTATATTGGATTAATGTTGGATTTGCTTCTCTAAAACTGTAAGTTTATTTATTTTATGAAAATAATTGTACTTAATAAATTCATTGGACTTTGTAGAATTTAAAATTAAATGTGTACAAAATTATGTATTGGAATCTATGAAACATATAGGTTATGTAGTATTTTTTTATTTGACATAATCAGTTAAATATGTGCATATCATTAAAACTTTCTCTTCAAGATTCATTTTCACTAAATATTCTGTGCACATGCATGATTACGGTACATAGGACCGGTTTCAAGGATAAGTAGCATGTTTAATAAAGGTGAACAAACTTGTATCTGACTGCTACACAGGAAGTATTTCGAACAAGAAAATTACAGAGCTGTCTGGTGTGTTGGATCTCTGTGAGTCAGGTGATTCAATAATGGTTGATAAAGTTTTTTTTATAAGTGACCTGACAACTCCAAAAGAAAATGCTCTTGTCATTACTCATTTCAAGTAAAAAATGAAAGAGTTTACAATGAGGCAG
This sequence comes from Unio delphinus, assembly GCA_029339505.1. NCBI lineage: Eukaryota > Metazoa > Mollusca > Bivalvia > Unionida > Unionidae > Unio > Unio delphinus. The sequence continues at coordinate 3,250,497 of JAQISU010001244.1, forward strand.
GTTAAGGACACATGACAGATAACAAATCTGAAAAAACATGTGGAAAGGGAGAAACAACAAATTAAAGTTTTTAAAATCCTTAATGGGGTGGCGCCAATTTGTTGCCATTTAACATCATCAGATATTTTCAAACTTTGTGCTGCACTAACGACACTCCAGCCATCACTTGTACAGGACTAATTCACTATTTTACCTGAAATCAACAATTAAGGTAACCCAAACCCAGCAAACATGATTTGTTGGACCCTTCTATGTGTAAATTTTATTTATATTACAGTAACAATTTTTTAAAGTTTGTCTTCTGTATTAATGGTCATCTCTCTCTCTCTCTCTCTCTCTCTCTCTCTCTCTCTCTCTCTCTCTCTCTCTCTCTCAACATTCAACCTACTGTAATGTACATGTGGTGATCAATAGTTCTTCTTTATATGTAAAATTTTGTGCAAGTTACAACAATTTTATCTTGGCCAGAAAAAAATGTAAAGTATATATGTACAGAGGTCGATATCAATCTAAGTGAATCGATTAATTTAAAATTGTCCTAATAATGAATGGAGTCACAGTCCTGAATTTAATTAATTTTTTGGGGGAAAAGAGGAAGGCTTCTTTTAATTCTACTTGAGAACATTTCTGGCAGAATGCTTGTCATGTAAAAGGTCTTCAACTTGGGCAACATTATCTCCTCCCAGAGTTTGATATCAAAACAAAATCCTCTCCACATATATTCCTTTGTGTGTCCATTCAACAAAGTCACACCACTTACGATTAGCCAAGGCTAACTGTCCTTGTACCTGGTAGTAGTAAGTGTAATTGAATTTTAGTTTAATCTTGCCATTTCTAACACCACAGTAGAAATCACTTTTCTGTGTTGCTTCAAGGGGTGTCAAAATACCTGTGTTTGAATGAGCATTTCACTTCAGCAATGCCACTTGTTTCTTTACAATGTTCAAAAATGAACCAGAGGATCTGGACTAGCTGCTAAAAAAGGATAATCAATTGACACATTCTGTCTGTGTTCTTTAAGAAATCTTTTCAGCCTTTTCAGAGTATACTTGTTTATATCCTCCACTGTCACTTTTTCTTTATCTACATCTGCCATCCTTACTTACTGAACTATCCAGAAGTGAGCTGCACTGATACGCCCTCTGGTGAGATAATAACTGTGAAACCCCATATACATGTACATCAGACAGTGATATAATATGTTCATAGTATGGAAATTTAAAATGATACAGTAAAAGCTGTCTTGGGGGACCAGCTTCTCAATGTACAGATTTGTTGATTGTATAGTGTTATAAAGGGTATATTCACCATAGAAAATGTTACAGGTGTGAGAAGACTGGACATACCCCTCACAAATGCCCTAACCCTCAAGCGATCCAGACAACAAATGGTAACAAAATTCAAACTGATGATATGATGGAAGAGCAGAACAAACAACTGAGATATAAAGCCCCACAACAGAGAAACCAAGAAATTCATAAGGAACAAAATAACCCAAGTCAGGAAAAAATCCCAAGCATTATCCCATAAAAACCCCCAGGAACAAACAGAGAAACAACAACAAATAAATCAGCTGCAACAAAAACGGAAAACTAAAATAAAAACAACAAAACAACAGATGGAGAAGCAGCAAGGGAAAGAATTATCACACAGAAAGTAGAGATAAGAAGCCAACAAGAAGAACAGATGAAACAACAAGAACTACTAAAGGAAAAGACAAATGAAATCCATGTGCGGACAGAAAATCAAAGATAACAAAAAAAGATGATTTGATAATTTCAACACAACACCAGAAACAGTCACATCAGCAACAACAACCTAATCCAAAACCAAAGCAACAACAGAAATAAAACAACCTTAAAAAAGAAACAAGAACTAGTAAGACAACAAGAAAAACTTATCCAACAATGGCAATCTAAACTAGAAATTGTAACATCACCCGGAAAGAAATATTTAAATGAAACAATGCTATTAAACATGACTGCAGAAGAGATTATTGACTGGGATTAAGAAAGAAAAGAAGGAAAGAGAAAAGAAGACTAAAAAGACAAGAAGAGGAGTTGATGATGGAAACACAAATGATGGCCTATGATGAATGCATAGATGAATAGAATATTCACTATTCAGATTAATATATACATAAGGAACTTTAAAGAAAAAAGAAGAAGAAAAAAAAAACAAATAAAAAAATTCAAAAAACTATAGCAAACATACCTCAATGAGGTAAAAAAAGTTAGGGCAGGAGGGCCTCCCCAAATGGTCTGTGAAGATCACCAGAAAGAGAGCACTATCTGAAAATAATAACAAAAAAAATAACAGTATAGTGTTATGATTTGAAATGAGAGACCACCGGTCATAAGAGACCATTACGTTTTGGCAGAAGAGGCGGTCTTTCAAGACATGTTCCACTGTGATAGCACTGTTCATTTTTGGACTTTTAATATTAAAAGGTGGAACTTCCAAAAATGATACCCAAGAAGTCTTGGACTTCTTGATTTGGAAAATAAGTGGAATTCCTGATTTTTTAAAGATAATTTTATTGGAAAATATTATTTTTGAATACTTCAAAACATTTCTACATGTCCCTGAAACTGAATTCCCAGAATTATCAATATGGACAGGACACCTTACAAGAAAGTTGTACTTGTGATCAATCTATAATGGCAGCATGAATCTAATAAGCATGTAACGTTGTGGTGAAGTAAAAAAAATATACTAAGAAACAAACAGATATATTCCACTGAAGAAAACTGTAACAGTCTGAAATCAACAATTAAAAATTAAAATCAAATGTTTGGTCATTAGGCTTTCCGAACCAAATGTCAATTTTGTTGATTAATTTTCACACCACTACAAACCATAAAATGATGCAAGACCATCAAGAATTGCCTTTAAAATGAATGATACAAATGGAAAATTGACCTGGTCTTGACAAACGCTCAGTATTTGATGGAACCAACAGCTGTGATTGATTTCACTGAACACTTCAATATAAATCCTTAACTTCATTTTGTTAAAAGACTGTCTGACTTGTGCTGAAAGAATCTGCAATCACTTTGTAAAATGTCCCATAAAGAGACTGACATCTACTGACCAAAATTATATCCATGAATTCAAGATGGAACCTTTTCTCCTTTTAACTGCTGACTACTGAAACCATATATGGTATTTTTGAGTGATAGAATTTACAAGTTTTGTATGCAGTGTGCTAACCATATTGACTGTTAGATCATCAATATTTTAATTTAGAACAAACTAAGCATAATTAATAGACTTTTGACAAAATTCTTGTTTTGATATAACAATACATTTGAGAATGAGAAACAAGATTTCAATATGTTCTTTATGGACACTATATTTGAGGTTAGACAGGAATTATTTTCATTCATGACCAAACAGATATGCTAATTAGCCTTCTGGTATCAAGGTACCAATTGTTTTTCCATAGACCTCAATGCTAATATTTGGAGAGATAAATATATTTTCTATCCTAATTTAGTGTGCATATCACACACTGTTATAGAGAACAATGTTAGATTGTCAATTTGATGATGACAAAACCAGGTACTCCATTGCATTTAAGAGAGATAACTCTGCTGGAACTAGACAGGGGTATGAGTTATCTAGTCACAACATACCCATTTTCAGTCATGTGTATCACATTTTCAAAAAAATCATAAAAAATACAAAATATGATCTATATAGGAATTAGCATAAATTCACATGTTGCCAAGAGGCTAAACTTTTTTTTAAGCCTAACAGAAAGTACAACTCTTACATAATCCACCAATCATAGCTTGTGTTGTTTATTTCTGAATGTAATTGACCCTACACTTTAAGCTCCACCCATCTGGACTTGCGCAATTGGTACAGTTATACCTTCTGGTGGAATCCTCATGTTAATATCTCCATTTAGAAGGTATTGTAATAATAATTTTCAAGATGGATGTTATGGTGGCCATATTGGATATCAGAGTTGTAACATTTTCAAATAGGGCCAACTAGACATCAAAAGAAGTGTTTTGTGAAGTGCCCATGTCAATAAAACTTTCATTCAAGAGGAATAGTGAAAAAAGTTTTTTAAGATGGTTGTTAATATTGGATGTCAGACTGGCATAATTTTCATTTGGGACCTGCTAGAAATCAATAGAAGTATTTTGGTGAAAATCTCATGTTGATCTACCATCAATTTTAGAAGTATTTTGATGAAAAATCCCATATTGATCTTACCATCAATTTCAAAAGTAATTTGGTGAAAACCCCACGTTGATCTACCATCAATTTCAAAAGTATTTTGGTGAAAACCCTATGTTGATCTTACCATCAATTTCAAAAGTATTTTGGTGAAAACCCCATATTGATCTTTCCATTAATTTCAGAAGCAGAAGCAATAACAAGATTTTCAGGATGGCTGTTGTGGCACCACACTGGATGTCCAAGCAGCACCATCTTCTTTTAATACCTTAACATGAATGTGGATGTAAAGTTTCATGGCAATCCTCCAAGTGGTATAGAGGAGTAACAAAAAGAAACTTATGCTATCAGATGAATGGATGTTGGACAACAGACAACAGACCTTTCCATGAGCCTTTCCCTGTCTTTGAACAGCACCAGCAGTTTATCTTCAAACATCTGTTAGAAGGTCAGCATTGAAAGTCTTTATCTTGTTCAGGGAATTATAAAGTCAATGACCCCTTACATCTAACAATATAGTTAGACATACATTTGGCAGTTCTTCTAATTGAATAAAGCTACTTCTATGTATACATGTACCCTGTTACGAAATGCCGATATGGCATAGAGGATACACTATACTCCTCTAAGCTATATTTTAAGCATTAATTTTGTCATATAATGTGTTTGTCGACGTTCTGTATTTCATGAATTATTTTAAGCTCGTTACGCAATATCCGATATGGCGTAGAGGGTACTCAACGTGAATTGTCCTATACAGCGAGTTGCACGTGCCGCGCGGATAATTCACGCTAATTACTTTTTTTACAAGTACGGCCGACTAATATATAAGTACAGTGCAGGGTCTTTTTAAGACACAGTGGACATTAGAGCAGACCTATAAACGTTACATTTGTCGGATTTTAGAGCCAAAGAGTTGGGTGAGTTAAATACATTCCTTTTTGGTTTATTGTTTCAGTTGAATATTCAGTTTCGGAATAGCACGTTAGTTTTTATGTATTGCGTAAATTCATTTTATTATTTGGGAAACTGTATTTTTATATTCAGCTCGCCGGTCGTGTGAATAGATGAGTATTCAAGACCAATGATAACCGGTGGAATGGAGACGGACAATGAACTACTGTCGCACCGGAGGGAAGTGAAATGTTAACACTCGTAGTTTGGTTATTGACTACTTCATGTAAAACACGAATAGCGTGTTTGTAGTCAATAGAACCCTCCGTTTGCTTTTTGACTATTTATGTAAAACACGAATAGCGTGTTTAGTCAATTGGATAGGATTGTTTGTTTTTTTTTTATATTATATTTTGTGTGTGTGACACAAATAGTATCATTATAGTCACTCAAAACTTGTGATTTGATTTGCTGACTATGTTGCGTGGAGTACGAATATCGTATCAATGGTCAATGTCATACTACGCTATGGAGATATAATACAGTAGTGTAGGACTGTAGAGATATAATACAGTAGCGTATGACTATGGATAGATAATACAGTAGTGTATGACTATAGATAGATAATACAGTAGTGTATGACTATAGATAGATAATACAGTAGTGTATGACTATAGATAGATAATACAGTAGTGTATGACTATGGATAGATAATACAGTAGTGTATGATTCACATATATATATATATATATATATATATATATATATATATATATGGGATAAAAAAACAACACAAACGCCGATAAACTTGTGCGACTAGTTTCGCATTTATGCTTCTTCAGGCACAAACTTTATTTGAAAGAAACTGATGACGTCTATAAAGTTATAAACAATTACGTCATTAACATAACGTCATGCTTTTGAAAGAAGCGGATGACGTCTATATGTCAATAATTACGTAATTGACATAATATCATAATTTATATTCTTTATTATACAAATATCATATGTACAACTGGATCAGAATGATGCATGAGTCTCTAATGAAAACTGAGAGTGAGATTATAATGTAGAGACTAACAGTAATACATTTAACTAGATATTATATATATATATATATATATATATATATATATATATATATATATATATATATATATATATATATATACACATATACACATAAATAAATACAATATATCAAATCATCCACTAAAATTCTATACAATTTTATATAATGCCTTAGTATTAAGGCCATTAGGATAAACAGTATCTAACCGATTAATCCAATAACTTTCTTTAATGAGTCTGTTCATTTCTCCGTGCACAATATCGATTGGCATGAAAGAAAAATCCCTTAAAGAGTGATTATTTGTATTAAAATGCATTGAAACATTAGAGGAGAACTGAGGATCCATATAATTTTTTATATGAAAGCAGTGATTATTCATTCTCTTAGAAACTTGTTGAAGTGTTTGTCCAACATATTGCATGTTACATTTTTTACAGGTTATCAAATAAATTACATCAGTTGATATACAATCAGTGTATATTACACAATATTCCTCATAAGAGAGGTTATAGTAATATTTCTAAGAAAGAAATGGAGTCTTTACATAATTTAATTAATGACGAGAGTATAGTTATTAAAAAGGCTGATAAATCAAATAATATTATTATTATGAATCAGGAAGACTATGTTAAAGAAGTTGAACGTCAATTAAATGATGAAAAGTACTATCAAAAAGTCGATAAAGACCCTTCATTAGAAATTAAATCTAAAATTTCCACATGCATTGATGAAATATCTAAGAATAGTTCCGTATATGAAGAATTTGATACTTTTCCTCTCAAAATACGTACACCTCAGTTCTACATATTGCCCAAAACTCATAAATTTCCTGATCATACATTAC